>OZ023327.1:63537275-63613838 GCA_964007535.1 Brachyptera risi | reverse complement strand
ATATATATATATATATATAATATATATAAATATATATATATATATATATATATATATATATATATATATATATATATATATATATAATATATATATATAAATATATATATATATATATATATATATATATATATATATATATATATATATATATATATATATATATATATATATTTCAGGAGGGGGGATCATCAAATAAATGACAATGTGTGACATGTACACTACATATTATTCATTTCTATCAAATTTTGGGGAAATCAGTTGATGCCACATAATTTGCATGAAATTGTATTGTAATGCATAATGTAGATGGTTGTGAATTGTTTTCACCTCTATAATTGATCTCTGTTGCCCTTTGCCTGAACTATGAGTTCTACAAGTTTACTTTTGTCAAGTCCATTGCATTGGATCCCTCACATATATTATACAAATTGCTTTGGTGCAGAGCAAAGTTTAGAGGTTATGTTTGTTGAAAATGTCACTAGGCCTAAACCTTGCAATTTGTACCAAATATTTTTAATGTATACCAATAGAACAATATGACTGATATCTGTTTTTTCAGCAATGTTGATGGGGAGGGGGGGGGGGGGGTATGAATATCGACTGGATTAGGATGTCATTAACAGAGTTGGGTAGGAACGTAACGAAAGGAACGCGTTCCTTTTTTAGGAACTTTTGAAGGAACTAGTTCCATTTTATACCAAGAAACTTCGTCAGGAATTACGTTACTATTTTTGTGGAACGAATTCACGTTCCTTTGAAAGTTCTTTTCAACATCACTCTACTTGGTAAAGTTATTTTAACATTACATGTGATTTTTATCAGTTGCCATTTCCGGTAAGAGTTGCCAACAACAAACCCAAGTCTGAGTCAAACTACCCTCAGGTTATTGTCCAACCACCCATCTACCTAACCCCGCCAGGCAGGCGCCGACCAGTCCCTCTCTTTAACAGTCTAGCATTCCAAAGGGTTGACGTCACAGTCGCCACTACACCACACGGAAAGAATGACGTCGTCAAAAAGTCAAACCAATCAGGAGATTGTATACATTCTGATCAACCAATAGAAAATATGTTCTCATGACGCATGGACTTCCAACAGACTATCGAAGCCATCGAAGCCCACATGGCACACACATGGATCATTGTTGTTTACACTATCTTATCGTTTGGTCACGTTGCTTAATACTTAGTTCGAGATTATATTACCAGTAAGGAAATCGCCATGAGTGGTGGTGAAGTTGTATCAGGAAGTATTCCTAAGAATTTGATTCCATGGAAACCATTTGGGCAGTTATTTTTTTTTGAAAGAAGAGAATATAAAAGGCAACAATTTTACTACGAAGTGTAGTTTGTGCCTTCCTATTATGAAAATGATAGGGGCTTCACTAGCGTTCTCGTCCAATTTGAGGAAGCATATAAAGGTAAGAAACTTGTCTGTAAATTACAATTGAATTATAAATGCTTATATATTTATTTAAATTTCTTTTATTCTATTGAGAATTGACTTCTCTATTACTTTGTATTGTGAAGGATTTATACCTTGATTGCACCGTAGGTGATTTGCCTTACACTTTGATTGCCTTACACCTGAATTCGCTTGCTTTTATAAAATTTGCATTGACAAATTAAATTTAGACTCACATATATTTCAATATTTCATTTGTAAATAAATATAGAACCAAGCCTACTGTGAAATATCTTCTATATTTCTTGCTTGCTTATTGATTATTGCCTAGCTAGGCCTATCAATGAAGTTAGGCCTAAGCCTAAAACACATTCAGTTTTGGCTTTTTCTTTTTGTAAGTCTAGGTTCAAAGTTGTATGTATAAATAAATAATAATAATGAATAGGATAAATAAATATTGATTATTTGTTAATTCCGATGAGATTACCTAGGACCTACTAGGCCTAGGCCTATTTAGAATCATTAATCTAGGTAGGCCTACCTAGGTCCCTGGGCCTAGGCCTAGGCCAATTGTATGGATCAATTAAAACTTGTGTCATATCCAAGTGTCTATATCTTCATTCATCATTTCAGAAGGTTCATCCTTCCCAAATCTCTAAATTGGAGGTTGTTGGCTCGGTCAATAACAAGCGCCAAAGAGAAGTTGACGATTCTGATGACGACCCATCCGAGCTACCAAAGAAGACCCAAACTACAATGAGAGACTTCCAAAATGGTCTGGTGGTTAGCCAGGCAGAAAGAAGAAGGGGACGGCTCTCTGATGAGAACTTCGAGGCGTCGCTAATGCTTAAAATTGGATTGTAAATAATGTACATAGAATCTCCTGTAATATAAATAATCTAATATGACTTTAGATATTTTCATTATATTTTACCTTGTGCATACTAATCATTTACTCCAAATAGTTTTGTTGAATATTAGGTATATGTTGGTGAATTTATTAATTTATAATAAAAAAATATGAAGTTAAATTTAACTGTTTCCGATGTTTTTTGTCTAAACGCCAAGAAAATCCCCAGAATAGTCTGCATCAAGAACTTTGAAAGGAACTTTTACATATTTTGGGAACTTGCAAGTTCCTTTTTCATCTGAGGAACTAGGAACTTAACTTAGTTCCTTTTACATGCAAGGAACTGAACTTTTACTCAGTTCCTTTATTTTAGGAACTTACCCAACTCTGGTCATTAAGGGGGGGGGCATCATCTCTGTGACCTTTAAGGACAAGAGGGGAGGGAGGGGGGGGAGGGGGAGGGGAAATACCCTACACTAAATTGTATGACATTATTTATGGAAGCCTCTTGAAATAAAATAAATAATACAAAAAAACGTTTATCCACCCACCCAACCACCTTTCCGACTACAGTGGTGGTGAGGTATCTACCATAGACCCATACACAATAAAAATATCAAGACTGTAGAGAATGCACTGGGATTAGTTTCTCACCTAACTAAAGCTTGAACCATTTCTGAGCATGTAGTTGGAGAGGCTGCCATTACTACTATTGGTTCGGCAGTGAGCACCAGCTCCCACAACAAATGTATATGAGCAATAACAGGGGAGAAGCATCGAAACATATTGACTTCGTGCACAGATAGTAGCACTGTAGGCATTGGTAACACTGCCATCTGACCACCACTACCGGCAGGAAACTCGGGAGAAAAATGTGTCGGCGAGTCAAGACACTTGGGAATACCCGATTTCTGGCTCTGGCCTGGAATCTGGGTCTGAAAAATAATAGAAATATGAAGCTATAATGATAATGAAAAGAATGTATTCAGTAGGCCCTCAGCTATAAGATGCACACAAATACGTTTTTCACATTTATACATGTACATGAAGGCCAGGGCAAGCCAGCACGGGAAACAGTTCGCAATTTGTCTCTTTGAGTGGAAGAAGTATTAAGAATGCCTAATATACTCGCCTGATGAGATATAACAAGATCGAAACATGTCGTGAGTTTTAGTTTATTATTATTGTTTCTGTAATTTTCACCTGTTTTGTCCGTGGAAAAGGTAGTGGGAAACATGAGATTGTTGATTCTCACCGTCCCAGTACTCGCACTGTCCAGTGCACGTGTGTTTTTTGTGCCCTGTCCATTCATTTTCTCCAACCTGTACCCACCTCATTATTCTCATATCACTTGTTTCTCTTACTCTGCATTATCATCTATGATTCATCTCATATCGTCCATCAAAAAATAACATTAAATAACTAGTATCATGGGTTTTCGACTTTTCATACTCTGACTCGCAATACAATAGACCCAACTAACAGATAATTGGCGATAGGACTCATTTTGAATAGTCCTGAATACTCTCAAGATTATATGTTTGGATTTTGTTTAGTTCAAGAAATATGATACCCTTGGAAATTACTTGTGGAAAATGCATTATTCAATGCTTCAGTACAGTTTTTGGAAATTCGTGTTACAAAAGTAATCCACAGTTTCATTTGAAATATATAGAAGTTATTTACGAAGTATAAAAGTGAAGTATTTAAGTTATACTTAGGAATAGAAAATAAACACACTTTTGATGATTTTATTTACTAAAAAATAAAAAACATAAAAACAAAAATGACCAATATTATCATAAGTACAAGTAGAAACAGCAAGAAGAAATGCAAATGCTTGAATTGTTCACTATGCCTGAAAGTATTGTCTCAAGAAGTTTTGTTTGTTAAATGACTAAAATTATTACCAATTATTCTTTGGGGTGGTAAGATTGCCCTTGTGGTTCCCCATTCGAAGAATCCTACCTTTCATCCTCAACCTTAATTGGGGAACTATGATTTTATATCAATTTTCGATGTTAATAATGGAAAAAAAAACAAGTACAGTAGAATCTCTTTAGGACGTCCCTCAATACAGCGATCATCGCGATATATCATCGTTTTGAGATAGTCCCGGTCAATTCCCATAAGACCATGTGTATTTTTTCTTTGTTAATACGTCCCTTCATATAACGACCATCAGGAGAATACGACACTTTTTTGGTTCCCTTCCAAGAAAAACCATCAATACTACGACGAAACAACTAAAAATTGTTATTGTTTGTACCGTCTTGTCCCGAATATAAGCCGAGTGTTTTTCTCAAAATTTCAAGCCCTTAAGTCACCCTCAGCTGACTTGCGAATCTCGGCCTATAATCGGTCAAAAATATGTTTTTTGCTCATTTTAATTGGGCGTACAACACCCGCACACTCATAACAACGGAATCGACTTGAAGCTGCGAGATATTCCACTGTAAACACGTTTAATGAACGTTTCATCATGAAGAAGCATGATTTTCCCAATTTCCAGCATTTTTATTTGACGCGCAATAATAAACATAACCACTTTGAGCTATTGGCTGCATGGTGTGCATCATCCTACTGCCGAGTGCCGACTGCGTGTAGTCTGACCTTGTCTGACTTCGACGCGCACGAGACTGTTTAGCGTTTACTGGCCGGTAATTGCACCGTCGCCTCGCGTGCTAGATTTCCGGTCGATGTGGTCTCAACTCCTGGTAGACAATCCCCGTCCCGCTAGGTGCATTTTACACAATGAACTACCGGTCGTCTCATGGTACTTTTAATATTTCAATGTTCTTTTGGATGTACAGGTACTCTTAGTGGCACTATACGGTGGTATTATTTTCATATTATATACCCTTCCAAAATAAAGCGAAGTGTATAGACCTACTTCTACACATCACGATTGCCACCATCTCTGTTCAATGTCAGGCGTGCTGCTTGACTACAACTGACGGGTGGAGAAATATGATACACTTGAACACTTCAAACACTTGAAATCACACATCAGTAAATCGCAGGAGAAAGATTGAAGAGGGGGTATTGTTTAATGCATCAATTCAGAGTGATAATATAAACTCACTGTCAAAATGTTGTAATACAGCATTATTATACAGTGTCTTACCATAAATGTATACATACCACGTGGCAGGCTATCAGCGATCGAACTCCGCCCTATGCTATAATACCGACGACCGACAGTATTTTATGTATGACTTGTAAAACAAACACACAAAGTTTAATTGTGAATTTTATTGTAACTTTTGGTTGTACGACGATCGTGATATAACGACGATTAGCTCATCTCCCCTCAACGTCGCACTAAAGAGGTTTTACTGTATGTATATTGAAATCGTCTATTTGAAATACAAAATGATAATGTACCGGTAGAAAAAATATTTATATAAATTACATGTATTTTGGATCCTGCCCATGACTGCAAGTTGTAACTAACCTGTATTATTGTTCCAAATAGTGGCAAATTAACAGTTTCACCAGGAACAGGAGTTGACCACTGATCAATATCATGGCAAGCAGCCTCAATACTTGGTTCTCCGTTGTCAAAGAATTCAGGAGCAATCAACGAGCATACTTCACTGAATAGGCTGACGAAAGGAAGTCGAGAAATAATCACAACGCTCTGAAATATTCAAATGAACAACATTTAAAAATAGTCAAGCCACCAATAAATATTAAGGAACGTACCATAAACCACCAACACAGTTCTGGTCCTGTCGCACTTATTTGCATCTACAGTATACTCTATACACCGTCAAAGGAAAATACTTCTGTATTTACAGTCTGGACACACATTTACTCTGCTACCGAACAGTAGTAGCTCAATTAAAAAAAACTGACGAGCATTGCCAGATTCCATTACAATAATTACAGTGAATCAACATTGATTCATACTCTGTTAATGCAAAGTTTGCACTAATTTGAAATAATGCAGAGACAATTCCGGCCACTAGAGAGGAATATTAATGTTAGTTTACTTCAATAGTTGGAATTAATATTCAGTCTGAACTGTTTTACTATGGTATTATATTTGTTTAATTAGAATTTTAGCAGAAATTGTGAATAAAAGTTGTAACAAACACGTATGGAGACGTCCATAAATTATGTCACACTTTTTTACACCACTTTGAACCCCCCCCCCTCCCCCCTCCATCCCATGTCACAGTTGGTCACAAAACCTATTACCCCCCCCCTTTAATTACAAAAAATTGAAATCGATAGGCCCTAAAGTAATGAAATCAAAATATTCATTTCATTATGTTTGCTCCTTGAGTAGTCAAACTCAATAATTATTTGACATGCATCTGCTCTTTCTAGGGTGGGTATAAATATAAGAATCTATAAGAATGGCACCAAATACATGGAACAAAAAAATGGTACGTCACACAGTTGCCTCCTCCCCTCCCTTCTTGTAGCACCTTGTCACAAATCTTGACAACCCCCCTCCCCCCCCTAAGCTGTGACGTAATTTACGGACGTCCCCTATCTCACCAAGTGAAATCCTTCGCTGGCCGTCTTCCCTATCTATTATAATAACCGGTCAGGCTCTCGACCAGTAATACGTACATAACAGCCATCACGTCAAATGAGTGAGATTGTGAGACTGTCTGCTCTGCACAAAACTAGACTGACTCACTCTTTCTCTCTCTTTTTTAAATTGCTATGGGCAGCAGGGTCGGTACTTTCTTTCATCAAGAACATATTTTGTACATGTGGGAGGTCAAAACTCCCAAGCAGTAATTATTGTATAGGGATGGGCAATTGAAAGGCTAGCACAATATTGTGTTGTATATTAGTGCAACTACAGTAGAAGTCTGTTATACAATTTTCACATTTATACAACTTTTCCGGGTGGTCCCAACCATTCTCCATAAGACTACATTTTAATTTCTTCTGTTATCCGACTCATTTATTTACGACATTTCGTATATACGCCTCAATTTCTTGTCCCCTTTCTACATTTTCAATCATCCGTATCAGGTGTTCATCATCAAGTCGTAAAAACCCAAGCTTGGGTAAATCCCAAAAATGTAAACACCACCTGCAAGTGCGAGCACAACTGCTCTATTTTAGTAGCATTGCCAACCCATCACCTCTAGTTAGCCAATCAGCCGCGAGGCGACATCTCAGTTGACCAATTAGACGCGTGTAGCACTTGTATCTAATTCTAACTACCTATGCATCAGCTGATTATGTTCACTTTTCTTGTAACCTTCACACGAAGTGGTTGTATTTTCGATAATGGCGAGCAGGGACCTACTGGCAAGTGATGGGCCCAACAGCCAGCACTGAAATTAAGGGCCCACTTTATGGCGATCATTTAATTATCAATTAATTATATGAAACCAAATCCAGGACAAGGAAAACAAAAGATTTTTTTCTTTATGAATGATTAATAGTTTTTATTGAAGCATCTTAAACATAGTCGATGTCGACATATACAATAGTACCATATGAGTACCGGTACCAGTAAAAACTAGAAAGGTTTGAAGTGACAAAGCCATAAATAGTCCACGTCAAGGGTCTTTACTAGCTTTTTCAAGTCGACGCAACATCATTTATAATCACGTCAGTATTTAATGTATCTAAAAGATCAGACTCGCAATTTGAAATCATATAATTTTCAAGATGTTCTTGAGTGATGTTTGCGATAAGTTTATTTTTCACATGGTCAAGTTTTGAAAAAGATTGCTCGCACTGCACTTGTGTGCTTGGTGAGGCCCCCTTCTGGCCCCACAGGAATATTTTGAAATTACAGCCATATTTAATATGGTTTAGTGTGTTTCAGATGAGATCCAGATGCCAAAATCATTCTACCTATGATATTGAAAATAGCTCCAAAACCAATATTTGTAGCTGCTGGGTCGTCCAGTGTCATTTTAGCACCCCATGGCCATAAGGCAAGCACTCAATTGTGCACCCTCAAAACTGAGTGTGCATATCGATGGTGAATGCAAGGAGGGAGCCATGCCTCGCAGGAAAAGTTTTGGAAATTTCCTTTTTCAATACGATTCTACGGGTTTCAGGAACTACATGAAATTTCTGGAATACATGGGTTCAATAAGACCAATTTTGCCAAATGGTTGTTCCAGGCAAACAAAACGCTGAATCAATCTATCATTCAATAACAGTGATATTTGAATATAATAACATTTACTCCATCCAGTGATGCAAATAAAATGTCATTGATTTGATTCAAAGAATAAAAGAAAAAAATCCGATAAGTGAGGCCAGTTCATGCCTGATGGCGAGTGGTAAATAGATTTTGTGAACACCAACAGAGATATTATTACAAGCTAAATTAGCATCAATTGCTGATATTTTGGCTCAAAACAATGAAAACGACAGTAGTGATGGGCAAGTGACCGGCAGATTCAGAGAAACCGTGGCTAGGGCATCAACGCGGTCGCCCGTATAACTCCGCAGCTCGCTAGACCCCCTTCTATTGGCGCTTGGGCCATCCTGAGTTGATAGTGTAATAAACTAACGTTCCGAGCACAGCATAGTATTGTCATTTGGTGTCGTGTCCCGTGTTTGTCAACGTCAAGGTCAGACCCACTTGGTTGGATGACACACAAAAGCTCGACATGCGTTGGCCTATTCTCAAGCGTCAAATAAAAAGGATGGAAATTGGGATAGTATTGTCATTTGGTGTCGTGTCTCGTGCTCGTCAACGTCAAGGTCAGACCCGCTTGGTTGGATGACCCACACAAAAAGCCTAACATGTGTTGGCCTATTTTCAAGCGTCAAATAAAAAGGATGGAAATTGGGAAAGTAATGGTTAATTCAAGGAATTCACGCAAACTATTTCGAATGACTCAATCCGAAAACAGTGTTGAAGCATGACATGTATCATTGTTAATAAAACCTCACACATTGTTGAAACATGAAATATGCGTTTTTGTTATACACAAAGGATTTAATATACGATCATTCATAGGATTATCCGTTTAAACGATCATTTCCTTCAGTCCCCTTGAAGTCGTATACACGACGTTTTACTGTATAAAAATCATTATGTTTGTATATTAATATATTGAGTACCAACAATGATGCTGTGTAAAAAGTTGTATTCTTTATAACCCACAAGTCATGATGTGACAGAATGAAATTAATTTTATTATTCCATACACAAATCTTCATGTTGAAGTCATGGGCACCGGCAGGGGGGGGGGGGCAAGGAGGGGCACTTGCCCCCCCTGCTTTTTGGAAAGAGAAAGAAGTAAATACGTCTGTTATAACACGTTTTCCCTTCCAGTAAATTACCAAATTGCTATGAAATACATGTATTGGCTATCACATTGTATCACCATTAAGTATAGAGGTATCACTTTATATCTTGTGAATCACAAAGTGTGGCATAAAAGCCCTTTAAAAAAAACTAGAGACAAAATCATCTTCACATTCCCTACCCATTTGACCATTGACAAATATACAAATTAGGAAAGTTCAAATAAAACTTGCTGATTCGTATTTTAGTTTTGTTGAGCTGTGGTAAATAAAATGTCTTCAGATGTCATGAGAAGTTATCATTGATTGACGAGTAAAACACGACTTACTTTGAGCTTATTTTGTTTGTTCCCTTCTTAGAGGAACGAAACTGAAAATGTGGACTTCCGTGAAAGGGCAGTGGTGTTTTCCATTCACTAATTCTTAGTATTTGCAATAATTAGCCCCCTTCAAGGTAAACAATTCAGTCAGTTCGCTGGTGGTAATCGTTGTGAGGGGGTGCAGTTTATAACTAGCTCTGTTGCGATGTACACTGTACAGTACATTGGTGGTTGTGAATTGTGATACATATTATTACTTTTGTGACGAGTTCTGTTGCGATATACATTAGTTTAGTGGCTGTGATACATATTGTTTTCAACTTTTTTTGAGCGCAGTGATGGGCATAAGGCAATTTTTAAGCGTAAAAGTGAAGCTAATTCACTGTCAGTTCCCGGAAGTTCAAAAGTTCATCGCAAAATAGTGGCAGCCCTTACAAGTGACATTATCAAATGTGTGATTGATACTTTCTGTATGGACTCTAGACGGGTGGAGTTTCAGTTTTGTGACGCTTACAACGACGACCAATGAAGGTAAATTGTTTCAGAATTAAGATTATTTTCAATTCCTCCTGGGCAAAAATTCAAACAAAAACAATCACCAACGTCATCTGGAGTTATAGGTTATAATGCGACGCATATTGTCTGTATGCTAGTTTGTATATGGATTACTCAATACAGAGCTCACAGAATAATCCTGTAATTTTGCCCCCTCCCTGCCAAAATTCCTGGCGGCGCCCATGGTTGAAGTATGACTTGGAAAATAAAATCACATAATATATAGGATAAGGCCTTCAGGTGTATTATTAAATTACTAGAACTATAAGCATTTAAAATTAGACATATTATTGGCAAATAATGAGTACCCAACAGAAATCTTAGGATGAGAGATTCTAAAATGGTACTGGTCATCCAAGAATACCACTGTTTGAAAAGTGCTAATATTTGTCGTGTCATGTCACTCATAGGGCATAGACGAAAAAAAAATTAAAAATATACTGAAGACTCATTGCTGCAAGAAAAGAAATCTTTAGGGTTCTTAATTGAACATTTTAAAATTGTCAGTCAATTGTTGTAAAAAGCAGATCCTATAAGCTACAGCACACACGTCATATGATAATAAATTGTCCATCTGTATTTTGGTGTATATATATTAGTGATGACATTGATTCTCAAAATCAGGAATCGATTCTCTAGGCTCCAGAATAGATTAAAAATCAATTTTGAAAAAAAAGAAAAAAAGAATAATAAAAAAAGTTCATTTTCAAAAAAGTTGTGTAATTTTAAACTTTTTTTTCCATCTTCCCACGGCATTTTACGAGAAAAATAGCTGCTAGAGACTTCTTTGAACTGTACTTTGCCATTCGGGTATTTCCGTCTACGTTCGGCTGTCAGACGTAACCGAAGGGATAGCTTGTGTCCAGATAGTAAAATCTCAACAATACAAAATAATATAGACAACGAAATGAGCATGTATTGCGACGTGAAGAAGTAAAACACTGATCCCCCCCCCCACAAAAATAATAATAATAATAATTTAAAAAAAAAATCGATTTCTTGATTTGAGAATTGTTTTACATTAGGATCGATTCTGAATCGATTATCGATTAATTGATGTTATCACTAGTATATATGTGTGTGGATGTGTGTGGATGGGTGTGTGGTTGGGTGTGTGGTTGGATGTGTCGCCCGCCAAAATTTCGAGAACCCATCAACCGTTTGACGTGGGACAAACGCCAAAATACTCCTCATGAGATGACGGGAAGGAATTAGGAAGTTCCCAAAATCGCCAAAAAATAGGTCGACACTTTGTCCAAGTTTATTCCACCTAGAAGATGGGCACGTGTTGCAACAAGGGCTCACAGACGTGTCGTGAGTCGCTGGTCTGGGTGAATGATTAAAGAGGGGCAAGGCCTATTACCTGCCAGTGAGAACATAGATGTATCATTAGCCAGTAATATAAACAACGTGCTCTCACTTCATAGTGAAATGTTTAAACAACGATAATCATCATGGGACAAACGCCAAATAGCTTGACGTGGAGCGGCAAACACATTGGGAAGCTAAAAAATGACCTAAAAAAAGGTACTTCTACACCGCATCTCGGCACTTTAGCACAGCATTATCGTAGGTCAATTGGAAAACTATGAGACCCCGGCATATTTGTCGTTTTTTTTGCTACTTTTCATGCTTTATTATTGAATCAAGTGATTCATTTTTCAGACTTTGAACGAAAATATCATTTTTTCAAGATATGGTTCATATGAAGACATCCAAGTTATGAATGTTCATCATTTTATCACCAGGTAAAATATGTAATAATGATAAGAATGTAGTACTGTATATTAATGAAAAAATTGCATAATTTGGACGACCTACTCGTAATTCTATTATCATACAATTAGAATTGCGCAATGGAACTTAATATAATTTTTGTTCAAGGAATTATCGATGAATTGAATAAACCATGCAGATGGCCAAAAACGATCTTAATCATCTTTGCAAGGCATTATAAAGAGTCAAATTTATCTTCATTCATTTTCTAATATCAATGAAGTAAGTAAGTTCTTTATGCTATTGGAATTCACACGATACAGTAATAATTAGCAATCGCCACGGCACATGAAAATATACCAAAAAATCCAATGAAAATATAATCAACAGTATTACAGCTAAATATAATCATTTGAATACAGTAAAAAGTAGGGTTGCCAGTCAATCAAGAAAATGTAAACGATACCGAAATGTGTCGTATCGAAAATAAATTGAAAAGATCGAAATATTAGGAAAGTTATTTGATATCGAATCGAAATTACTGAATTTTTTTAGGTCTGAATCTTTTTTTTTTTTTGTATTCTATAGTCAATTTGTAACATGTGGTGATGATCATCTGCCTTAGCGACAGCGTGGACACTCACACTCAAGCGTCAACAAACGACTGACAACAATCAAGACTGGTCACAATTATAGGGAGACTGTTGGTTGTCAGTGTCAACTGTAGGGAAACACGCCAACGATCGTCTAGTCAAAGTATTCGTAATATGAGGTGTTTACAATAATTGACAAGACTGTTTAGGTTAGCGTATCAGATCAATTTATGCGTACCACTTCCACTTGATTAGTCACACAGTCCCCTTCCCCCAGTCCCAAACCTTCCTCACCCAATATACTTACTGAGAAGGATAATTGTGTTGTATTGAATTGTTTTTTAGAAATGCCAGACCAGATATGTCAACTTGGGGGGGGGGGGGGGGTAGACTGACTACCAATGTTGCGGAAATGTCATGTCTACTGATAATAAATGAATGAATTAGTTCCCAATCAATTATTTTCTTCGATAATTTATATATTTCAACAAGAGAGGATGAAATGGAGAATTTTCTGTCTGTTCCATCTTCTGAATTTGATAAAAATGATAGGCCTATTCACGTATTATTCTGATTAAATACCTACAGTATTATCATATTATTATTTATTTTCGATACACAATACATTGTACATAGGTTTTAAATGCAGTGTACCGCTGGTGCTAAGAATAGAGCAAGCCCCATAACAACATGTGCCTCACCACCAGCCTAAACTAAGATAACTAAATGAACATAACTGAAATAAAAAAATATAACATTTGAGGATTTGAAAATTGGAAGAAAATAACATATTGAAGTGATACGATGAGTGAAAAAAAACATATACTTCATTTTCACAAAGGAAGTCATCTCTGAATAACATTTTAAATTTGATAATACTGCTTCAGTTTGTATTTTATTTGCATTTTCATTTTATTGACTACAACGACATACTGTACTGATGACTAAGATATATTGGCGTTGATGAATGATGAATGAGATGGCGAGATGGAAGGTTATTTTATTAGGTGTTTTTGGATAGTGAGAAGGAGTTGGTCGTGGCCTGTTGTTGAAGAGGGAAACTACGAAAAACACCTGTCAGCATGATCGACCATGGTGGGAATCAAACCCTGGTTTTCTGAATGACCAGTCGGATGGCGTAAATAAGGAGAAATGGGAGTCAAGTGCTTGTAGGTTCATGAGGTCTGTGAAGGCTTCATGTTGTATTGAATGATGACATATATTGCTGAGACATAGACAGACAGACTTTTATCTTAGATCTTTTTATCTTAGATAAAAAATGTCGACAAGTTGGTTTGTTTGGCTTGCTGCTTGTTTTTACAAGTCGGCGATATGGCCAATCTGACACACGACCACTGGCGTCGGAACCGGAGGGGCAGGGGGTATTGCCTCCTCAAGTTTTGGCCAAGGAAGGGCAAGAAAAAGGTCTTGCAAGACTCAATTTGTCTCGTTGTCTCCTGTTGAAACCTACTTTGTTAAAATTAACTGTCTTTTTTTTTACTTTCATTTGTTCATTAACATATCATAAGTTCATACATTGTTGAATGTTAATTAGGCCTACACATATCTGTCATAATTTAATTCAAGAACTGTCGTGACTCCGTGCCATGTCGCGGGCAAACAGGCACACGCCCCGCTTCACTAAAACGAGGAGTAGTGGTACTTCAAACTCGGCAATTGGGTGAGATGTTGCCGCCCCGTGATCCCAAGCCGTCCATTTATGCACATAATAATTAAATGTATTAAATAAACTTAGTGAAAACGAACCTAACAAAACTGTAGCTTCCTAGTTCCTTGGTATTTTTAGTATTTTTTTCTTCTGTCCCACAGGTCAAACTGATCCGACTGATTTACCAGTGGCAGCTCGTGTGTAAGTACTGCAGAATGGCAGCACTCCCTATGATTTGCCAGGTGCTAGGCATTTTCAATCAATTTATATTGAATACGTTATTTCTTTCATTTCGAACAATGTTTTTTACCTAGCAATCACTGTTGACAAATATGGCTTTTGAAAAAAAAATTGACAAACAAAAACTTTCTTATTCATGTTTAAAAATCCACGGCTTCGAATGCATCATGAAAACTATGCGCCATGCACTGAACGCCTGCAACAGCAACGCTAGGCAATATTTCATACATCCTACGTACTGCACGTTTGGTTGTGCTAAGCAAATCGAAGTAGGATGGCAAAGAGGGCAGGCGATGAAGGGACAATTGCGAGAATTAAGGCCTATATGTGTGCTGCAATTTGGGTTTCTCCAACGAGCTCGAACGTGCCCGAACACTGCCGAATTTAAAATACTCGGAACACCTTATACTCAGGGCTCCTGCCCCCTCCTAATCCCTTACTTCACTATTACTATAACGGCCAATGTTTTGAGCTCTTCGGCACTTGGCAAATGTCACTGGGTAGTGGGTAGCCATTAATGAATCATGGTAGAGTCAGATAGGTATATTTGTACATAGGTATATTATAGTATTAAATTTCAGATAATGTTCTTCATCTAATCTACGCTGACAAGCTACCAGATGGTGGTTTAGTTATTTATTTAAATGAATGTTCAGATCTAAATGTGGATGTAAAATGAGTAGAATGTGTATTTCTTTGACGTGGAAAATTTGGCCCTGTATGGTGATTTACAAGGCTATACACCCCTAGTTTTGTGGCTTCGTAGCTTCATATTTAATTTATTTTATTCAACTGCAAAAATGCAAAAATTTCAGGTCACCAGCCGCCATTGTGATCAACATAAAACTTTTTTACGCATTTCCCCTAATTAACACTTGACCTATGGTTGTATAGTTTTGAGGCACAAGGAATCAGAGATCGAACATTTTTCTGTAGATGTAACGAGAGGAAGATCCAGATACCATGTAAAGACAAAATTGTATTCAATCAATTCTCTTGTGAATATTTGAGGGAGACCGTGAATTTACTGTAGGCCTACACTCATGAAATTGCTATTGATTTCATTTATGACACTCTCAGAGGGATTGATATGTAGTAAATAATTGAAAATTACGAGCATTGTTATCGCTCTCATGCATTTTCCCCCTCATTCCTTTTGTCCTTATGTTGCTGATTAGTCCCGATTAGCTCTATAATCTAGTCAACTGATACGAAGTAGTACTGTACAAGTTGCCAATATTTTGATCGGAATTGTAAAGCGCGCTTCTGTCGCTGCTCAGAAACTCCAAGGTCGAGTCTGACTTTCTTCATAATTTCTATAGTTTCTATAACACGGGCTATTCATGATGAATAATTGTTATTTGCTTACAAAAGATATAAATTCTGTGAATAAATAATTTGGTTTTGAAGCTCCATAACCTGCACATCTCTAATTGCAATAACGGTTGATTGCGATAACAATTCTCAATGTATGTAATTGGATGAGCAAAGCGAATAGGCCTACTCAATTTCACCAAACTCAAAAAATCGTACGTTTTTTACTTCTTTTTTTGTTCGCGCTCCACAGGTCAAACGAAGACACAAATTGTTTTGAAACTTAGCATGCACATGTGTCCCCATCTAACTCGATACCGTATAGTTTTGAGTCGTAATCGGTCAAACGACTTTCGAGATGGAACATTACAAAATGTTTAAAAACCTCATAAGAATGAACCAGGAAAAATTTCGAAAGAATATTTCCTTCGAATTAGTTTATATTCACGCAGAATTAAAACATAAGAATGATACACATTGTTCCGAATTTTGATATGAATCGGATAAGTCGTTTAGTTGGAAATAATTATAATGTAGTTTTTTCAGATCAATAGAAAAAGCTATCAAGATCAAAAGACAAAGCCAATTATATCTTGATCATTTGAGGAATGAGCAACAAGTAGATACAAGGAAGCCGTGGCTCAAGTTGTTCTGAAATCAAGGTGTCTGTAACTCTTCATCACATTTTACATTAATAGGCCCACATCGCTCATCCTACAACGCATATATACTGCGCCTGTACTAGTAAAAATACTTGAATGTTATTGAATATGTGGCACCCCATACTTCTTCCTCCGCAGAGCGCAATTGTTGAGCTTGCCCCCCCAACCTTCGAAATGTTCCGACGCCCCTGCACACAACCGACAGCCTGCTGTTTATTTATTCGATATCGAATTCACTTTCGATATTGCAATAATCGAAAATCAAATAAATTGATTTTGATATCGATCGAAACCTTGATTTCGAAAATGGATCAAAAATATTTGATATTCAATGGCAACTCTAGTAAAGAGCAGTAAAACACATAACGAACCTTTGTATTTTAAAAATTCATCGATAGAGTGAAAACAGTTATAAAATAAAAACTCTTTTAAAGCTAGCTTAAATTTCATTTCGGTCAGATTTTCAATATGTACAGGTAGGCTAAGTTATTATATAATTTACACCCTGCATATAGGGATCATTCATCAAAAATAGGCAGGTCGTGCCTAATCAATTGATGATCATGCTTATTTCTTGTATTGTGACCATGTACATTCTTGTTCAATAACATATTATTGTTTTAATCCAATACACATAGAATAACATTGTAAATATATTAACAAGGAAGTGTCAATAATTCAAGTTTTTTAAAGACCGGTGCACAATGAGCATCAGCACTGTCGCTTCCAATATATCTTGTTGAGCTCTCTTCTGCAATTTAAATAGATAACTTGCACAACTTGATTGTTCCCAGAAGATAATACCATAATACAAGTGGCTAACTAGGCCTATATGAGAATAGTATACACAAATTACGGTTGAGCGACTACATATTTGGTCAAGTCTCCTAACTATGTACCAACCACAGGCTTTCTTATTTGCCACCTTTACGAAGTGATTGCCCCAATTAAAGTATTATTCTAGTTAAACCCTTGAAAATATTACACCATTTTCTTTTATGTTATAGCTTGAAAATCTCATAATCGGGGTCTTTGGGGGTATTCTCTTTTATGTTCTATATTATCGATGGCATCAAGTATATCATTTATAAAGGCAAATATCACTATTGTGATCGATCTATCTATCTATCCATCCATCCATCCATCCATCCATCCATCCATCCATCCATCCATCCATCCATCCATCCATCCATCCATCCATCCATCCATCCATCCATCCATCCATCCATCCATCCATCCATCCATCCATCCATCCATCCATCCATCCATCCATCCATCCATCCATCCATCCATCCATCCATCCATCCATCCATCCATCCATCCATCCATCCATCCATCCATCCATCCATCCATCCATCCATCCATCCATCCATCCATCCATCCATCCATCCATCCATCCATCCATCCATCCATCCATCCATCCATCCATCCATCCATCCATCCATCCATCCATCCATCCATCCATCCATCCATCCATCCATCCATCCATCCATCCATCCATCCATCCATCCATCCATCCATCCATCCATCCATCCATCCATCCATCCATCCATCCATCCATCCATCCATCCATCTATCTATCTATCTATCTATCTATCTATCTATCTATCTATCTATCCATCTATCTATCCATCTATCTATCTATCTATCCATCTATCATGTGTGATATTTGTACAGTAGAACCTTAGTTATAAGTTTCTCGTTTATACATTTATTACATTTATAAGTTTTACTTTTTGATCCAACCTATATGCTCCACATGTTGAATAGTTTTATCAATAAGTTTTTGACATTAATACACTTTTTTAGTCTGGTCCCCTGAAAAACGTGTAAATGAGGTTCCACTGCACATATGTTCACAGATCGTCACAAATTTTCATGAAAAAATATCAAGTTTTCACGAACTTTTGAGGCTTACGACAAAATATTGTACATATTAATTGGGAAATTGCATAGCATATTTGGTGCTTACGACATATTGTGTCATGGTATTGTACACGTTAAAATTGTGAGTTATCTTCAAATGGTTCAAGTTAACCAGATCATTTCTGTCAATAGATCCAACGATATTGCGTTACAATAACTGAGTTAAATTGTTATTATCAAGCCTCCATTTGATTCTCTACACAAACGGAAATAATCCAAAGTATCACTCCTTCTCAAGTTCAGAAAATATATAGGAATGACATGAAAAGAGATATTATGCCTTGTAATGTTTCACTAATCAATATCCTATTTGACTACAAATAAATTCTTGAAAATTATTCCCATGACTATTTTATAAATATTGTGGATCAGTCTGCAAATACTAGATCTAGAATATTGAACCTCACAAGTCCCTCATGTAATAATGAGTGCGAGAGAAGAGGTCTTGAATATCCAATACCAATTACTTTCAATGAAATTCCAGTGAATTTGAGCATTGGTCTTGTTACAAAAATGTCAGAACAGAAATTATGTATCCTTAGAGACGGTACTGATTTTTAGTGAGGTCAGTTTTGAGCATTGTTGAGATCTCTCTGTGGTATGTTGTGTAATTATCCCGATTCTCATTTCTATGTCATCACATTTTAATGCACAAGTATTTTTTTCATTTATTATTAGGGTTGCCGTTCGATTTCGATTGGTTCGATCGATTTTGGATCATAGATTTTCGATTCGATTTTGATATGTAGGCCTACTTTTCGATTTTCGATTCGATCGATATCGAAAAGTTTTCGAAGATCGAAGCGTACAACAGAAGTGTAGCGCAAGGCATCAAGCGTCACGCGCTCGCTTCCATTGACACCCATCAATCCGAGATTTTCGAACGGTTGGTTGTCTCGGGTTTACACTTGTCCTGCTGCATGTGCGTCTAGTCCTTATCTAGTCGTTTTGATGTGAAATGTGGTTTTGACTTTCGACAAGTGTGAGATTTTGATTGACTCCCGAAGTGTATTATTGCTTTTTAAAATATCTGCTATGACATATGAAATGAAATTATATATGCAGGGCGGAGGAGTTTGGTTTGGAAAAAGTCGAAGAACTATGCGCATCATGTAGATGATAAGAACTAATCTAAGATGAAAATAGTGTTTCCAATCTAAGAGAAATTTAAGAGAAAAAAGCAAACTAAAATATTAAAAATTGTCCGGAATATGAGCCGAGGGTTTTTCTCGAAATTTCAAGCCTAAAATTCACCCTAGGCTTATATCTTCGCCTATAATAGGTGAAAAATACATGCTTTACTCATTTTGATTGGGCGTACTGGACCCGCACACTCATGACAACTAACTCAACTTGAAACTGCGAGATATTCCACTAAGAGCACGTTTGATAAATGTGTCATCCTGAAGAAGCATGATTTTCCCAATTTCATCATTTTTATTTGACGCGTAATTTTACTGTGTGTGGTCCGTCATTGTCTGACCTTGACGAGCAACGAGACAAGACAAGACATTAGCGTGAGAGAACACTCGGGACAGTCGAGCGCCAATAGAATCGCAATACGAAATTGACTGAATTCTACCCCGAACGTGATGATTTACGTCATTATTAGTTAGTCGATTAATGACTCTGAGGAGAGAACGTAGTTGTGTGCATGGTAACGTTATACTTATATATAGCGCGTGCGGGATAAATAAACATGGTATTTTACTACCTAACACGTTTTTTTCGATACGATTTCGCTTCGTCAATTCGATCGATTTTCGATAAAAATGCAATTGATTTCGATTCGATCGATTTTCGATATTGTACACTTCGATTTCGATTTCTTGATTGAATGGCAACCCTATTTATTATAAATAGTAATTCATCGTTAGCTTCATTCATTTTTTGATTGATATCCATACTTACACGAAGGATGCCAAACTTGTGAACTTCTGTTGAAGCTTTCCATGCCTTGCTCATTTTTCTTTTTTTGTGTAATAGAGAGTACCGGTAATTATTTCTGTTATCACCACAGTTCAGCCCAGATAAGGCTCTGTGAATAAGCGATTTTATTTTGGTTTTCTGTATCATGTCTATTTATTGTTTTCTGAATGAAAAATGATGATGCATTTGAACAAAACAATGAACGAGACAAAAACAGAACAATGATATACCTCACGCACGCATTTTAATACCTGCTATAACTTGGCTCAAAGATTAGAGAATTGATTAATTGATATGGCCTGTTAACAGATGTTGCTTACAACAAAATGTGCAGAAGGAAACTGAGTCTTGTCGTTTACGACAAAATTGAATTGGTGACCACGCTTCCAGTATTGAAATATCGCTCACGACACTTTGCACATCGATGGAGATGACCTTCTGGATTGTATATTTGTAAGAAGAAAAAAAGCTGACATTTTACCTTTCCACCAAAGCATCAGAAAATATCTCCCGAAACAAAAATAGTTTGTCTCTGTCAGAGAAATAAATAGTAAAGACACATTGATGAAGAAGAGACTTTGTCCACTCTTGTGTCCAGATATTACCATACTGTTATAAATAAACCTTCTAATGTAATGCCTACCTTTTGAAAATAGCCTCTAGGGAGCATTTTGTCCTTGACCTGCCGAAAGTAAACATAGCCACAAAAGTAGCCTGGATCAGCTTGAAGAAAAATAGGGCACTTCTGATTATAAACTTGATGTTCAGGCAACAAGTCGTGCTGGCCAGGTGATTGGCGAATCCGTACATGAAACTGTGTATCCCCCATACAACCAGAGTTTGAATCAGGAAAAGCCAAATAGCATATATTTGATTTTTCTTGTTCAGAAAGTTTTATGTTGCTGGGATAAATCATCTAAAAGAACAAACACAAGCTATGAAAGCGACGTTTAAAACCTCTAGCTTATGCTAGAGTGTAGTTGTATGGTATGCCTAGTTAAAGTCAGTTAATTCCCCAGACTGGGGTAGGCTCGTGTCCTCAAAGAAGCATTTCGAGTTTGTTGAATCCACACTCCATTTTATGAAGCATTCATTACGAAGTAGGCCTACGTACAGAAAATATCAAGTCAATGGAACATATAATTCGGTCGTAAAATTTTTTATAAATGCAGGCTGCATCCCCATAACATACAAAACTATCCCTATAATAATAGCTGCATGGAGCTCAAGTCATGCTGTTTATTAGATGACCAATGAAATAGTCATATTTGTAAAAGTACAGGACGAATATATGAATTTCATATAATAGGTGACATCCTAGCACTGAGAAATCCAGAATTAATGTTTGGGGTGATGGACCTACACATGATTTCATTTTTCTTTGTTTTTGACATACGGTATTAGGTTTGATATACCTAGCTAGCCCTATGCGTAAATATAAAGTGAGCCGTGCCAATGTGTTCTGGGGTTAGGTTAGGGTTAGATAGGATGAGGTTAAATAAGGCCTTTGGTTTGAACCTCAAAATGACTCTAAATGACCTCGCTGTCGATGCGCCTTAAAACCCTAATATAAATTCATTCATACAATCTTATGTCCATTCCACACATACTAGCAAAACTAGCAAAGCCCCTCTAGCAACCCTAGCCCCCCAAGGACCAAAATTAGGGGGTTTGCTAGCCCCCTAGCAAGCTTTAGCTAACTTAACAAACCCTGACCATCATGAAAATCCCACTAAAAACCCAAGAAAGTTGAGAAAAAGTTGAGAACCCGAAAAAAGATTGGCGCGGCTTACCATATTATAACCACCTGATGTAAGCTTACCGTCAACAGCAGTACTGAGTACATTTATAGCCTACTATTATCTATGACAGCAGTCACAGTAAATTTGTTGCTTCACGAATTACATCAATATATTTTTTTTTCTGTGGGGAAAATTGGTTTTAGGAGGGTTGTTTTTTTGAGGGGAAATGACAGTATTTAACCCATAATTTTCCAACCCCAACCATATCAGGTCATCAACCTTGACCACTTACCCCAATCCAAAAACACTTTCTACACAAATATTGGAAATCATACCGCATCTATGGACCCCAATACTGTCACACAGCACTGAGAAAAAAATTCAATAGGGCCTAGGGCTAGAGTAAAAATGGAGAAACAATAGGCCTAGGCTAGTTCCAAAATAATGATTACGTAAATATTTCTCTACACAAAATGAGAAACACTTGTTGCAAAGTCGGACCAGGAATTGAAATGTAGGCATATTTTTGAGGCAGGCCTAGAACTAGGCCTACTGTCACTTCTGAGGAGTGCTCCCTCTTAAGAAATACAAAACAACAAAACATGGAGTTGATTTACCTCCATAGCTTGACCCAGCTCCAGATCAAAAGTAACGATACAAATACAGTGAATCCACCTAGAAAATCTATCCCATGGCAATATGGTGGACATTTGAGTCTCTTCTACATCTAAATCGTCTATTTGGCTGATTTCTCTCTCATCGACAACAAACCTGGCTGCCATCTTAGCCACTTGGAAGTCTCAATTTCTCTTAATAATATTACCCTGTCGATCGAGTAATTTTCGTCGACAACTAGGTTTTCTATCGATAGTAACTTCCGAGACAGTACTACCACAAAAGCTCGCTAGATGGATTCGCTAGCGGAATAGCTAGCGAAAGCGAAACGCCAACATCCAAAGAACTACCCAAGTCTGAAACCATGTCTGAAACGTCACCCCTTGCTCATTGTCCTTGTCTTATCCAGATCGATAAATATGTGTTTCCTTTTTTCCATTTTATCAATTGAATTAAACTAGGAAAACGCCATATATGCGTTGTTAGACGATGTCGACTTTTCTGCCAAACTTTCGCCTACATTCGCCAACTGGGTGACATTTGAGTTAGAAATGGGTAAAAACTGCTTCGAGTGGTACCAATTTAGCACATTTTATGGGTATTCCTCAAAATGGCTCACCCGATCAAGCTGAGAGTTTTCAGAAATGTGTATCAGAATGTAATTCAACTTCATGCAAAATTTCATTTTTTTGGGAAAATGAAAATATTTTCTTTTTTTTCCCGCTGTGTTATTCTAATGGGTATTTTTGACATTTCTAAAAATCATAAAAAAAAGTTAACATCCGATAATGCCACAAAACTATGTAGATCTAAGTTAGATGAGGAACCATAATGAAAAAAAGTTTGAAGTTGATAGCTGTTATCGTTTGACCTGTGGAGAACCGACAAAAAAAATAAAATAAAAACATAAAAACGAACACCAATTTTTTCAGTATGTCAAATTGAATCCTCGCTGAAGCTCGTCTAATTAGTTCAGTGATCAGTAAGCTGAAACATGTAATTACAACTAGGAAAACGCCATATATGCGTTGTTGGACGAGCGGATAGTAATAGTAAGTCGACTTTTTTGCCAAACTTTTGCCTACATTCGCCAATTGGGTGACATAAATAAGAAATGGGTAAAAACTGCTTCGAGTGGTACCAATTTAGCACATTCGATGGTTTTTCTTCAAAATGGCTCACCCGATCAAGCTGAAAGTTTTCATAAATGTGTATAAGAATGTGACTCAATTTCACGCAAAATTTCATTTTTTTGGGAAAATAAAAATATTTTCTTTTTTTTCTGCTGTTATTCTAATGAGTATTTTTGAAATTTCTAAAATTCATAAAAAAAAAGTTACCATCCGATAATGCCACAAAACTATACAGATCTAATTTGGATGAGAAAGCATTATGAAAAAAAGTTTGAAGTTGATAGCTGTAGCCGTTTGACCTGTGGAGAACCGACAAATAAACATGAAGGAAAAAAAAAAAAAACTAACACCAATTTTTTTCAGTATGTCAAATTGAATCCTCGTTAAAGCTCGTCTAATAATGTTATATTAAGAAACGACTATTGTGATATAAGTTATTGAAATACTTTCAGAATAGAATAAATAGAGCCGACTGTTCTTCCACTTAACCATGACCTAACCTTAGACATATATGAAAAATTAAAGACGTGTACAATAAACTAGGAAAACGCTATATACGCGTTGTTAGACGAGCGGAAAGTTAGACGAGCCCTGAAGGATTCCATTCGGATATTCAGGAACCATCTATATAACTAACCATCATCCATCAACGTTTACATTTATTCTATCCTTTCAATTATCATTAGTGTCATAATTTTGTATTTTATCATTAATTTTTTCAATTTTTATTCCATTTTCATATCATTTCAATATTCAGTCACATAACTTTTTTCTATTATATTTTCTCATGTATTTTATATTGATTGTTATCCTGTGCACTTTGGAGTCAGGGGCCAATAAAGGTTTATATATATAGGTCGACTTCTTTGCCAAAATTTTGCCTAAATTCGCCAATTGGGTGACATTTTAGTTATAAATGTGTAAAAACTGCTTCGAGTGGTACCAATGTAGCACATTCCATGTTTTTTCTTCAAAATGGCTGACCCGATCAAGCTGAGAATTTCCAGAAATGTGTATCAAGATGTAATTCAACTTCACACAAAATTTCATTTTTTTGGAAAATAAAAATGTTTAATTTTTTTCCGCCGTGTTATTCTAATGGGTATTTCTGAAATTTTTTAAAATTCATCAAAATGAAAGTTACCACCCGATAATGCCACAAAACTATACAGATCCAAGCTAGATGAGGAACCATGAGGAGAAAAAGTTTGAAGTTAACAGCTGTAGCCGTTTGACCTGTGGAGAACCGACAAAAAAACATAAAAAAAAAACAAAAAAAACATAAAACGAACACCAGTATTTTTCAGTATGTAAAATTGAATCCTCGCTAAAGCTCGTCTAACAAATGAAAATACTGTAAATACAATGGAAACGTGAATATAAATTACATGGTAAGTAACTTACAAAATATGACATTGCAGTTTTAACTTTCAACTCAATGATAAGGATTAGTTTACATTTTTAAGGTCCGGTATTACCAAGTCCAGTTAGCAGTTATCTGTCAGTTGGAGCTACTCCCACGTTGGTAATACCGGGCCTGAGTAAACATTCTACAATATTGATGAAATAACATTTTTCGTTCTTTTTGTTCATATTGATAATCTGTCCATAACTCCATGGAGTTGTATCCGTCACTCCGAATTTTCAAGAAATATAATAAAATATTCAGATTTTAATTGAAATGATAATTGTGGTAATATCAAGTACAGATATCTACTATTCTCGCATCTCTACTGAGCAGCCGTGACCATTCTGAGAAAATACTTGGTTAATAACCACCCGTGGCGCCACCATAGCCACTTCAACCACCGCCATCGCTTTCTTCCAAGGAACCAATACACAATTCTTAACATTGCGTTGCCTCACGATTTTGAACGAACGACGTGCCGTACATGAACAATCCGTAACGATATGCAAGATCTTAATGAATATATGTTTTTTGAAGATTAAGTTGTGTAAACGAGAATAATAGCAATACTTGACGTAGTACATATAATAGGTATATTATATAAAACATCACCAACCCATCGTAAGTAATTTTGATGTTTGTCTTGCCATGGTGCCCAAGTGAAATGGACCTAGGCCTCAAAATCAATGGCTTAGGGCCTAGCCCTAGCTCAAGGTTTGTGCCAAAGGGATAGCGTCACCAATTTTTCATTCTAGCATTACCCCACCTCTAAAAAATACGAAACGTTATCGTAGCTTTGTATTTCCATCGGGATAATCTTGAACACCGATTCTTCAATGTGATTTATTGAAATGAATGTTTTGCTAACCACCATTGTATGCTCATCTTTTGGGATGAAACAGTGATTTTCTCTAGTGCGAGATATGGCCAGAGCATTGTCATATCGTGAACTGAGCGCAACTCCGTTCGTTTCCATGTCATTGGAATCAACGTAGGAGAATTTTATTCCCTTGAATTTTTTTCACAGATTTTGAACATGTCTTGAAGTGTCATGATGTAGGCCTAATTGGATGTATCACGCTGAAGACTTGCTTCCGTTACAAGCCTTTTCACTGTAGGCCTACTTCCTATCCTATAAGCACTAGAGCTCCAAACTTTGCAAAAAAACTAATTTCTTGATCAATGTTTGGCATTGAATAGAATGAAAATGAACAACATGTACTAGAATAGAATAACATATTTGGCATGCTCTTACTTCTTGAGGCAAATTTTGTCCTCTACTTTTTTTGTGATAGGATGAATAGTTTCTGAGTTACAAGATTTAACGCAGAAGTCAAAAAGGACGATTTTCGCCACGAAGGCCGGTCTTCTAAGGCCCGTAACTTTGGAGTGATTGAAAAAAAAAATCTGGGATATTTTTTTCACAGTCCAAACACATGTAGGATCAAACTGTTGAAGTTGAAAAAATATCTGAGATGGGTCAGCAACCAATTAATTCAAGATTAGGCTTTATTCAATGAAATGACCCGTGATTGAATTTTAAATTAGTCTGACTACGTGTTTCTCGTAGGGGCATACTGATTCACCTTTCACCCTACCTTCTCATTTTCTTCCAGTAGTCCTACATTAATTAATAATACTGATTGAATAATATACAGGTCAATGTCAAGTCTCCTTCGGTTTATAATTATTACAATTCATCTCCAATTATGTTTTATTTCATGTTTCTGTTATGATATATGTTTGAGGTCAAAGTTGAGTGGCAGACCGGTCGTAAGACCGAATCCCGCCCTTTGGATTGTACACTCATACAATCAGGCCCGGTTCTAGGCGTAAGCGACGTAAGCGGCTGCTCAGGGCGGCACTTTTCTAGGGGCGGCATATTTCTTCTTAAAATGTACCATTTTTTAAATTTTTATAATCATAGTTACGTTTTCTACACAATTCATTTCATAGACCTAATTCCAGTTGAAAGATGAAATGTTCTCCAAAAATAAAAGTTCATGACAAAATTACTAAATGTCCATTCATAAAATGAGAATGGATGTGTCTGCATTAAATTCATCACGATAATAATTACGAGGGTTGTTTCTAGGGGTGGGCATAGAGGGTGGATGCCCGGTGGCCAAATTCAAGCACTATATGCGTCCATTCATGTGAATCTTTCCATCGGGAAAGAAATCAAATCAATTTTCGAATCAAATTGATATTTTATTCATATCACTGTCTGTAGTAAATGTTCTCATATTCAAATATCACTGTCATATTAATTATAGATAATGGATAGATTAATTCAGCGTTGCATTTGCTTGGAACAGCCATTTGGCAAAATTAGCTAAGTTGTTGAAATCCATGTATTCCAGAAATTTTGTGTAGTTCCTGAAACCCGTAGAATCGTATTAAAAAAAGGAATTGTAGAACATTTTCCTGCGGGGCGCGTGGCCCTCCTTGCATTCACCATCGATGTGCACACTCAGTTTAGGGGGCGCACAATTGAGTGCTAGCCTGGGGCGCTACAATGACGAAACGACCCTACAGCCACAAATATTGGTTTTGGAGCCGTTTTTTAATTCCATAAGTTGAATGATTTTGGCATCTAAACCTCATCTGAAACACGCTACACCGTATTAAAAATGGGTGTAATTTCTAAAAATTCCCTGCGGGTCCAGAAGGGATCTTCCCCCCCTTGCCCCCCGCGGATTGCCGGCTTCGCGATAACAGGCCCTTGAACAACTGTTCTCATGCGTCATTTTTTTCCAAACTGAAATCGCCCCCCCCCTCTCCCCATAAATATGACGTGGATCCGCCTCTGTTGTATTCTATTCTAGAGTACTTCATAATCCATTGACCATTATCCTTTCGTTCGTTAACAGCTTTCAAGTTTAAGACAGTGAGATATGGAAGAGTCAATTGCAGAATTTTCAGCAATGAAGACTAGAAAAGTGAACTTCAAGTAGGCTTAATGTGATAAAACTAGTATGTAGGCTTATGTAAAATATAACAATGAAACTATAATCCGTATTATCAAAGACGTTTTATTAATTTGTTGCTCCACAGTAAAACTATACCAACAAAAAAATTGAATATTTAAATGTTAAAGAAGTGTATCTTGATCGTAAATTCACTTTGGTGATAATAATGTGATTAAACTGTGTACCGGTATGTATCTTTTTATTAGGGGGGGGGGGGCAGGCAGGCAGAATGAATCTCGCTAACACATGAAAAATCACTAGGACCGGACCTGCATACTATTGACAAATAAAGATCTATCTAATGTTGCACTTCACAAATTGCAAGATTATATTACACAGTCGGGAGAGTCAAGATTCTGGGTTCAAGCAGTAAATGGAACACAATTTACACAAATCAGATAATGTATAACAAGAGTAAATTTATTAACATAATTCACATTTTGATATTGATACTGCAATACAGGTAGTTCATTACTTCATATCAATGTTTTCCCCCAAAAAAATACCCATTCCACAAGCTTAAATTTACCAAAAAGCATTATGATGCACTCAATTTCAATTAAAAAAGTAGCCTACCAGAAGTTTTGAACCATGGACGATGAGCGCTCAATATTACAGACCAGTGCACTATACTGCTCGACCATTCGGCCGTGTTGATTAGGTGTCAAGTGTACTACCAAGTTTGCTGTTCGTATCGAAGAATTTCTATCCTCGCTTGCGGGAGAAGTTGATGATGAAATCCTGGGCCTGATCGGGGAAGTCCCAGCTCACATTTTCGAGCAACCATGTCCTTTTGTGAAGGATTATTGTGAAGGAAATATTGTGAAAGATTTGAACAACAGCGAGGTGACAGGCATTGACAATGTCAAGATATTGGTAGTTGAAAGAACTATCGACTCATTTGTGAATATACTGACCATATTGATAGATCAAAGCATCTCATCGGGAATTTTCCCTGATTATCTCAAAGTAGCAATTGTGAGATCCACCTACAAAGGTAAAGGAAAGAAGACAGATATGAGTATTTATAGACCACTCTCGCTGTTAACAATTTTTTCAAAGATTTATGAATCGGTTTTAAAGAATAGAATGACAATTTTTTGGGAAATGAATAATATAATAACTCTGATCAATTTGGATTACACAAAAACAAATCTATATCGGAGGCCATACATGATAGTTTGTCGTATATGCTGAAGCAATTAGACTTGAATAAAATAACTTTGGGATTATACTGTGACCTGCAGAAGGCATTTGATTGTATTGATCACGTTTTACTATCGCATAAATTAATGAAAATGGGGATATGTGGTATTGCACTCCAACTAATTGAGTCTTACCTGAAGAACAGGAAACAGAAAATAGAAATTATTAATTACAGTCTTAGTGAAAATGATTCAAGGAATGTAATTTATTCAGATCTTGGCATCATAAATTGTGTCATAGGCCTACCACAAGGGTCAATTCGTGGTCCATTACTGTTTATTTTATATATTGACGATCCTGGCAAGTATGTAAAAAATGCAAAAATAACCAAACACCACTGTTGTAGTGTCAGGTGAGAATATTGTAGAAGCACATGTAAATATGAACTTGGTCAAACAAGATACAAATAATTACTTTGAACTCAATGAATTGGTATTAAATAATTCGAAAACTAAGCTCATTATATTTAACAACGCTCACAGAAATTGTTGTGACATGATTATGCCACCAGTATTTAATGATATAGATGAGATAGAAATTGTGCAAGAAACTGATTTTTTTAGGAGTAACAATTGACCAGAATATTAATTGGAGAACCCATGCACATAAATTGGAGGAAAAATTGAACAAGGCTTGCTATGCTATAAGAATAAATAAAAGGCAAATGAAATTAGAATTGATTAAGGATGTTTATCACGGTTATTTCGAATCAATTATGAGACATGGAATTATTTACTGGGGTAATATGAGTGTAAGTCGGAGGATTTTTTTGAGTACCAACAAAATTACTGCGAATTTTATACAACAAGAAGGGACGATTTTCATGTAAAGGACTTTTTAAAGATTTTAAAATGATTACAATGTTTGGTTTATATATATTTGAACTATTGATCTTTATCAGAAAACGTTTGGAAGATGTTAGCCTGAGCTCGGACATATACCGATACAATACACGTGGTAGAAATAATATATATCTAGGTTGCTTACATAATACAGTAATGTACGAACAAGACTGCTTGTATAAGGGTACGATACTTTATAATAATTTACCTGATAAATTGAAAATGCAAAAGAATATGAAGGTGTTCAAACAACTGAAAGATTTTATTATTACCAAACCAGATTCTAAAAAGATTCTAATGTATAATGACTGAATTTCACTTTATATAACAGTGTTTATTAATTTTATCCTATGTTTTAGATGTTTTGTTTGTATGTACTATAATTCAGATTATTCATGTATATATTTTTCTATACATTGTATAAACATGCTATAATTATGTAAATTTACTTGCCAAATATTTTTCATTTTTTTCAACGGAAAATCCTGTGGATTATTAAAGAAATCTAATATAATCTTTAAAGAGTGGAAGAATACGGTATATTATATTAGGGAGGTGCAGTAGAAGTATAATAATGACCATGTATAAAGAATGTAGGCCATCATATTTTCTATTACAGAGACACATATATCATTTATTAACCGTGTTAAACTTACCATGTATAGGTTGAGGAAGGCCTGGGTAGGCCTATGCCTATCGTAATTGGCAGTGTACCTACTCAATCCCATTTTTCTTTCATGCCTTCTTTTCATCCCTAGTATTTTAATGCTGTTCGATCCATTTATTGTCGATTATTTGATACTGCTTACAAATTGAAACTGAAGTTGATTTATTTTCACAATTAAAATTGTCAACATTCTTGTTCGCCGTATTCTTTCAATTTCAATTCAATTTATTCACACACATGTACATATAAATAATAAACGAATGATGAATTTACCATCATCATAATATCATAATATAATATCGACATAACTAAATAATACATACAAATAATAATTAATATTATATTTTGATAATAAAAATTTGAAAAAAATAATTGCAATATATATTACTTTTTAATTTATGTGTGAAGCTCACATAAGGAAACAAATCCTTGTGTGTGAGCCAACTAATAAAATATAAGAAATTATAAGTGTGAAGTCAAACTGAACTACATTTTAGACAACAGATACATATAGATTATAGATAATAGGTAAAGAAAATATTTAGACTTACAAAACAGATCACTTCAATTACTCGCATTGATATATCAAGTTAATATTGAACATATATTACAGTTTGAACATTTCTGCGCATTGCGATCTTTCCAATTGTTGGATCCATTTCGCGAGCCTGGCTTTAAATAAATTGAAATTAAAAAGCTGAAGCTCTCTGATTTGGACGGGAATTTGATAAAAAAAATTTGGGGCCAAGATAGTCCACATTTTGGTGACCTATTGATTTGTTTTTAAAGGGAATATGTTAATCATGGGTAGTATCAACCGAACAGCTTCACACAGTATTATGAATGGGGGATGGTCTAGCGCAACCATTACTCTGTTGATAGGAAGAGAAATACTTACAAACATGGATACAGGCAAATTTTATGAATAACTGTCTCACATCTAATACACGGGTCATCTGAAAAGTTGGCTTCGATGAGAATTGAATTTGTTTATTTAATACGATCTTTAATATCATTTTTTGTACGGTAATTAGTGGCTTAATATTTGTCTTATTTGCTGCCCCCCATCCAATTATACCATATTGTATTGTGGTTTGACCTAAAGCTCTATAAACATTGATCAGAATATTTTTACTAACACATTTTCTTAAACGATAAAATACATACATAATGTTACGCAATTTCTTCACTGTGGTCAGAATGTGCGAATTCCATTTCAAGTGTTAGTCAATATTTATTCAAAGATATTTAGCATTATCATTTGACTGTGGTCTATAACATGCACAGTCGCACTGCGTACAACAAATTGATGAATGTAATTTTAAGGTTAGTTGTGAATCCGGTTGTGTTTTTGAGTCTATTGTAAATGGTATATATATTGATTTAGATTTATTTAAAGTTAACAAATTATTATTTAGCCATTTATGAACTAGATTTAAATCGCTATTTACATCGCTAAATACTAAATTGCAGTCTTTACCGGTTGATAGCAAAACCGTATCATCAGCGTATGTTATTATTTTACACTTGATTTTTAAATTACACAAATCGTTGATATATAATATAAATAGTACTGGACCTAACACTGTTCCTTGTGGGACACCGGTTGTGATATTCGTCCGCTCACTATAAATAGATCCCAGTTTTACCATTTGCTCTGAAAGATAATTTTTAAATGAATTAAGTGTGGCACCACGTATTCCAAACGCGTATAATTTGGTCAGCAAGATATTGTGATCGACAGTGTCGAACGCCTTTGCAAGGTCTAAGAAAACAGCTAGGACTTTTTCATTATTATCCAAACATTTATATATGTGACTAGTCAAGTTATAAATTGCATCATCCGTACTAAGTTTGGATTGAAATCCGTATTGATTTGGTGATAATATATGATGTTTATCCAAAAAATTCACCAACCTGTTCTTAATGCATCTTTCTATAATTTTTGAAAAGTGAGAAAGTAATGAAATTGGCCTTCAATTTTTGGGGTTGGATCTGTCATTTCCTTTATACACAGGTAATAAAATAAATGCAGTTTTTAGGCTATTAGGAAAGATCCCAGTTTCAAAAGAGATATTAAATATGTGTACTAAGGGAGCAGTGATGTATTTGACAGCTGCTTTGATAGCCTTAACGTCTACACAATCATAACCACAAGCTGCGTTTTCATTTAAGCCTGATATGATGTTATGTATTTCACTTGGGATAAAAGGAGTTAAGAACATAGATTGGTAAATATGATGAGTTCTGTTTCCTTCTGAATTACCCTGGTGACTATTAAGAAGATTTTCATCTTTGATTTTGTCAGCCAGAGTCTTACCTACATTTGAAAAATAATGTACCATAGCATTTGCTACTTTTAAATGTGCATCTGAAACTCTACAAAGTTGCCCATCAACCATTAGGTCACTTATTGTGGGCTTTTCATTGATTTTCCTAGACGTGATTTCATTTATTGTTTTCCATATTGTTCGAGGACAGTTTACATCTGAATTAATTTTATTTGAATAATAATTAATTTTTGCGTTGTATATTAGTTGGTTCAAAAAAATTCTATATTGCACTTCTAGGTAATCTAGATCATTACTATTATAATTTTTACATTTATTCATTCTTGTTATTTTTTTATGTAATGCATCACGCTTTCGTATTGACATTATTATACCAGCAGATATCCAGGGTTTTATTTTCCTCTGTTTAGAATTTTCTTTTAAAGGTATAATTTCCGATGCATTTTCAATGTAATTTTTAAAGTAGAGATAAAATTTTCAAAAGCATTGTTAGCGTCAGTTTGCTCAAAAATATGTATCCACCTTTCAGTATCTAGAGATCTTGGAAATTTAGAAATATTAAGTTTTCTTTTAATTCGATTCTATAACTCAATCTGTCAAATTAGAAAACGATGTAATCACGTGATGCAAACACGCGTTCCTAATGGTTGCCGACAGTTGGTCGACAGTGTTCATCAAAGCCTCGGTTGAGATAAACATCTTCTGAACTTTGTCTTTGCTAGAGAAAACTAGGCGGCGGCTAAACTGCGTCTAGCTAGGCGCTGTCTAAACCACGACCCCAGCTCATGTCCCTGCAATCCACCCTTAGATTATGAATCATTGTTCCATCTTCCAGTTTTTTGTAAGTTTGGTTTAGTTCAAGTATGTTTCTTTATTCCTTTCACGATTTGATTCAATGTATGTGGAAACTTGAGTTGTGACCAATGTTCACGGATGACATTTAATAATAATATGGTATTTCATTGCAGACAAGTATGAGTGGTACGAATTGCCGACCGGCTGGCGAGTCTTCTGATGAGGATTTTGATGAGGATTTTGATGAATTTGACGAGAAGGACCATAACTATGTAAAAAGACCACGTTGCCATCACATAAATTATCAGGACATGCTGACTAAGGAAGCGAATTCAGGAAATATTGATGGGGTTCGTCTAGCACTGAGCAAAGGTGCCAAAATTGTACACGAGAATTATTCCTGCCATTATACGCCTTTGATGAGTGCATGCCACGGTGGCTATTCTGATGTGGTTAATCTTTTGCTTGATAATGGAGCTGATCCAAATTCCAAGGATAAAGGCTTAATTACACCATTGATGACGGTTTGCTTTTCATACTCTCATGATGAAGTCAAGTTGATAGAATGCCTGGAGGCATTGATTGCTCGGAATGCTGTCATTAATTTCCGTGATGAGAATGGCGTCACTGCCCTGATGTATGCGTGCAAACATGGACACGAGGGGCTAGTCAACAAGTTGCTGATGAATAATGCCGACATTAATCTAGCGGACACGTCTGGCTGGACAGCTCTATTTTGGGCGGTAGACAGCGAAGACCTGACAATAGTTCGAAAGCTCGTTGATGCTGGAGCTAAAAAAAAAATGATTGATGTGCGTAACCAAACTGCATTTAAAATAGCTCTGTACAAGACTGATATAGATGAAATCGCTTCACTTCTCTGCCCCTCTAGACTTCGTGGGGAGTTTAATAATCGAAATCAGCCTTTCGAGCCAGCCGATGATTCATATGAGACATTCTTTGCCAAGCTACCCGCTATGCTAGAAGAACTGTCCCTTGATAATGCCTCACCTCGTATGTTTACGGAAGGACAGCAGATCTCTTTCTCGACCTTCTTGACATTGACTGACGATGAACTCGGAGATCTTGGGATTAAACTTAGGTTGTATAGGAGATATGCCCTACAATATATACGTAGATTCATAACCACACCTGGAATTCCATATAACAGATTTATTCCAAAGATCCCAAAAAGATATAGATATAACTACTTACAGTTAGCAGATTTAATGATACTTTTGACAGCCAAAATTAATAATGTACATTCCATGCTTTTACATGTTGACCATATTTTGGCTGCAAATCCAACATTTAAAGGAAGAAAACAACTTCATCGCCGTGCTGCAAAACTCAATGTCTTACGTTTCAAAAAACTGTTGATTGAGATGGAGCGTTTTGTAGCATTTATAAACCAATGTGACCCTGCACAAGTTGTTGAAAGTGATCGTATAGGGAAGCAAGAAAAAAAGCAGGTCTCGTGGGGACCTTCATTTGGGTCTTTGATATCCATTGCTGCGGTGTGCACTGCACTTTACATGGTGAAACGGAAGTGGTTTTAGTAGTCGTAGTGCACTCAACACTGATCATTTATTGAACATTCAGTGACTTAATTTCAAAGCTGACCTGCATATGTCCAGTATGCTTGAACTCTATTGATAAGAAATGTAGCAACCAATTTTCAGCCTACTTTTTGTTGGTATGATGATAGTGATAGAAAAGTGATACAGAGAGATGCATCTACGAATTATTAAGATGTCCGCTCCAAAACATGACTGCCCAGCCCTAGTAGGAACAACCTGGCAAATTGTCTCCTAGATGTCATAAGCTGCCAAAGTATTTACTTCTGACTTGAGCTGTGGCCATCCACTCACTCAAACATCTAATACTGGGAAACAACATGGCCGCCTGTACCACTGAGTCCGGTTCACATAGGGTTGCCAGCACAACGATGACTATTTGTGTTTTTGACGGTGCATCTCTCCGTGTTACTTCTCTACAGTTTGATGATGAATAAGAAAATGTATGTTTTTTCAGTTTATAAATCAGTAATAATTATGTATGCTAATTGAAATCCATCTAAATATTTCGAATTCTGTAGGGTGATGATATATTCCCTGCCCTCCATGTAAATCATTCAATAACTATTTTCTCTAATTTAAAGAATATAATTTTGTGATGGATGATATAATGATAGAGAGTGAGAGAAACTTGTGATTCGAGAATGATGAGGTAGGTACAGGTTTGACAAAATAATATTCTTTGAATCAAGTCTTACTCTCCAATAATATTTTTACTAATTGAAATTCATGTGAATCTTCAGTATTCTAGTTTGATTATTATTTGACTCACGGGTACATTTGTCGGAACTGCCAGGCAGTCTCACTAATTCAATGTGACTTGTGCTTCTAACATCAGCGTAAAAAAAGTGGAAGCATTCATTATTTTGATACACCTTAATGATGATGCCAAGTGAATCTACCAATCTAAGTTCATGGGAATTTGTGCTGATATGCACAAATTTAAGTTTGGTAATCTCTATTTCTCTTTGCTCTTAAATCATTGTGGTTTGTATAAAAACATATAATCATTATCAGTATATATATGTATATATATGTGTATATTTCTACATTCATAATAAAGTAATTTTTGTACCCATAATACTCTTCATTAATTATTATAATGATACTGCATTCCTTTGTTCACATTTTTTCTTTGTTTACCAAAAATCTTTTGTTTTTGTATGATATAGTCTAAAGCCATGTAAGTACTTGTTAGATGAGCGTAGAGAAGATTTCCATCCCATATATCGGTACCAAAAATGGATTTCGTTTTCATGTTTTTAAAAAATTTTTGTATGTGGCATAGAGGTCATGAAGAGAAACTAATCATAAAGGGCTTGGATCTTGAAACTTTTTCTGCATATTGATGTCACACCATAATAGATTGAGATTGTTTTTCAGAATAAACGGTCAAACAGTTTTCCTGGAAAAAATTCTAAAAGCTTGGAAAATCTTTGTAAGAATAACCCGGAGGGAAGATACTTGAAAAATGAAAATTCTTCAATTAATCCTTGAAATTTCAACTGAATATGAAAAGAACACCACACACATTTTCAGGGATTTTTATAACATTCAGATGGGAAATAACGAAAACATTTATAACCTAATTTTTCAAAATGAATCAGAGCTCTTAAAAAACTAATTAAATCTAAGCAACAAGTGTCACCAAGTAAATCAAAACGATTAAAATGAGTCGTGAACAAAACAGGAATGCAGTGTCACAGTTGTTTGGAACTGAAGGTACTTATATCAACAAGCATCAGTAGGGTTTTTAAAGGTTTGAAGTAATCGAAGGCCTGTAGATGTGGATTGAGCGTCATAACATTTTTCACTCCATAGATTTCTTTACTTCTAAGCTAATCTTGCAATGCATGTAGGGCCTACTGTGTTTTCCTAGTGTATCTTATACACACCTGGGGACTTGGACTCGACTTTCACGTGGAAAAGCAAATTTTCACATTTCATATCCACGCGTGAAAGACACGACGTGAAAATAGCTACACTCGAGAAAAATTATCACATCGTGGAAATCAGTTAGATTGTAATTCTAGGAGTGAAGTTCTGAGAAAATATTTTCTTTAAAACCAAATTTTACTATTTGTAAATGCGTGTGCTATATTTTAATGCTAACAATCACCTCTCTGACTGAATTGAACAAGAACTTTACATTTAAATTGATATCTCAAATCTCCAGTGGCGGCGCATGTCCAGAAACCTGTCCGGGGTAAAACATTTTGAAAAATACTACACCCATTTCCAAGTACGCCTAGTTATGTAGGCCTACACAAAATATTGTATTTTTGTAGATTACAGCTTCAATGGAAGAAAATATAATTGGATTTTTACAGTCTATTGTTGTAATGGGCATGGTAATGGTTTGATTTGCAATTATTTTTATGTTTTCAGAATATAATGTCATAATTATGACAGTATTCAAACTCACCTGAACAGCTATTTGAACTTTATAGATGATTGAATGAATAAATTATTAGTTTCAATAAATTAAATAACAATAGCTTTACCTGTATCCACTAGAGAAAACGGTTCAGTGTGACCGCCATACCTATCTCGCACCACGAGCGCAGGTGGTTCGCCCATTCTTCTCTCGTTCGGCTGAATCGGATCACTTCTGTTCGAGGCATCAAAACCTCTGCCCCATGATCAGTGCTAATCAGACCTATCTTCCCTCTCATTCTTACACCAAAGATGAAGTACTGATGACGTGATGTGATGCGTCAAGTGGGGCAGAAGCGATTAGACCACAACTACTCTACCGGTACCGTACTTCCATACATAGCAGACTTCATAGTAAAACCACACATTAAAAGAAATATTTTCGTTAATAAATTTCATTTTGAGAGATTAATCTGTTTACAAATTGAATTAAAGTGGCAAAGAAAATTTAATTCAAGAGCTTTATGGATCATTTTGAGCATCAATTCACAAGCAGTGAATACCGCCTTTTTGTCTTGTCTTTTCAGATTATTTGTATGATTATTTAATGAGTGACAGATGAAAAAAAAATTAATCAAATTCATTATCTGAGGTTAAAATGACATAATATACGGTAAGCCGGGTCAATGCCCCAATGGACGTACCGCCACTGCGAATCTCGGAGTACTAATCTTACCCTCGGTAGCTCAGTCAGCTGAGGCACCGCTAGGCGTGAGTTCGAATCCCGCATAAGGCATGGGTTTTTGTAAATGTCCTATCACTAATCATCACTTCATATTTTCATAATCACCTGCTCATATCATACCCCCGTATAACCTAGCTGTTGGTGAGGTCGTTAGGCAAACAGTAATCATTTTCTTGCTGAGTAAGAATAGAAAGAGTACCTATAGCATCAATGCTATTCATTCATTTGTCGTTTATTTATTCAATTATGTATTTATTCAGTCATTATTATTTTGTCCATAATATACTGTAATCATTCATTTATACAGATAGTATTCATTTATCACTTATTCATTTGTTTGTTCTTGTGTATATTTATTTGCTCATTTACTTATCAATTAAACCGTTTCTTCAACTGTCAAATTATTCATTGCTTCATTTAATATTTATCCATTTGTTTGTTCATTCATGTTCTTATTCATGTATTTATTTATTCGTCCTTGAATAATTTATTCTTTCATCTATATTGTTACAACGTCACTTTCTCAGAGTGTAGTCTGAAGTTGTGGGACCGGGGTTTGGGATCAGGCTCTCGCTGAATATTGAAAGAGTTCATGCAGTAAAGGATGTTTATTAAAGCTACTCCTTCTAAATGCTACAAACAAGAATTAGTCAAGAAAAAGACTAGGGTGGGTGGAACCTCGGGGTATTAGAAACCAATCCACTCTGCGGTGATTGTACAAAAACTGCCACCTTGAATTTAAAAATTAAAAACTTCTACCGTGAGAGTGCCGGATGTTGGTCAGCACTCGGCAGCCAGAGTGGTCTTGCTTCAAAATGTTCATTGTCGGCTTTGTCTTCCTCTCCTAAACATCGCTTTTTCAGTCACCTTTTGCAAAGATCAATGTTGATTATGCTCTTGTCCAGACTTGACTCTGAGCTTAAGGCATCCTTGCTAATTAGTTCCCCAGTACTGCTCACCTCACGTGTAAGCGTGCGCCTACTGGGCTAGCTTATTATCTGCATACTACAAGTTTTGCATAGATGCAATTCTGTTTGTGGTAGTACAGGCTCAGGGACTAAAGATGGGAATGAATCAGGATAGGGTTGCATTGTGTTATCTTGGAAAATTGATATCCTGGGCAAATCCAAAGTGCCACATGACCTGTTAATCAACAGATTGCAACAAATTACAGAAAATAGTAAAATATCAAATTGGGTAAAGGCATTTCCACAAGGCAGAACACAAAAAGTAAAAGTGGGGGAGGAATTTTCGGAATTTGTTGAAATCACATCAGGAGTGCCACAAGGATGTGTCATCGGACCCTTACTTTTCAATATATTTATTAACGACATAGAAACTGGTATCAATTCTAAAATCCGACTATTTGCAGACGACTGTGTTGTGTACACAACACAGTCGTCTGCAAATAGACAGGATAATTGAGAGCCAGGAAGAGCCAATGCAACTACAAAGTGATTTAGATAAAATTAATGACTGGGTCAATACAAATCTAATGGGACTTAATGTAGAAAAATGTAAGGTAGTCGAATTCTCCAGAAGTAAAAAGAATAAAGAAGTGACATCATTTAGGATGGGAGAAAGCATACTGGAGCAGGTTGACGGTTATAAATATCTCGGATTATACATGCATCAAAACTTGGGGTGGGGGGGATCATATTAGAAAGTTGCCAAAAAAGGGGATCAGATCATTAAATTTTGTTATGAAACAGCTCAAGGGGACAGGAATTGAAATCAAAAACAAAGCATACAAGACACTAATTAGACCTACACTGGAGTATGCTATAGTTCAGTCTGGGACCCTCGGGACACAGTATTAATCAAGGCTGTAGAGAGCGTACAGAGGGTTGCTGCGAGGAGGGTATTGGGGAGAGTCAAGAGATGGAGGACCATTAGAAATAGTAAGGGAGTGATACAGAAAGAACTGGAAAGACCAACCATAATGATTGAACAACTGAAATGGGAAACCCTGGAAGCAAGGAGATGAAGGACTAGACTGTGCAACTTCTTCAAAGCAAGACACAACTGTACCGGATGGGAAGAACTAGGCAGAAGAGTTGGAAAGGGGGTCCAAAGAAGTAATAGGGGAGGAGAAAGAATGGAGGTGAAGAGAGTTTACTCAAATATAGGGAAAAACGGTTTCGTCCAGAGGACGACAAGAGACTGGAATGAGCTGGAAGAAGAAGGAAGAACTGCAAAGAAATTATTAGAATTCAAGAAAATGATCCAATAGAATAATAATATCTTGCCACTGTGCATCTAGCACATCTGCAAGAATGTTTACAAATACAAAGGTGACAAAAAGGGAACTGTTTACCGATCAAAGTTTTTCTTTTGAAACTCTTGACCGGATTTTAGAACTTTCAATGTGTGTGAAGTATCAAACTCGGGTTTACGTAGCTGATTTGAAGTAGAAGCAATGTTCGTAGAAGACCTGCCATCAACAGTTGTGCAGGGGATGGAAGACCTTGCTTAGGAGTGGTATTGTGATCAAGCATGGATAGGAAAGGATCTTGATTTGACCTAAGGGCTTTAATTGTTAGGTCTTTCACAGTTCCAACCGCACATTTTCTGTTTCATCTCTGATATCAACTTGTCATGCATGTGTGCAGATGACCACAACAATGTTGAATTATGTTCCAGTCCTGTACCGAATCTGCCGTCAGACATGTGAAATGGTCCATAGCTGTAATTTTTTAATAAATAATAAAAATAATACCCATATAAGGTTTGACTCTAGCTGTTATGAGCTCAATTATTGTTTTACACAATAAAAACAACAAAGTTTTTGTATGGTGCAAGAATAGGGTGGACCGAGACGCGTGGCTGAGTGTGGTAACACTGAACCGTCATTCGGGAGACCGGGTTTGATTCCCGCCGTAGTCGACCATCCTGACAGAGGTTTTTCGCGGTTTCCCTCTGTCGTTCAGGTTAATACTGGGATGGTTCCTTAACAACAGGCCACGACCGACTCCTTCCCACCATCCAAAACACCTAATAAAATAACCTTTCATCTCATCATCTCATCATCTCATTCATCATCCACCGACGCCAATAGATCGTAGCCATCAGTATAGTGCGTCGTTAAAATCAATATAAAAAAAGTAAATAAAAAAGAATAGGGTGACCGAACGTCACGGTTTTGCCAGTATTGTCCTTGTTTGGAATTTTCTGTCCCGGCATCCCGATAAATGATCTTGGGACCATCAAATGTTCAGGTTATATGTTGATGGAGAAATATATAGATACAACTGGGTATTGTTCATACATTAAAATTCTCCCTCTTACACGTCACTTTTATTTTTGAATTTTAAAAAACACTATTGACACTGCACAGGTTATTTCATATCATTTCAGAGAGTGATTCATATTGTTGTTTGTTGATCCATGACGCAATGCAGGCTTTCGTTACGTTTCTATCCTGTTCAAAGTTCAACCATTGCGCTGCTACAAACACGATTTGATTTCTCCGTCTCACCATCACCACGCTGTAATTAGTAACTACCTTTCAATTTAGCAATGTCTGTATAGTGTGAGCAATTATTTGGTTATAATTATAATGATAACTTACAAAAAAAATTGCCAAACATGAAAGGCTGCAATATTTGTTGAATCACTTTTTAAATTTTACATAAAATTCAAATAATTCACTTTTTGTCATGAACTTGTATGCATTCTATTTAACAAGGTATTGGTACACAGTTGTATGCAATTACTATATAGAAAAAAAATCATGATTCTATATGACTGAAAAAACATACAAAGCTTATCTACACCACAAATTTAAAAAAATTCTCTACGGGGCGGTTGTGCTGCTCTTCAAACTTCTTAGCATTGTCCCAGATTTTCCTCTCTTCAAAATGTTAACCCTATGCAAGAAAGAAAAAAGCAGGTCTTAAGCCTCGAGCATATGTAATTTTCATCTAATCTCGATGTTTAAATTTATTTATTCGTGGGGCCCATTATTTCTTATACCGGTACCTTGAGTGTGCAATTGTTTTATGGGTTCTATAATTGAAGAAGGAGCCGCCCCTATGACTTGGTCAACTGCGTTAGGAACTGAGTAAGGTCAGCCTTGGGTTCAGGTTCCGCACAAGGCATGAGTTATTGTAAACGTCTTTGTACCGATCATCACTTTATTGTTTCATTATCACCAGCTCATTCGTACCTCCGCATAACCTCACTGTTGGTGGGGTCGTTAAGCAGTATTGAAATGAATAAAAATAAACAAATAAAATTGAAAAGAGTAGATTATTACTTTGCTCTTCACCAAGGAATGTATATTTTTCACTGGGGTCAGAAATGTAGAAATATATGTCACGTAAAATATTACTTCTCATTCCATACTAGAATTACAATGTACACGCAGAATATTAAATATTGATTCAATTTCAATATGTCATTATTTTAGAAGTCAAGTTGAATTACGATGCATGTTTATGATGCATGTACGTGTTAATGAATTGAATCAGGCAAGTAATGTTGCTATTTTGTAATTAACTTTATTTAGTGATACTAGGCAATTGTTTGAATTGGTTACTAGTCAAATGGAAATTGAAAAATAGTAAGTTTCCACAGACCTCAAATATGTTGTTTTATTGAATCAATTCATTCCAAAGTATTCAAAATAAGATTTATAAGATACTATTTGGTATTTATTTATTTATTTAGCAGTCCTGCTACTTCCATTACATTCATACATACTGACACAGACATTGGATCACCTAGAGAGGAAACTTATTTTTAACAAATACTATACATTCATTTTTAAACACATTAATATCAATAGAATTTACAATAGCAACATCCAATTCATTATAAAGCCTGAAACCACTATAGAATATTGATTGTAATTCTTTTAGCGTGTTCTTTCTTTGTACCTTAATGCGATGATCATTCCTCATGTGCATTATATGGTCTCCTTTGTTCCCTTCTTTTTCATTCAGATAATCTGGGAGTTCTCCCTTTTCTAACTTGTATATAAAAGTAAGTACATTAAGTGCAACTCTCTGTCTAATTGTCAACATGTCAGTACACTCTAATAATACACGAACAGGTAAGTAACGGTCACACTGGAGGACGACCCTCAGCGCTTTGTTTTGAAGCTTTTGCAGCTTGTCTATATTATAATCACTTGCACTCCACAGCAATGTACTACAGTAATCAACATGTGGTAGCACTATTGTTTTAAATATTAACATTCGTGTACATTGTGATAATGATTTTCCAGCCCTCGATAGGAATCCAATTTTTTTCCCCATCTTTTTAGTTATGAATTATGTATATTAAATTATTTGAATCTTCAGTCTTTTGTATTGATGATCTCTTGTAGGTGTCGAGTGATTAATGACAGTAGTAGTATGTATGATCATGGGTGAATTTGTCGAAATAGAGGTATGGAAAAAATGATAGTTCAATCCCCCCCCCCCCACTAGTAAAACACGGGCAACAATTGATAAAGCTTACTTCGTGCAGTAAGCTGGACCTGCATGGTCATTCATCACAAAGATGAACAGCAATCATGAATAATGTTTGATATATATGTTTCTTGTATGTTTGATTTTCTTCTAAGTGGCGTAACTACCACAGGGGCAGCCGCCCCGGGGCCCACGCTGTATCATCGGAAATACGTTTCAACGATTTTTCCCCAACTTTTCCAAGCTGAAGCTTATAAAAAGTTATTTGCGCAGCACAATGAGCCAAGAAAGATTGAGAAGTTTGGCAGTTATGTCAATCGAAGCCAAGGACTGTGAATTTCGATGAGCTTATTGACATTTTTGCTGATGAGAAAGCCTGCAAGAAGCAGTGGCGGCTCGTGCCCTTCAGTTGGAGGGAGGCAAGTTTATTTTAAATAAATCACAAGATGCGTATGACTATTCATTTCAGTATCATCACATGATTGAACATTGAAGTTTGAGGCGCGTCGAAGTAATCGTGATTTAGTGCCGAAAGGATTACCCCAGTGTGAGCATAAAGCTCCCGTCTGCATAGCTCTTATAATCATTAAATCGCGTGAACCCCACCACCATGTCAAGGTGTCAGTCACACATCACATCAACATTGAAATTCGACACAACAACATTGTTCAACAATTAGGGCCATGTGATTTTTTTTGAAGTTGCATTATGAATATATATATGGTATTAATATTTTAATGAATAATCAATTGCCAAAAATGTTATTGAAAATGTATATATATATATATATATATATATATATATATATATATATATATATATATATATATATATATATATATATATATATATATATATATATATATATATATATATATATATATATATATATATATATATATATATATATATATATATATATATATATATATATATATATATATATATATATATATATATATATATATATATATATATATATATATATATATATATATATATATATATATATATATATATATATATATATATATATATATATATATATATATATATATATATATATATATATATATATATATATATATATATATATATATATATATATATATATATATATATATATATATATATATATATAATATATATATATATATATATATATATATATATATATATATATATATATATATATATATATATATATATATATATATATATATATATATATATATATATATATATATATATTATAATATATATATATACATATATATATGTATATATATATATATATATATATATATATATATATATATATATATATATATATATATATATATATATATATATATATATATATATATATATATATATATATATATATATATATATATATATATATATATATATACATATATATATGTATATATATATATATATATATATATATATATATATATATATATATATATATATATATATATATATATATATGTATATATATATATATATATATATATATATATATATATATATATATATATATATATATACATATATATATGTATATATATATATATATATATATATATATATATATATATATATATATATATATATATATATATATATATATATATATATATATATATATATATATATATATATATATATATATATATATATATATATATATATATATATACATATATATATGTATATATATATATATATATATATATATATATATATATATATATATATATATATATATATATATATATATATATATATATATATATATATATATATATATATATATATATATATATATATATATATATATATATATATATATATATATATATATATATATATATATATATATATATATATATATATATATATATATATATATATATATATATATAATACGAATAATAGTAATACAATGTCGATGGTTAAAATTATGATGATCATAATAATTTCTGATGTATTTTTTTGTTATTTATCAAGTTGAGACAAGTAAAGCCAAAGCCTGTTAATAGTGATGATGGTGGTGTAAAAAAATTGTGTTGGTAATGATAGAAAAAATCATCTTCATAACAACAACAGAGCGAGCGCAACGTGTGATTTATTCGGTTCGGTGTCTGGCATGAAGACGCATGCTCAGTCAAGAGCGAGAGATAGAACTTATAGTCCGAATATACAGTGGAGCCATCCTCCGAAAGAAGGAAGGTTCGAGCGACCGTCTCCTCCATCTCAGATCACCAATGCACGGGTGATTCAATCCGTAAGGGAGTCTTGCCTCCTGAACATATCTTTTGAGCCCTCGTACGCGTGCGCTGTCGAGAGCGAGAGAGTCCGTATAGTCGAGAGAGAGAACATTATATTCCATATATACAGAGTAGAGCTACCCTCACGAAAGAAGAAGGAAGGTTCGAGCGACCGTCTCCCCCATACCAGATCACTAGTGCGCGCGTGGAACATCCGTAAGGGAGCCTTGCCTCCTCGATATATTTTTTCAAGCCGTCGTGCGCGTGCGCTGTCAAGAGCGACAGAGAGAACATTATAGTCCGTATATACTCAGTGAAGCTACCCTCACGAGAGGAAGACGTTCCGAGCGACCGTCTCCCCCGCGGCAGATCACTAGCGCGCAGGTGGTTCAAGCCGTAAGGGAGCCTTGCCTCCTTGGTACAGTTGGTACATCAGAAATGAAACTCCAAACCATACTACACAGTACAAGGAATATGCAACAAATATGAGAGTTGTGGGAAATTGTTTAAAATAACGGAAAAAGTCGATGATGTACACACAAAATGACACACGTAACACACGGAATGACGAGAAAATATAAATGATGAGGAATTGTTGAAAATGGTTCTGGGCGTTGTTTTCCTGTCAAAAACTGAGGAGGCACTGCCTCCCTTGCCTACCCTATAAAACCGCCACTGATTTGGATATTATTTGTAATTCTGCTAACAAGTGTTTTGTTAATGATAAATGTTGAATAAAATAATAATAATAAAGAATGAATATATCTCACCAATTCAAGAAATATGATGAAACATATCCAGTTGAAAGGAAAACTCTGGCATCACGGTACTATGCACAGTGTGGTAAGTTTGCTATGCTGAATCTAGCTAGCTACACCAGAAGAAGGTTATTGACCACGCCAACAAGATGTTTCCAACAGGACAATGGGAATGATTTTATTTGATAAACTGTACTCGATAAAGTTCACATCAACTGTACGGTATCTTAGTTTATTCATTTCCTACATATGGTACTTATAATAATACTAGTGTAACACACCATAAAACTCTTAAAAAAGTACTATCAACACTTGTTTTGAAATGGAAAAATATAATTTAGAAGTTCATTTCCACACATCAATAGAAATGCTGTTGGACAATACAGAAGTCTTATTCTACGAAGGAAATACCAGTAACATTAAATGTGAACAAATGACCAATATTAATTACACCAGTTTTGTAGTGAAAATATAAACATTGAATTATAGAAATGAATGTTAGTATACAGTAAAACAGTTTGGGCATAGTAGTCAAGTCCAAGTATATTATGTACAAAAAAATTAACTCTATGTTTTGTGTAACATGGTCTATCAAATAGAAATCAATGGCCATACTTTAAATAATTCTATTCACAAGGTGCAATTGAATTAGCATAACTTCATATATAACCGCAGTATAGCAACCAGTATCACTTCTCACATATGTACAGGCATTAGTAGGCATCCTGCTCACTTGCAAATATTCATATGAATTGCGTGTATTCAACTGAATTCTGGAAGCTACAATTTTTCAAGAGCGTTTAACAATAAAAAGTATCGTTGAAATATCTCATTTAGGAACACTACAATACTGAACCACAGTGATTACAATAATGTGGCATGCTACAGATACGTACATTATAAACTGTCGATTTTGATTTCAAAGTGCTCGGCACAAATGCATTAAAGCATAAAGACAGAAGAAGTTTTAGATCTTACAGAAATTAATAACTAGACACTGGTACCAGATGCATTTGCTGGCCAAACTATCACTTATTGTATTAACAATACCAAAATTATTTTTGAAGGAATGGCATTTGTGGGTTTGATAATAACAAGTGACTGTTTGCTTCTCAGGAAGAAAAGGAGTGGCTCCACTAATAAATAATTAGAATAGCTTCAAGAAACATTTCACACTGGAGGAAAAATGAACCGCATTACCAACCATTATATTTACTCGGAGTATTGAAAATGATGGTTCTTGTAACTGTGATTACCAGATTATTGCTACGATGGCTTACACATAAATAACAGATTGGCATCCTAAAAGCCAATTTAGCAAAATACTTCAATTCAATTCAGTTACCACTTTCAAATGGTAAAATTGAATTCTCATTAGGTATAGTACCCTACACAGTTTCAATATATACAACATAATGGGTTTTAATAATTTTACTCTTTCACATACCTATTTACAGGTTTCAAAAGGTTCATCTCTCTACCAATTTAGTATTTTGATTACACCATTCAAAATCTAAGATGAAACACTGGCATTCTACTAAATTATTTCATGTCTACCTTGGCATTATGTTGATGAGCACGCAAAAACCGAACGACAGTATGTGCTGTAGACATACTGGTTCTGCTTCACTTAGAAGTTTAAATATTTCTTTGAAACAGAGATTGTAAACAGGAGCCACATTTGCTATCATCAACCAACACAAGATGGGATAATTATTTTCTTTACTTGAGAATTTATTTGATAACATAAAATCATTTGTTCACTTGGCAACTCGGAAAGCAATAATGTATAGAAACGAATACCAAGCAATATGAACAGCTTATGAATAGTCAAGTGTTCATTTTTTGATGGTAGATAATGCCATCACCTATTTTACTTAATTAACAATTTAAAAGATAATAAGTTTACCTCATACTCACACTTACAAACTCAGGTTGAATCTTCATTTACACATATATGTGCAAATTTAATATGCAGACTATGCTGCGCTAGAATTAATAGGATCTCTTTTGACCAACTGCAATAATACTAAACTAATATTAACAGTCACAACATAACAAAATATAAGGGAAATTATACTACAATATCGATCTAATAGTATCAACTGTGGTTTCAATTAACCATTGTGGATGGGTGGAGTCTTAAAAGTTTCCCAGGTAAGGATTGCCTCCTCAATTGCTGTTCCCAATTCATTCAATGCTTTGTAATATGCAATTACTGTAGTGTTTAATTAGCAGCTTCCAAAAAATCTGGAGGTTCTATATTCTCTCGATTCCTGGTGTAAGTGGGAGTGTGCATCGGCACTAGTTATTTGAAGGTATTGTCAATAAAATACTGAAGGTTTGCAATCTCAAGGCAAATCTAGCATGGCAATGAATCTCGGCTTGCTTGACTATCAGACAGAAAGTAACAGACGTGAGCAAAAAAAGAATATATTTGCAAGGCAATGTCGCATCTAGTGCTAGCCTTCAGACCAGGACTACACTCATGATAAATAATAAAGTAAACAACCAGAATTACTTGCGATACTTTGTATTTGATTTCATTTTGAATATCCCATCAACTTGTAGCATATTTTGGGAGAGCACTTTTCAACAAATAACTTACACCATAATGTGGTCATCCTGTGGTTGAATTGAACCCTTCAAACTAAGAGAATCTTGAAAATTAGACTACTGCTTGATTTCATTGATACAGCATGCATGTCAATAGTTCCTAGGTATGCCACCATAATTCATCAAGACTTATTTCAAAATATATAGAATTTTAAGAATCTTTCTTCAATTTGATGGCCAACAACCTTTTTATTAGCAATTTGATTTAACTACGTGATGGCCACATATTTCAGTTATGAAAAACCCAGTTGTTCTGTTCTCAACTAATTTACAATAGAACCTACCCTCACTTACCGACTTCCTCTGTAAGTACTAAATTTGATCGACTATTTTCAATTTTTTCTAGTGAGTCAGATTTATAAAATGAATCCAATATATCCCACTTTTTAAAAATAACCACACTGTACAATCAATTTATAAGGGTCAATCATAATGCTAATGTAACAAAGCATGTAGCATTAGGATATTGCTTTGGAAATTAAAGCTGGCCTTACATGAACATTTTTGATGCGATATCGCAACCGCATGCGGGAGCGATAACGGCCATTTTGAATTATTGACCAATCAGCGAAGACTGCATGATGGTGTGTGGTTTTGTCGCACAAGTTCAGCTCTATTCAACTTTTTGCTCGCACCGCAGCAAATCACATGCAGAATGGCCGGATGTAGCTTGGGTCAGGTGAAATCCGCTTGAGGTTGCCGTCATACTGCTTTCCCCAGAACAGCCGTGTCGATTTTAGCATGGATTATTTCAAAATAATTCCATAATTGATCAATCCCACTACTTACGTCTCAAATCGGGCATACGACTTCTTTTATGAGATTTTTTTTTATATCATTATTATTATTATTGAGACAACACCAGCGATGTCAACAAAATTACAACAGTCGGCCCATCCCTTCGACAAACTTGTTTGAATTGCTACTAGGCAGCAGCAGTTTTGTTTAATCGCGACGCACCGTCTCGATTTTTCTTTCTTATTTTTTTCACAAATCGCATACAAAATGTTCATGTTAGGCCAGATTAACAATTGAAATTAAATCCTGACCATTTCATAACTTATTACATCAGATCTTTGGCATTTTAGATTTACCTCAAGCCAAACCTACGATAACTATTACACGTTCAAACTGAGAATAACAATGTTAAAAAAATAAACTTACCATAATAATTCATAATATATAATGGTCAACGATAATCCACATAAATAATGATAACTCCCTATTCAGACTGAAAACGCTACAACTTAAGTAAGTAATGCACGTACTGTGCAATATTTTGTCAATGGTGTGAAACGTAGATTTTGCTACTACAAAATTGAAAACTACGGTAATTGATACAGACGTTGTTGTATCGGATATAAAATGCTCATGTGTAATACAGTGAATACAAGAACTAACAAGTTTATTGCAGCTGAATACTGCTAGTTATAAGTGAGTCAAGAAACTCAAATGAGATATTGTAACTGAACAGCAGATGCATAAAATAACAATATGTACCAAGTCCACAAAAAACAAGTTGTGCTATTTCAGAGGGCTGATAATAGAAGGCTTACTACTGTACAATCTGTACATTGTGGGCATAATTTCTGACCCCCATTTACATTCATGACATTCTTGTTGGAGTTGGATAAATGTCTACCTAGTTTTAAGCAAGCATAAATCTATACAAGTCTAATTAAATAGCATTAGAAGAATCTACCTAGGGTTTACATACATAAATGTGTGACAATCAGTCAATCAAGTGAGCAACTACAGCAAGAATGTCCATATGAAATCATGATATACTACAGCACTGAAAAATGAGATGGTATTACAATTCAAACTAAATAATAATTAATAAGTAATAACTAATAAAATATGATCTACTTATAAGCAAATGGGCACACATTAAAACTAAGTACTTCAAGTAATAACACTCCAGCTGGTTAGTCAATTGAAGTGGGGGCAATTAAAGTATAACTATACAACATTATTTGTTGATGAATAAAGAGGATGTTAAAATTCTACACAAGAATGGTGATAAGTTGGGCCAAATCTGCATTCCAAGCACATGGTACAGATTTCAAATTCCAAGTGATTACCAGTGAAAAGATTCATTTGTTTTCATATAAGAGCACTTCAATTCTAACTAATAAATTAACAACATGTATTGCTTCTCTCAATTGAAGAAGTAAATATACCAGGTTTCCACAACAATTTGCCACATAACCACAGATAAGTAGTTCACAAGTCAATTAATCTACTTGAAATGGCAATATTGTTCCTGCTGCAAAACTAGGTCAACATACCTGGAATAACGGGTTACCGTACAGTAATATTACAGTTCGACAGTGCATTGCAAGTCTCTTGAATAGTACAAATAGTTTCAAATGGGTTGATTCAAGTGTGAAGCTCATTTCAAGAGCAAAATCATTTTGCATACATTGATGATTATTAATGGACATAGATATTCCCAATTTTACGACACCAGTAAAATCTTCACTTAAATATTCAACGTGCGTATGTTCATGATGCATGCAATATAATGATAACTATAATTTAGTATGTATTTTTTGGGAAATTCAATTTCACATGTACATTTTTGTATTTACAGCATATTATAAAAATTTGGATGAGAAAATTAAATTTGTCACAGTTGTATCAATTCTTATTGATACGGTACGTTGACTATGTACCAAAGTCTATGACTATAACGTATAGAGCTATATTAAGAAGTTTTTCTTCAAATTCATAAGTGCAATTTCATGAACCATTAATGAAAAACAAAACAATCTTGAGAAATCTGATATAGTATTTCTCAATGTGAAAAATTCAAGCAATTTTCCTGGTAGGTCTTGATATTAGTACGTCGAGAGACAACTTCCGACCACATGACAGCGTCAAAAAATATGTGAAGCATGGAAACCTGGCAAGTCTTAAATCTAATAATCTAACAATCAGAGTTACAGTTATCCTCATCGCAGAGTGAAATAGTTTAAATGATAAATATATGAATTCGTTGTCACCAGTTCAAAAGCAATGATTCAAAAGCATGAGTGGACACACACACACACACATATATATATATATATGTGTGTATAGTATATATATATATATATATTATATAAATACTATATAGGCCTATACTATATATATATATATAAAAGCTACTTCCGTGGTAGATATTCATGATAGAATCATTTACAGATTTACCACATGACGCGTTTCGATTTATTCAATCAAAGTCGACTTTAGGTGCAGTTGTATAAAACTAGGAAAACGCCATATATGCGTTGTTAGACGAGCGGATTGTAATAGTATGTCGACTTTTTTGCCAAACTTTTGCCTACATTAGCCAATTAGGTGACATTCAAGTTATAAATGGGTAAAAACTGCTTGAAGTGGTACCAATCTAGCTCATTTTATGTTTTTTCTTCAAAATGGCTGACCCGATCAAGCTAAAAGTTTCCAGAAATGTGTATCAGAATGTAATTCTACTACACACGAAATTTCAATTTTCTGGAAAATAAAATAATTTTTTTTCTGCTTTGTTATTCTAATGGGTATTCTTGAAATTTCTAAAATTCATAAAAATAAAAGTATCACCCGATAATGCCACAAAACGATACAGATCTAAGTTAGATGGGGAACCATAATGAAAAAAAGTTTGAAGTTGATAGCTGTAACCGTTTGACCTGTGGAGAACAGACAAAAAAACAACATGAAATGAACACCAATTTTTTTCAGTAAGTCAAATTGAATCCTCGCTAAAGCTCGTCTAATCATTTGTAATAAGAAACAATGAAAAAAGATACAATTGAGTAGAAAAAAAAGACCAAGAGACTGTACTTGATAGTTGATACTTGAATATATAGGCCTACAATTTTTTTTCAAATATACAGGGATCATCAAGGTCGATGAAAATGTGTACAACTAGGAAAACGCCATATATGCATTGTTAGCGAGGGGATAGTAATAGTATGTCGACTTTTTCGCCAAACGTTTCTTACATTCGCCAATTGGGTGACATTTGAGTTAGAAATGGGTTAAAACTGCTTCGAGTGATACCAATTTAGCACATTTTATGTTTTTTCTTCGAAATGGCTCACCTGATCAAGCTGAAAGTTTTCATAAATGTGTATCAGAATATAACTCAACTTCACGCAAAATTTCATTTTTTTGGAAAATAAAAATATTTTCTTTTTTTTCTGCCGTGTATTTTTGAAATGTCTAAAATTCATTAAAAAAAAAGTCATCACCCGATAATGCCACAAAACTATACAGATCTTAAGTTAGATGAGGAACCATAACGAAAAAAAGTTTAAAGTTGATAGCTGCAGCTGTTTGACCTGTGGAGAACCGAAAAAAAAAAAAAAAAAAAACAACATAAAAACGAACACCAATTTTTTTCAGTATGTCAAATTGAATCCTCGCTAAAGCTCGTCTAATTGAAATAAAAACAAAGCTCATCTCTGTAAGAACAAAAAAAATGAAAAAGGAGAAAGAAGGTCTCAAGGTACCAAATAATGATAATACAGTAATAGAATACAATAATGAATGAAAAAAATTACTAATAACTAAATGTTTGACATATTTTTTTGATGATCTCGGGAGGAGCTCTGTTGTGTCTGGATCTCTTTCTGTCTATCTTGGGCAGCAAGTTGTGTGCTTCTGATGTAGACAATTGATGAACCTGACTTCTCTCTCGCCGTAAGTATTGGTTTCCACGCAGGAGGTAGGCTCATACTGTCATCTCTGCAATTCAAATTGTGGCTTCTCTTCTCAATCTCGACCGCTTTTCTAGCAATGAGTGTCAGGGAATGGGGGAATGACTAATTGTAAATGAAAAGATATTATATATCCAGGGGCTCTTGCTCATTTGGGGTTTGGCCAAGCCACCAGAGTCTGAAAATTTCAAACTCTTTTATTCTTCTTCCATCATCTTCATTGCATATTCAACTTAAGTTATAGTGTGTGTTCTGAAAGAAGTGATTATGAGGGTATGAAGGCGTGTAGAATGGGGGTTCAAAAACATGAGTGTGGGGGCCCCCTACACCTCCCCCACCTTCTTCCTACGTGCCTGCCAACAGGTTACAATTGTGTCTCGGAGAATTATATGAATTCTCATTTTGAGGCTATCGACGTATAGCCACATACCAGTTAGGGCCTACTCCGGTCACTCCACGTTGCATAATAGGAAAAAATGATCAAAATCTAATTGAAACCCGTTACTAGTTTGGGAACAGTGAAATTTTACCATAGGCTATGATTTACTCGTCGTTTATTTTGGAAAAAAATTGCAGGAAAACATGAAAACATCAGTTATAACAAGAAAGTTACATATTATCAAATAAAGTACATTCATGAACTGAATTAACATGTCAATCAACTGCAGAATACAGTAATTGAAGAAAACTGAAAATATTGGGTTCGTCCTGCCAGTCCGTGATCAGTGACCATGTTGCCTCCGCAAAATATATTGCCAATAGAAATTGCAAGTCAATATAATCTTTAACCAACCTAAACTGAAAACTAAGCCAGTATCGGTAATTATGACAAATGGCACACCTGATTACTGTCACTAGGTACATGGTATGAAATGGTATACACTGAATTTTCTGCAGAAAGACGTGCGCAATATTGCATAGTTCTATTCCCAATTTCTCAAAGAAAATGAACCATAAAGCTGGCCAAAAATGGTAAAACAATTCCATGTGAAATTATCGGGAGATGCTGTGAAAACTGTAAGTTTTCCAAAAATTGCATGCCGAGCCGTGGGTTGTGCAACACTGTTCAACAGGAACCGTATCTTTAGCACTTCTCGACAGATTTTCTATATTCATGTCAGTATTGATGTTATAACGTTTGAGAAGCCTTCAAATTCAGCCCCTAGTGCAGCTTACATAACGAAAATTAGATGTAGCTAGAGGATATTCTTCAACACTTCATCAATTACAATTGACTTTTCATCTTCGGAACACCATCTATTGCCGAATTTATAACTAGTCATGAAAACCCATTCTCTAAAAGCACTTTGTGTAACAGTTTCAATTAATAATCTGCATCATCTTTGTCAGCTTTCATCTGGATTGATCAACAAAAAGTGTGATGGGATGATGCAAGAAGATAATGATTTGCGAGTTTTTTCCCTAAATATCGAGTGTCCTAGAGAGTCGTTTGGTTTTTTGGACACTAAAACATCAAAGGAAAACTGTTGTTGACCTCTATTCTATACCCAATTATACAGATATATCGTCGACGTGTCTTATCTGTACGCATCACTTGAGATGTGCTGTCTCTATAAGGTTTCATTTTTCAAATCTGACAACGATGTTGGCTATAACATGTGACAATGGGAACATCATTGGTGTGTGCACCCTGCATCTGCTTAAAAATCTGTCAATCAAACATGAAGTATGTTGTCATCATACAATGGTTAAGTAATTCAACAATATTTGCAGAGACAGTCGTACCATTTTCTACTATAGCTATTGCTTGTTAGATGGGTATTTTCGTAAATAACAAAATTATATTAGAATTTACTAATAAGTCTTCATAGTTGAAAATAATTCCATCCAACACTTCGAAAAAATCTGTGGAATTCCGTACATGGTTGCATTATTTTAGCAGATCTTTTGCTGATGCTTGCGATGGAGAACTGACAGAACTTATAATGGGTCAAGAGAAATACCATCGTTGTGTATTTTCGAAAGACCCTACTGCCTTGGTATCCTTGATGAGTGGGAACTTGGTATGTTTCTGTATTTCAATGCCTATATTTGAAGATCTGATGACATCCCTGGTTTTATTTTCAAGATAAAAAGGATTTTGTGTAGTTGGCTCATAGGCAACGTTTCCAAGCAAATCTGGAATTTTATTCTTATAGTCGATCGTGTTTAATACAACGGTAGCATTACACTTGTCTGCTGGAAGGATAATGTTTTCATTATTCTCAAGTTCTTCTAGAGTAGCTAATTATTCTTTAGATTTATTCCTACGAGAAAGTTTAGCTTTTAAGAAAATTGAAACTGTATCTCGTCCAACTTGTTCAGCATCAATCTTTTATTAATATTAATTAATGATATAATGGTACGTAATAACATTAGTGAAAGTAATTAGAATAGTGAATAATAGTAATCATTGACTACTTCAGTCAACTTCAGCCCTTGCCCAACATATTCAGGATCAAGAAAAGCATGCCAGAGATTTGTTGAGTTAGTAACTGATATCCTGGAAAGTTCACTGTCTAACACTCATTGTTAGAGAAGAGGTAGAGTTCGAGAAGTCACAATTTGAACTGCAGAGACGACAGCATGAGCCTACCTCCCGCGTGGAAACCAACACTTGCAACAAGAGAAATGAGATTCATCATGCCTTCTCAATTGACCAGAGGCTAGCCAAGATTGACAGAAAGAAATCCAGACGCACAACAGAGCTTGCAGTCACAATGATGCTGAGATCATCGAAAAAAGATATGTCGAACATTTTTGTTATTACAGTGAAACCTTTATGCATCATCGTTCCTGGATCCATCGTTTTCCTGGATGTATCATTCATTTTTTCTAGCCCCACTCCCATATAATCAATGTTGAATTTTCCTGGATGGATAGTTTTCCTGGATGGATGGTTTTATTTTCCTGGTCTCTTGAAAAACAATGGAAAGAGGTTTCACTGTACTGATCATTCCATTTTTAAAAATTTTCCATTATCATTTTGTAGATCAAGAGTATCATCTTAAGTTCTAGTTGTTTTGTTCTTACAGAAATGAGTATGTTTTTATTTTAATTGTACACATTTTTATTGACTTTGCTAATATCTCTCTTCAATTATTAAAATTCATTTTGTATCTAGGCTTATATTCAAGTGTGAAGTATCAAGTATGTTCTTTCAATCTGTTATTTTTTTTTTTGGTACTGAATTGTTTCCTTTGTCAATATTATAAAAAGTGTATACAATTGCACGTGGAGAAAATTTCCGTTGGATGAATCGAAATGCATAATGTTATTTCATTTGAATAATACTTCTTACATGGTAGGCCAATATCTATAAATAACGGTATCTTGAATAAGGCCTATATTTTAGTGTAGAGTAGGCCCTATCAAGTATGTTCTTTCAATCTGTTATTTTTTTGGTACTGAATTGTTTCCTTTGTCATTATTATAAAAAGTGTATACAACTGCGCCTGAAGATGATTTCAGTTGGATAAATCGAAATGCGTTGTGTCATTTAAATAACACTTCTTACATGGTAGGCCTATATCTATAAATAATGGTATCTTAAATATATAGGCTACATATAAACATATATATATATATATATATATATATATATAGGCCTAAATATATATATATATATATATATATATATATATATATATATATATATATATATATATACATATATATATATATATATATATATATATATATATATATATATATATATATATATATATATATATATATATAGGCCTATATATCTATATCTATATATATATATATCTCTTTATATCTATATCTATATCTATATATATATATATATAGCTTATATATATATATATGAAGAAAAAAAATATATATACATAGGCTCTATATAAATGAATAAATATATATATATATGTACATATATATATATATATATATATATATATATATATATATATATATATATATATATATATATATATATATATATATAGGCTCATATAAATATATATATAGACCCTATATATATATAAATATATATAAGCCGAGACGCGTGGCAACACACTGAACTGTCATTCGGGAGACCGGGGTTCGATTCCCGCCATGGTCGACCATCCTGACAGTTTTTTTTCGTGGTTTCCCTCTGTCGTTCAGGTCAATACTGGGATGGTTCCTTAACAATAGGCCACGACCGACTCCTTCCCACCATCCAAAACACCTAATAAAATAACCCTTCATCTAATCATCCCACCATCTCATTCATCATCCACCGACGCCAATAGATCGTAGCCATCAGTATGGTGCGTCGTTAAAACCCAATGAAAAAAAAAATATATATAGGCCAAAATATATATATATATATATATATATATATATATATATATATATATATATAATATATTTTTATATGAAAATATATATATACATATTATATAGGCCCTATATAAATATATATATATAACAAAAAAATATATAAATGAAAATTTTAAACTAAAAGGGTAATTGATAACTGATACTTATATATATATAACAGACTGTGGGCCTACTTATACTTACTAAAACTAGGTCTATTGAAGTAAAGCTTATTGGTACGAAAGTAATCTAGCCTATTATTATACACAATACGATTGTGATCTACAATATGCAAAAAGACAGCAAGATATGTGGTAAATAAATAACCCCACAACCATTTTGCTCCTTTAGCACCAGTCTATCAATTCAATGGAATGCATAATCCACTTTGCAAAAATAAAACATTATTGCTGCCCCTTTGCATAATGCACTTTCAAATTTCATGTTCTGACCATAGGCCTAGTGTTACTGGCATCTAAAATATGAAGCCCATGGTCGAAAAACTATCCATTCAAAATATATTGTGGACACTTGAGAAATGTTGCACGCTTCTTACAAATGAGTTATACACTGGTGTTTATTATCGACTTGAAATTTATAAATCTACGCTCCAAGTTGAGACTATCTCTCGGTAATTTAAGGTACGGTACTAAAGTCTTTACGAAGGCATTATTTTCGCTCTTAGTTACTTACATCTGCTTACTGTGCGTAAGGCAACTACTCCACACGTATCATGCATCATCTTCCTGCTTCAAAGCAGTAGTGTCCATACTAGCCATTATCTGATCCAATAAATTGACAGGATTAACTTCTTTTCTTGGCGTATGTACCTTGCTTAATGTGTCTTTCTTGGTAGCACTAGAGTGGCCTGATAACTTTACACATACAGTGTCTTCTTTTGTAGAGGTAATAATCACATGTTTATTTCCATCTATGGTTTCAATATTGCTATTGAATGGTACTGAGGGAAGTTGATTTGGTTCTGCGTTGACGAAAGCTGCAATTAGGGATTTATCACATTCTATTTTTTTACTTACGTCTACTGAATTAATGTTACTAACGTTATTGCTACAACTCGACTTGTTATCTACAGCTGTACTGTACTTCTTTTTAGAAACTGAGTGTGAATTTTTTTTAGATTTAGTGTATCCATCTTTTCTAGATGATTTGTCGCGATCATGTCGATGGTCTTTACGATGCCGTGAACTGCTGTCAGAATGATCTTTAGTTCTTTCTTTGTGTTCATTGTGAACCTTGCTGTTGTCTGAAAGCTTCCCTTTTTCATCTGTATCATGACATTTAATCTTGATCACCTTCTTCTCTTCAAGATCACTAATGGAAAGAACATTGTCAGTTTTTATAACTTCAACAAGACAGTCGACTTCTCTCTGATTTGCAACTGATGCACTCACTTTCTTTGGATCCGAGGCAAACGATTTACAGATAAGTTTCTTCTCCTTCTCACTGGAGTCATTGCTAGGAGTATCAGAATCTTTTCGTTTCCTCTTATCATCAACCTTCTTTGTATCCTTTAGATGGTCCTTCGGCGCACTGAACGAATCCTCTCTGATAATTTCTTCTAGCTTTCGCCGATCTTCTCCTCGACGCTTATCATTCCTCTGATTGATATCATCTCTGTTTTCTTTCTTTGGAGTTTCACATGAGGCCCGTTCAAGGTTTTTCTTCTCTTTATAGTGATGTTGCGCCGTGACAATCCGCGAGTGTTTCACATCATGTAGTTTCAGAGAATCAGGGTAGTACTGTTTTAGGCGTACATGCCAGGCTGTGAAGAATAAAATGTATAATTCAAGTGTTGATTAATATTACATCATCGTTCAATATTCAGTTGACTGCAAATTTTGCACCCAAGCTATATAGCAGAAAGAGTAGAGATCTACAAATTTACTGCTTAGTAGGGATTCACGTCAATTTTGATACGCTCTAGGAAGGATCCTGATGCTCTACGATTTGCATAGGCCTACCTTACAAAGTGGCGACTCAAGCTAATTGATTATTATACTTCCACTTACAACAACGAAATGTTCACACTAAATAGGTGCATTAAATTAGGGTTGCAGTTCTTCTAGCTTTTGCTTCTAGCTCCAGCAGTTCGAAGAATTTGAAAACGACACCGAAATTATCATATCGAAAATCAATGGAAAAGTTATTACTTCCGTTTGATACTGAATCGAAATGGTGATATCGAATAACGATTGAGATTATCAACATTTCTCAGAACTAAATCATGTTTTTCAGTCTAATTACATAATTATTTTGTGACAAAAACAGACGACTGCTTGTTCATTCCATGGCTGGACGGAGAGTAGGGTTTGAGTGTAAACAAGTGAGATATGGGTTATCTGACTCACAACAAAAGACAGTGGGTTGTTTATTTATTAATACAGTGAAACCTCTATGCACCGTTCCCAGATCTATCGTTTTCCTGGATGTATCATTCGTTTTTTCTCACCACACTCCCATATTATCAATGTTGAATTTTCCTGGATTGATAGTTTTCCTGCATGGATGTTTTCATTTTTCATTTTACTGGTCCCTTGAAAAACGATGGATAGAGGTTTCACTGTATCGCAATAATTGAGAATCAAATGGATTCATTTAAATATTGATCGAAACCATGATATCGAATTTCGATCGATAATATTGAGATCGAACAGCAACTCAAAAGTAAAATGAAACAAATTCAAAAGAATTTTCCAAAAAATGATTGACTTCTCACGCCCTGAGCTAATGCATATTGGGTGGAATTTGAACTGCACAGTGTATCACAGCAAGCTGATCCTAAATCAATCGGCATGGCATGAAAACATGGATTCTGGAATTAACAGATAATTTAGATAAGAGGAAGAATATAAAAGGGCAAAATATGATGTAAGTGTTGAGACGTACATCTGGGTAGGAACAGGTGGGAGATAATCATAGAAAGAATATAATTATTAACACAAGCTGAAGCAAGACAAAGGCACTGGCACAGGACAAACACCCAACTTTCAACAACTTCTCAGTGAGGGAGAGGAAATTTAATAAAGATTTGAAAGGAAATTACATTCAATTAGGTAAAGACCACAGAAACACAACGGCTAATAAGAGAATACAATTCAAGACACGTTTCCACATCTTCTATTACTCTTGCTGATGCCATTCCATCTGTCTCATCCCTATTAGTTTGAGTGTATCTGTGATTTTTACCAAACCAACTTGAAATTTACTTCCATTTGAAATAATTCATTTTTATTTATCAAGTAGTAGGAAGCTGGGTGTTTGTTGGTACAGTGAACCCTCATTAATCTGAAATGCAAGGGATCCAAAAGAATGATTTTGATTTATAAAAATTTGGATCAACAAAAAGAAACTCATTTTTTCACGAGAATCATCACGCTTTCCGGTTAGAATTGAAGCAATTTCGTATAGTGTGCGAGAGAAAGCTATGCCACACGTGTGTACTTGGATAGCCAACAACACATGATCGTTATAGTCCGCTTCCATTGGAGCTCGGCTGTCCCGAGTCTGATTGACGAACGAGTGTTCCGAGCTTACCGCTCGTCAAGGACAGAGCGGCGAGCGCACTCGGATGACGCACTCAAGGCAGTGAACATCTCAGCTGGCTTTGGCTTATTGTTAAGCGTCAAATAAAAAAGATAGAAATTGGGAAAATAATGATCTATTCAAGGAATCCTCTCAAACTATTTCGAATGATCCCATCCGAAAACAGTGCTAAAGCAACTGAAGGGTCGAAATATTGGTTCGAATTAGCTGGAATTCGGGTTAACCATATCCATCAATATTGAAATGCTTATACCTTCAGCTGAGGACCGACTTCCCGAGTTTGAAGTATGTCAAATTTGGGATAAACCGAGTTTGGATCAACCAGGGTTCACTGTACCAAGTAAACACTCGTTATTTCTTACTTGCGCAAATCAAAATTTGTCATAATTCGAAGTAAACTCCGTTTCCTATCCCAGGTACAGGGAATACAATATTAAATATTGTGGTAATTCGAAACTCTTCAAATTCATCATTCCAAAGCTTCTTGTACCCTATTGCTAGTTCATCACAGCCAAGTCATGTTTTAATTCGCAGTTTTCTGACAAATACATAATGAATGCAGTGTTCACGATTTGTGTATATTTTAATTTAATCATCGCGATGGAATTTTTTGTCTCATCTGTACCAAAGAAAGAACCACTGAAGTCGTGTTCAAAGTTGTAAGCAGCTGGTAGTTGGCCCCATGGTATCAGACCATCATTTTAGCATTGAAAAATTAGCGGAGGCCAACTGAAGCAAGAATTTTTCCTTAAATTTTATTTTCAGTTTTCCCCTCATCCTAAATTCTCATCTACAGCTCAAGGAATGTTTTATTCGAGATTTCCTAATGCTCAAAGTATGCAATAGAACTTTTGGTACATGCATGTATATTGTGTGGTCTATTGACGCAGGATCTGCCACTTCACATCTTCGGGTAACTTGGTTATGTTCGGCAAGTGCATCAGTAAGTGCACGTGACACGTAGGAACCTACACTCAAGGGTCTCTCAACAACCGAGAGTGTACTACCAAACCACATTTTCCATTTTTTCACGTTGAATAATATTTTATAATTCACAATGTCTTTTCCGTACCCCCCTGAGTTTCAAAATAACCAGGGTTCACTGTATACTTGTATCCACTAGAGTTGGAGTTGGCATAACAAATACGAACATCATTGTTATATTTGTAATATAATATCAATGCTCTCCATCTATCACACTGAGAATTTGATCTTCCAGTCCACACTTAGGGCCTATCAAATCAAAGTCACACTGTATCAATAGACAATTGACACATCTTCAGTAATCAACAACTGCATATTAGAAGTGAAAATATTGCATTGCAGTATGCTAGTTACAGGACTGGACTGCTTTTAATACTATATACAGTAAAATCTATTCGTTTTCAAAAGTGAATGAATAAGCCTATAAGGCAACAACGTCAAATATATATATATATATATATATATATATATATATATATATATATATATATATATATATATATATATATATATTCTCATAAAGCTCTTACTTCAATAAAGCTACCTTTTCCTATACTTACCAATGCTTGTTACAGCTGAGATTGTCCTGAACTGATGAATAATGTTTCGAGGCAAGAAATAGATGTCGTCGTCTTGCAATTGGATCCGAGCGTACCGTATGCCTTCTCGACGTAGCTGGTTCAGTTTGGCATCCTCTAGCCATTGCACACACTATAAGCAAATATCAGATAGGCCTATTCATAGAGAGCTATTGGCTTTACAGGGTAGACGGTGATCAGTCGGGGGGGGGGGGGGGGGGGGGGATTCTCAATAATATTGATTCAATAATCGATAAGCAAATTGATTACGATAATCAATATTACTTTCATTATGGATATTATTATTATTAAATAATTCGATAGGAAATTTCTAATACCAATCGAAACAACTTCTAATACCAATAGAAAAACTTCCATTACCAACCAAAATAGCTTCTATTATCAAAAGAACACTCCACTTCCTAGTATCCAATCTACAGCAGATGAACAATTTTATGGCAGGAATTCAAATATACCATGAAATGATAATTTCAATATCATCGATAAGATAATGAGGATTTGAGTAAGATTATCGACAATCAAATCATTATCTTTTCCTACCCATAGTGATTATTATGCAGTTTAGATGTAGGGGAGAGGGGGGTACAGTACATGTGCTTTTGTTCAATTATTTTTTGCTGGCTCTTTAATGAAAAACACTTATTTTTTGTATTACCATCAAAGATTCAGCATTCAGCATATAGAATAAGAATATGGACGTACCGTATGCTAACTTGAATAAATTGGGAAGTAAAAATTCAAAACCGATTCAATGCATTCATAACATGAGTTAATGTTAATGGTATGAGGGTACAATGTCAACATAGTAATCAGAGTATGGTATGGTTTAGCTTATACGTATCGTGCATTTTGTGACTAGAGCATGAACTTTCAGGACTTGTTAATGGCATAAAAACACATGATTCTGGATACGGACGTCAGCTAGTACGCCGCCCCCAATTGTCACTACGAGCACGGTTGGTTTTCATTCATTATCTCATCAACTAATTAATTATGGAATCTTAGCCTGGGGTAATGCATCATATTCACATATGAAGTTGATAGAATATGTTCGAACTAGGATTGTTAAAAGTATTGTATCTCCTGAAAAATTAGAATTTCTCCATCAAGATACTGCTGAAGATTTCGAGTATTTAAATGTTTTACCGGTTACGTACTTGTTCAAGTATAGATTTATTATCAAATATTATTTTTCTGACATTTATAAAACACCAGTTTAGTTGACACTCCATTTACCGTAATACCAGGCTCCAAAAACTTGAATTATACCGATTACCCCTCTTCAATAACAAGAATGGTAAAAAGAAGATCAGAATATGCAATACCTTCAATATTTAATGAAATACCTGTTGATTTGATAAAAATGAATAGTTATGCTCAAATTGGAAGAGAAATTGGAGCTTTAATTATAAAAACAGTTGATTTTACATAATTCTGTCTACGTTAATTACTTACTTAATTTATAGTGATTGTATATTCATTATCATTTTTTTTTGTTAATTTTTGTCAAGGTCAAATACTGAATTTAAGTTGGTAATATAGTCGTACTAGAATAAGTTTCAAATTGGCTGCCTTATGTAGTGTCTATGATGTCTATAGTGTGTATAATTACTCATTCTATTCATTCTCATTCTCACCATTAAAAATATGCTCATGTTCATTTTCTTTTTTTCATGTTCATTACCATTTAACCTATTGAATCGAATCATGCTAATAATATAAGTTCATTTTCAACATTGTTAATCACAGTATATGTAAATGTTTTTTTTTCATCTGTTTAAACCACAGGCAAGCCAGTTATGGCTCAGCGACGTCGTTAGGATTTGTGTATTGGGGGAGGGGCGCACAGGTTACATGAATAAAACGACAGCCCAGCTGGACACCTGCCATGTGCAAAAAGGGGTCCGGGGGGCGGAAGCTCCCCAGCAGAGCCCAGCAGGGAAATTTTGAAAATATGGACATTTTTCAAGAGATTTCTGCGATTCACGAGTGGTTTTGGAGTCTTATAATTGCATCATCATGGACATTTTCGAAGCTATACTTTTGCGATTTATCCCAGCAAAGCCCCGCAGGGAATTTTTTGAAGCAGACCCATGACATTTTTCAAGTGATTTTTGATATTTACAAGTGGTTTTGGAGTCCAATAATTGAATCACTATGGACATTACCAAAGTTATTTTTAATAGTATAATCATTATGAACATTTTCGAAGCTATTTTCGCGATTTCTCCCAGCAAAATTCCCAGCAGTGATTTTTTTAAAATATGGTCATTTTTCAAGTGATTTTTGCGACTGACGAGCAGTTTTGGAATCTAATAATTGAATCATTACGGAAAAGAAAAAAGGAAGTGTGGGTCTTGAGTAGTAGAGTGTATACTGATACAATTCATTTTATTGTGTGTTTATTCGTAGGTCAATATTATATATTTTTAAATGAGAGTAAGTTATTGGGGGGGCGCAAATGTCGACTGGGGGGGCGTGCGCCCCCCCTGAGATCCCTTAACGACGGCCCTGTTATGGTTTAGTGGACAAGAGTATAAACTGTATATGTACATTCATATGACTAATTTAATTTGTGCCAATTGAAAAAAAAAAACTATACGTGCTACAGAAAAATGTTGATTGTTCAACAAAAGAAAAAGAGTTGTTCTAAGAACAACTCTTTGAATAAGTTAATGAAGAAAAAAGTTGAGAAAATAGTGTTCTTTATAACAATTTATATAACTTCTGAGGATCAAAAAGTCTAATAGCCATTTGGTCAGCAGAGTCAAAAAGTAATTTTGAAATTAATTCTACATTGGGGAAATTTGAGTGAAGCTTTATTGAACATGTGTTTTCTTGAATCGAAATTACATCAGAAACACTGTCATATTTTTTTTTCACGTTGTTACAGCGCTTGAATGAAATATTAAGTTGCTATTTTGACTTCATTTTGGTGAAAAATCAACTATTTTTCCTCTTGAATAAGTGTGATTCATACATGAGAATGGGTACCTATATTCATTTTTGCATAATTCTATTCATAACATCTTCATCTACAATAAAACAAGTTTTTTGATTGAATGTCATTACTTTTAGTATACTTTAATGATTTGTTGAATAATAAAAACGCATGAAATTTGAAGGTTGCGTGTTGAATGACAGGGAAACATCCAGTATTTGAAGTGATATAACTCAAAATTTATCCCGGTTAGCCTATCATCTGTTTGGATATTATTATCGAGCATATCAAAACGAATCGACTGACAAAAAATCAAAATTTTTTGATGACCATGAGGTAATGGGGGTTAGACCTTTAAAAGCCAACCATGTTGGAGAAAAAAAATGTTAAACAAAATTACTGCATCTCAGATTTTCAGTTTTTGCTTAAGAAAAGTAGGAAAAATAAGAACCCATCATTAAAAAAATATTTTTTGAATCCTTCATTATTTTCGCATGATAAAATATATAATCTGTTGCATTGACTTCGAAGTGTGGCTGTGAGCGCGTCCACCGCCGCCCGTCCCTTCCCGTTTATCGTCTAACATGTGCTACGTGTTCTCGCTGTCTCGCTCAGTCATACAGGTCATTGTATTTAAAACACTGAATTTTTCACTTTCAAGTTTGAAGACTTAATTTTTACAAAAATGTGTCACTTGTTAAGTCTTCATTAGATTTATGTACCTCAATTTGAGCTTGATAATTTGATCATAGAAAGCAATGTAAGTTCTACAGTCAATAACCAATAATCTTTTGAAAGTAGATTTAGCAGTAAATTAAAAGTAATTAACATCTTTGGTATTGGTAGCACTAACAAATAAGCCTATGGTAGGTAAAAAATAATTGTTTGTATGAGTGTTCAATCTTAGATTTCCAAAACTGTGCTGATTTTGCAGCCATTCACAATGTTTTTTATAATATGATGATAAATTTAGAGAAATGTAAAAAACATTAATTTTAACTGAGAATATAATGTTCTGCTCATTACAGCCTAGTACACACTAGTACAGGCTGGCAGAAAAACACAATTATTACGGCCTAATGAATTGTGTCCTTGAATCGGTTATACAATAATGAAAGAAATACGCAGTATGGATTGTGGGAAAACTATGTTTACCTGAGAAATTGGTGGTTCATGGAGATCAAGCTGTAGCTTCTCAACTAGATCGGGGAAGTCTCCAGCGTAGAATGCGACAACGTCTTTAGTAATCCGGTTATGCTCGTATGGCTGATTACCGCGGATCGCTTTCAAGATGCCTGGTGAAGCAAAACATACAGCCAGATGAGATAAGTTCCTCCTCACAAACCAAAATGTAGATCACTCTTGGCAAGTATTCACATTTAAAATTGAACTAGTTTCTGGCTGAGCATCTCCACAATTAAAAACATCTTACAGTGAAATACCAAATAATTTGTTTTGTGACTATTTGTTTTATAACTTGATAAATTTGTTCATGACTATTTTGTAGCAAATAAACACGTTCATGCCAATACATTTATTATTTTTGTTGACTTGCCTCCGAAGACTTGGGCCTATAGGGAACCATATTTACGTCATATGTGAAATGTGCACCATTACATTTGAGGTGTCGTTGTGTGATTTATTTAACGCTGTTTTATAGGACTGGTAATACTCTTATAGTAGGCCTATATTCAATTTGAAACATGCAAAGTTGTTCTAGTCTTTCTCCAAGTATCACATAATTCTCAAAATACAGTGAAACCTCTCCATCATTTTTCAAGGGACCAGGAAAATAAAACCATCCATGCAGAGAAATGTTCCATCCAGGAAAATCTAACATTGGTGATATAGGAGTAGGGTGCGACAAAATGAATGATACAAGCAGGAAAACGATGGATTCAGGAACGATACATCTAGAGGATTCGCTGTGTATATACATACATACATACGTACATACATACACATATACATACATACATTCATATACATATATACAGATATACAGATATATATCCATATATCCATATATCCATCTATCTATCTATCTATCTATCTATCTATCTATCTATCTATCTATCTATCTATCTATCTATCTATCTATCTATCTATCTATCTATCTATCTATCTATCTATCTATCTATCTATCTATCTATCTATCTATCTATCTATCTATCTATCTATCTATCTATCTATCTATCTATCTATCTATCTATCTATCTCTAAAGCGAAATAATACCGTATAGATGGAAAACAAATTAATGACAATTAGGTACCCGAATTGCGCTACCCCATTGATTACAATTGTGGGTTTCGATAGATCCAATATCGGCGTGTTATGTAACATTATGCTTCTTTTAGTCTCCACAGAGAGTGTCGTTACTCGTTTCTTCAATACACGTGTCACACGGACTCACGGCTCGACTAATTTGGACGTCGGTTTTCTTGTTAGACGTCGGTTTTTTATATGTATATATATATATATATGGAAGTTGAATGGCACTTGACAAAATACAAGTTATATTTCCTTTTCCACAGATCAGTGTTTGGTTGAAACAACTGTCTCAAGCCTTTTTTGGGCTCTTTTTGAGACCCGAATAACATATGTTGAAGCCACCCTCGGTAGCTCGGTCAGCTGAGGCACCACTTCAGAAACCGAAGTCACCGTTGGGCGTGGGTTCGAATCCCGCATAAGGCATGGGTTTTTGTAAATGTCCTCTCACTTATCATCACTTCATACATTCATAATCACCAGCTCATTTGTACCTCCGTATAACCCAGCTGTTGGTGGGGTCGTTAAGCAAACAATAATCATCAATCATCATATCTTAAAGGTTGCTGGTTGTGGTTATGGTTATGGGTCTCATCATCTCAGAATAAAGGTTATCGGTTGCAGTTACGGTTGGGCCCTCAAAATAATAACGGTTGTGGTTATGGTTATGGTTGTACCATACAAATAATGAAGGTTGTGGTTACGGTTGCCCAAAAAATACGGGTCTTCAAAGGTTAGGGTTACGGTTATGGTTATGGTCTCAGTCCCTGGAATGAATGAATGAATGTTTGGGTTTAAAGGCCCATCGACAGCGAGGTCATTTAGAGCCTATGTCCATTTCGGTGTACTTTGCCATGTGTCAAGGAAATATAATGAAAACGCAACATTCAGTGTTCCCTTCATATACTCCGGTCAACGTTGGCTTCCACTCGACCAAAACAGTCTGAACTTGACCTAGGCCCTCACTCCAGACGTTATGGTCATAGAGGACTTTTTTGAGGGCGAACAAACTATTTCTGACAACAACTCTGGAGATCAAGGGGGCCTGGCAAGTACTCCCATCACGTCAAGGTGTCCAGATCCTTTGGTCGTATGAGACGAATAGAAGATGAGAGACTGCGGAGGGTGATGTTTGAGATAGCAGGAAAAACAGAGCTAAGAGAAGAGTCGTAACACCAAGAGAACGATGGGAGAAAGGGGTAAAGTACGGGATAGTCAACTAAGGGGAAAAGTGGGGTGAAGTAGTGAAGAGATGGTGGGCAGGTAGAAAACGGTGGAGGGAACTCGTAAGAAGAAAAGAAGTAGCAGAGGATAGTACAGTACAACCTCTCTCATACGATTCTCATTTGTACGACTTTTACGATTATATGATTGTTCTAGGTGGTTCCAACCATTTTCCATACGACTACATGTTAATTTTCCTCTGTTATACGACTTTTCGTATATACGCCTCAATTTCTTGGGGCGCCTGAAGAGCAAATACTGGAATAGAGATACTACCAAGAGTGAACGTGGGCTTGGTGTGTTCACTTAGAAAGAGGATGTGCCTATTCGAGGAAACGACAAAAACCTGACGAAATAACCCTAACCACAGCTTCTCTGTGCTTTAACCAATTCCCCGAAATAGTAGCTCATACGGCATTATTATATGCCAAGCCCACCTTCACTCTTCGTAGTATCTCTATTCCAGTATTCGCACTTCAGCGCCCTCAATTTCTTGACCCCTTCCTACATTTTCAATAATCCCAAGTCGGGTGTTCATCATAAAGTCGTAAAAGCCCAAGCTTGGGTAAATCCCAAAAACGTAGACACCACCTGCAAGTGCAAGCACACTTGCTATTTATTTAGTAGCTATGCTACCCCATCATGGCGTCCCGCGTCATCTCTAGTTAGAGAATCAGCTGCGTCATCTCAGTAGACTAATCAGACGCGTCGTAGCATTTGTATCTATGCAACAGCTGATTTTTTTCGCTTTTCTTGTGACATGAAGCAAATTGGTTGTATTTTCGATAATGGCGAGTGGTAAAAGGATTTTGTGAACATCAACAGTGATTTTATTACAAGTGAATCAGAATCAACTGCAAAGGCAGTGTTTTATTGTTTACAGTCTCACTTGTCAAGCAATAAATTGTGTGAAGCTGAACAGCAAAGTGTCATGACAGACTTTTCCAAGTAATAGATGATAACCTTTTAGCTAAACCTGGTCCATGTTACATGGCTGTTTTGATTGATTGATTCATTATTGTTTGCTCAACGACCCCACCAACAGCTAGGTTATACGGGGGTATGAATGAGCTGGTGATAATGAATGTATGTAGTGATGATTAGTGAGAGGACACTTACAAAAACCCATGCCTCATGCGGGATTCGAACCCACGCCCAACGGTGACTTCAGTTTCTGAAGCGGTGCCTCAGCTGACCGAGGGAGGAGTAGAATCAAGACTAAGAGCTGGCAGGAACCAAGGTATAATAAGTCTAGACTAAAAGAAATGATGAAAACAACTCTTGACCAACTTATTCTCAGTGAGAATGAAAAATAAAAAAAGCATTCAATTTTAGTTGCGGAATTTTTTTTGAATTTTATCAATTCAAATTGGTTTTTTCAATATTTGAATTATCGAGGGACTATTGTAGCCCCCGCATACGAAACCGAAATACAGAACCAACTTGTAGGCCTACTCCATGAGATCAACAATTTAATTACAGTGAAACTTTGATGCATCTTTCCCAGTTTCTATTGTTTTCTTGCTATTATCATTCATTTTTCCCCACCCTAGTTACAAATAATCAATGTGAAATATTAATGCATGGATCAGTTTTTTTCATTTTTTATATTGGGTTTTCACGACGCACTATACTGATGGCCACGATCTATTGGCGTTGGTGGATGATGAATGAGATGATGGGAAGGAGTCGGTCGTGGCCTGTTGTTAAGGAACCATCCCAGTATTGATTTGAACGACAGAGGGAAACCACGAAAAACCCCTGTCAGGATGGTCGACCATGGCGGGAATCAAACCTCGGTCTCCCGAATGACGGTTCAGTGTGTTACCACTCGGCCACGCGTCTCGGTATGGATCAGTTTCATGGTCCATTGAAAACCAATAGCAGTTACACTGTACTTGAATTGGGTAATTTATCATTCTTGGAATATCTATGCATGAAGAGGATTGAAAATGAAACATGCATAACACCCATGTTACATAGGAAACATCGTAGCTGGTCGTTTTGGATTTTTCAAATGAGGATTTCAATAATTTTTTCTTCTTTTTTTTTACATCCAGCGAAAGATAATCAGGTCTGAACATTAGACCCAGGGTATACACTTTCTTTCTTTTTCTTAAACGTACGTTTTCAATTTTTTAGTTTCACTTACCAACGGCAGCTGTGGTCATCCTGTCTAAGCCATGACCTACATGGTCAGCATGAGCCTTGGTGCGATCTTCAAATAAGTATTCCCTGGCTTCTGACAGTCGTGGGAGATACTGGAGATTTCGTAGTTCGTTGATGCCGGTTCTGCCAACAAATAACCAGTTAGTTCCTCAAGTTCAATAAAGTGGAACCTCTTTAGTATTTACCTAATTACAGCAAACATCGTGATATAGCGTCGTTTGCACAAAGTCCCGGTCAATTCCCATAAGAGCTTCTGTATTTTTTCTTTGTCAATACAGTGAGTTCACGTTAATCCGAAATAGAACCCAAAAATTTGGATCAACCGAAAAACTCTTTTTCCATGAAATCACCACTCGTCCCGATTAGAATTTGGTCAATTTATGTAATGAGGGACCACAATGGTAGTGTGTACTCGCCTTGCTGACAATATTGTCATATGACCCACTTTTATTGATGCTCAGCCGTCCCGAGACTGTCGAAAAATTGTTTAGAGCTCAACAGTCCATTCTCACCAAGGTCAGACTACACTCAGCCGGATGACACAAACAAAGCAGCAAACAATTCAATGTGCTGAGACCTGTTATGACGACTCAAATAAATAGCATGCAAATTGGGAAAATAATTTAGAAGGATTCAATTGAAGTACTTCAAATTATCTAACCTGAAAACAATGTTGAAGCAATTGAAGGATCAAAATATTAGTTCGAATTACGGTTAACTGGACTTCGGATTGACCACATCAAATGAAATGGAAGTGAATTAATGAATATTTAGGTTTTACGGGACGTGGACATCTAGGTTATTTTGAGAGCCATGTCTGCACCTTTCTACGGGCATTGACTTCTAATTCTAAATAGAGTTAATTCAAATTCCAAGGGACCCCAAAAATCAAAATTCAAATTGAAAAAATTCGAATTTTAAAAAGATGATTTTTTTATAGCGCACATAGTTTGTTCTCTCCCACTTTCCCCTCACCCATACTAAGTATCTTTTGACAGCCATGTGTTTAGCTTCGAGTGTAAAGTGAAGTGCTTTCTCAACAGTTTTACACCATAACGAAGAGTCGGATGAATACTAACATTATCATGCCACTCATTAGGAAATACTTGGGCAGGGGAGCTGAAGAGCATATACCGGAATAAAGTCGACTTGGTCATGTGATATGGGCTTCAGGGTACTTTTCAATGAAATGTGGTTAGGGTTCAGGTAAGGTTAGACACCTAAACCCATGTCACACGGCTGAGTCGACTTCATTTCGGTATATGCTCTTCGGGAGCCTCAAGAAATCCATAGTGCTCATAACACGGATCAGTTACAATGTTTCATTATGCTGCCATTATGCATTATATAATGTTGCCAATGCTTGTCTGGTTGTAATAATGTTTCGTAGGCCTATACGATGAAGTTACAAGAAATGAAGTGGGACTCGTAATATCTGTTAACTGATAACAAATAACTAGGGGCATGCAAGCAGTTACATTTTTTAGTTTGAGTTCAAATTGAGCTGAACTCGAAAATTTCGAGTTTGTTTTTTTCCCCTCCATAAATGTGATTTTTTACGAATTTTAGAGTCAAGAAGTCGCTACTGATACGAAAATCCTTCAAGACCCGTATTCACTATCATTAAACATTAGCTTATGACACTGCTGCGTCAGCGCGTGCTAGCAGGATGAGGGGCGTGAGTCGAAACACTTCAGCGTTGATGGCAAGGGGCGGACAGGCAAGTTAATCTTACTTGACACATAACAACAAAGGACATGAGTCAAAATATGCTCTTGTCCTTTGAAAAGTTGACTACATTTCGTGTTGCTGTTGAAGAGAAGTGACTTTCCAGATAATACATTTGAGACGACATCTTTAATAGAGTGAACCCGTTGATTCGAATTCTAAGGGACCCCAAAAATAAAAAATTTGAAATAATTTTGAATACTAAAAAAATGTTTTTCATTTGTATAGTACAGTAGTACAGTATGTGTGTGCAGTTTGGTTGAACCACGTTTGCCTCGCACGTGGTTTGTTTCCTCCCATTTCTACCCTCGCCCCCAGAAAGCAAACTTCGATACTGTAGCCATATGGTTATCTTCAAGTTAAGTCACAGATAATTGAAGCTGCAAAGTGTTTTCTTTGCAGTTTTTACAACACAACGAGTTCGATGAATACTATATATTATGATGTCATTCATTAGGAAATACTTATCAGTCACAGTTCACAGTGTTAAGAGTCAAATTACCAAACTGAACGTTGGGATTAAACAGTGAAAAGTGAGGCAATAAATATAAATACATTAGGGCCTAGAATGAAATGAATGAATTGTTCTCGCTACATGCACTAGCTGGCCGATTTATTCATTATTGTTTCGAATTTGTTCAATTCGGATTTCAGCAAAAATTACAAATAAAAGTTGTCACAATTGAATATTTTATTACGTGAAATCCTTTGTCGTCCACATTCCCTATCCTAAACATTACCGCTCGGGTGTCTTGAGTCTCGACCAGCCAGATGATTATACAGCTTCTATGACTCTGAAGAGACCCCCACCCCTGCCTCACCCCTCATCAGGCTAGCACTCGCTGCACATGTCGCTGTGATATATCTCTAACTTGCCGGGACGCTTGACCGTCAATGTTTAGGATAGGGAATGTGGACGACAAAGGATTTTACGCAATAGAATATTCAATTGTGACAACTTTTATTCGTAATTTTTGCTGAAATTCAAATTAAACAAACACGAAACAATGATAAAACAGTCATTTTGATTAATTATCAGTTGGAAATTTGAAATAATGAAAATTCAAATTATCAAAATGGATTAACATTGAAATCCCTACACCAGCGGCTGGGGTCATTTCTCTAGTTCGAATTAGCGCAAAATTTGAATTAACCGAGTTCAAATTATCGAGTGTTTACTGTACTTAATTGAAATCATTTTACTGACAGAGTGAATATTATTTCGATTGGGTGTGAGTACAGTAGAACCTCTGTTATAAGTTTCTCGTTTATACATTTATTACATTTAAAACTTTTATATTTTGGTCCAATCCATATGCTCTACATGTTGAATAGTTTCATTGATAAGTTTTTCACATTACAGTGGAACCTCTTATATACTTTTTTCAGTAGGACCAGACTAAAAAACTGTATCAACGTGAAAAACTTATTAATGAAACTGTATTCAACATGTGGAGCATATGGGTTGGATCAAAAAATGAAACTTATAAATGTAATAAATGTATAAACGAGAAACTTATGAGAGAGGTTCTACAGTAATACATTTTTTTAGTCAGGTCACCTGAAAAACATATGAAAGAGGCTCCACTGTATAGTTAATCAACTGTAAATAAATCAGCCAGATAGTGCTTGCAGAGATAATCATTCGTTCATTTCATTCTAGGCCCCAATATTTATATTTATTGCTTTGTCAGGTTTCTACATTGATTTTTACTTCTTAATCCTTAACGTTTGGTAATTTGACTCTTTCAACACCGATAAGTATTTCCTGAGTTCCATGATAATATGCAGTATTCGTCCAACTCTTTGTTGTGGTGTAAAACTGTTGAGAAAACACTTCACTTGAAGATAAACACAGGCTGTCCGAGAATGCTCATGTGCATGAAGGGAATGTGAAGGGCACTAACCACATGCGCCAAATTGCACAAACTGAATACTATACAAACAAAACTCTTTTTTTTCATAATTCAAATCTTCTTAATCCAAGATCTGATTTTTGGGGTTCCTTGGAATTCGAATTACTGAGGGTTTACTGTATTTACTTTACCTCAAAACGAATTGAAAACTCAATATTAAATGGGGCCCACATTTCTTTTCAAACTCAAACCTTGGGGATTCTCTCTCACACTTGAACTCGTGAACTCACTAACCCCTACAAATAACTAAAATAAAAAAT
>OZ023327.1:63522275-63532275 GCA_964007535.1 Brachyptera risi | reverse complement strand
TCTCTTGTGTTCACTGTCTGTTAATGTTTTGGACCTATGTGTTAGAGATTTAATCATAAAGAAGAAGAATGGAGATTTTGGACATACAGTATATAGAAAACCGACCAATACAAATCGATATTTAAAAGCGGAATCGCATCACCATCCACAACAACTTTACTCGGTAGTAAAATCTCTAACACATAGGTCCAAAACATTAACAGACAGTGAACACAAGAGAGAAGAATTAAATTTTTTAAATGAGGTTTTGATGAAGAATGGATACGGAAAGAAAGCCATATGGAAATCTAATAACAGAAAATACACACATAGTGAAGAGGAGAAACCGGAGACAAGAAGCACAGCTTATCTACCTTTTGTAAAGGGAACGACAGACATAATAGGAAGGATGTTGAGTAAAAGGAATATAAAGACAGTATTCTCAACGGAGAAGAAAATCGGGGACGTGCTCAAATGTGAAGATAGTACTATAATGAATGAATCGAAAGGAGTGTATAAAATACCGTGTTCTGATTGTGATTTAGCGTACGTAGGACAGACAAGCAGGAGAATTGAAGCAAGAGCAAAGGAGCATCAGGCAGCAATAAAAAGACATGACTTCAACAATTCCCTTAGTAAACACTCAATATTAACTGGCCATCATATAAATTTCAAAGAGACAAAAACAATAGCAAGGGTGGAGCACATCATACCACGTATTACCAGAGAAGCAATAGAAATAGAAATTATGCCAAATATGAACAATAGGAACGATAGTGTGAGATTACACGAGAGTTGGAAAACGGTACTGGGTAGGAAAGAAAATAGGAAGGAAAGGAGAAACCAGGATGAAGTACAACAGAACGCAACAAGAGAGATAAATGAGAACATCACACTCACGAATCGAGCCAGAAATGCAATGTTAGAGAGAGAAACGGGACCGACAACAAGAAGCAAATCGGAAAAAGGACAAGCTAATTAATATATAAGTGTTTTGTTCAAGTTCTAGACGGAAACAAGAAGATATAGATACATATACAGCAAGCTTATATATTTCAGTTTCTTACATAGATATCAAGAGTGGTCTTAGATTCTTATTTTGGAAAATGTTTTATATTGTTATAGTTGTCATATTTTTATTTACTTTTCATATTAGGATAATATTTTCTTTGATAATGACGTGTGCAAATCACGTTGAAACGTTAGAAGAATAAAATGTATTACATAAATAACACAAGTGTGTCCGAAAACATTACTATTAATAATATATATATATATATATATATATATATACACACACACATATATATATATATATATATATATATATATATATATATATATATATATATATATATATATATATATATATATATATATATACACACACACACACACACACATATATTTATATATATAAAAAAATAAAAAAAAATAATATATATATATATATATATATATATATATATATATATATATATATATATATATATATATATATATATATATAATATATGGTAAGAATTATCATTATCATACCACATAAAATATGAAATACTCACTAATTTTAAGAATGGATTCTCTTCAAGGCGAGAAAGGAAGTCGGGGAAGAATCCGCCAACCTCTTCCATCACAGTTCCCACAAGACTGATTTGATGCAAAGGTCCGTAGCGTACGGTGCCATTAGCATAATGTTTATTCACCTAGAAAACCAAAAAAGCAAATAGAATGTATTTTTTATACACGTACATATTATATCAATTACTAAAGTGAAGACATTTATACTGGGAATTCATATTTTCTCTTTGATGAATGTCCATTATTTTGGGGCCAAGAGTTTGACCAGTTATCATTTACTTCACATAGAACATACTCAAAAAGTATCCTTTACCCTAAAATAAACAAACCAAAATATCATGGCAAAGTTTTCTTTTGATCAGTTTGGGCATTTGACCTATATAGGGACGCTAAAGTCGAAAATATATGAACATTTCTGATTCCAAACAAACTATAGACTACAACAAAACCTTGTGCATCCCAAATTTATTAAAAACATGTACACTCGACAGCAGAAAAATTGCGATTGACTTTCTTTCAGTCAAAGTTTATTTCTTGTGTAGTAGCGGGTTCTGAACTAGTTTTAGCCATCGGATGACTGGTCGATCGAATTATTGTTTTCCAATTTCAGATCTACCCCTATATGTGCTATTTACATGTGCTCTGCTATGTGATATGCTCAATTTTGTTTATGTTTCAAAGTTCAAACCCGATTTCTCGTAGAACTGGTTACTTGCTCCATGCACTCACACAATATTTCGTCTGCAGGCACGAAAATTAATTCCATATAGATTTTGAGTTATAGTTCTTTGTCGACAGTCACCCGACACTATACGTGAGCCATCCCATTTTGTTTGTAATTTTAAATCAGATCATTATATAAAATCAAAATTGGTATATGAAAACGCATTCAATTCCTGTCGCTTTTGATGATTGTATATAAGACTTTATAAATAATCATAGGCAAGTTGATTATATCTATTTAATATATATATATATATATATATATATATATATATATATATATATATATATATATATATATATATATACATATATATATATATATATATATATATATATATATATATATATATATATATATATATATATATATATATATCCATCCAAGTTTATCCAACTTATCAAATCATAAATGACATATTCTGATGGAAATGATCAATTTTTCTGAATTACCTACGATTTTATTGAGTTCAAACCATGCGAGATGTTTATGAAAATAAATTTGATCTTTCTCCAATATATCAGTTGTATTCGGATTGTCGCAATAAAAATTGGGTTTCATTCACACATCAATACAAACTTGAGATTTCCCATGAAAAAATGAAAGTTTACATAATTTACTACAAATTAGCCCAATTTGATTTTATTCTATTATGAGAATGAAATTTGGGAAAAAATAGAATAGGTTCAGTTACCATTCATTCGACCTGTGAAGAAAGCGCAAAAAATAAAACAAATTTTACTGAAACAAGCAACGTTCTCGCGCAGATTGAGCATCGCAGACGTAATATTTGCTTACTCCATGGATCAAATATATATCTCCAAGGAAGTATATTTAATCCATGGTCCATGCTCACACACATTATAGGCCCTTGGCATTTATAACGGTATAAAACCAAGCTTGCTCATTTTCGAAATGAATCAGAGAAAAGCTGTATAAGTACTAGAAATATCGAACAATTGACAAGCGCATCTGTATTCTTAAATGTGATAGTATATTGTATCAATCAACACTGCAGGTATTCAATATTGACACTTATTCCCGTCACAAAAAAGCAAGAGAAAAGAGGTGCATTCAAGAAATCAAAGCGGTACAGTAAATTGTGTGAAATATCATATGATGTACTCATACTAACCAAACAGGATATCATCAATAAATAGAATACTTCATTACCGGTACATAACTCATTTTGAAATCACATATTGCCCACCCATGTTGATCTGATCACAAGAAACAACTCATTTGATCAATAGGAAAGTTTGCACATTGTATTGCATAGGTTTGGCAACAACTGCAATAAAGCAATTGAGAGATATTGTTCATAAAAATTTATATGAATGTGAATAATGTGAAAATTGAGGTAAAAATAGGTGATACGATGAAAATATTGCTATATAGATGAAAGTAATATTAATTGGGAAAATGAACGTTTTTGAAAATCACAAATGGAGACCACGGTGATACATAACAATCAGAGCTAAAATTCGCAACATCATGGAATAGTTTGATAATGATTCAACAATTCTAATAATTTGATAATAATTTAATGATTCTCATCATTTGATATCAGAATCATAAATACAAGGCGGAGGGAGGGGGGAAGGGCACTCAATTGTGTTCAATTTATGAGAAATAATCAGAATAAATATCCACAACAAACTATTTCCAATGAAAGTTCCAAGGTACTAGTTAGAAAATCAAGCCTACGCAATGTTTGGTGGTTTCCCACTGAAGTCTTAGTAATCATGCTGGTATGGTTTCCATATAGTACAGGCCACGACCGCTTCCTTCCCATTATCCCATCACTTCATTAATCATTTATCTGACGGCAATGGATCTTGCTTATCATTACAGTGCGTCGTTGAACCAAAAATGATTGAATTAATTAAAATCAAAATCAAATGATGCCTCATCCCATGATCACATAATTTTGTATACCGGTACTATGGTTATAGAAAAATTGATGAGGAATATTATTTCCAATGAATCAGTTTTGATGAAGAGCTTGAAATTACTCGAACCAAAATATACGAAATTATTGCTCAAAGTGTGCTGAATCGATTGATATTGACCCATAGTAGTAATTTTATGTTCCTTCTCTTTGAGAACGGAGTGAATATTACAAAAATATTGCTTGTTAGATAAAAAAAATACTCGAGGTCTGACGTTTAGTTGTCATTCAAATTGTTAAATTCATCGCAATATTTTCGTAAAACGCTTTCTCACAGTGAAATTGTTTTCACGTGATTTGCAAATAAATCAGATCATTCTGATGAATACTTTGTGAGAGATGTGAATTTGAATTTCGTGATCTGTACGCTCGAAAAGTGGGCAACACCCATTTGAAAAGCGCCGTGGCGCTTCAGCAGATCACTTATTTCAAATGCATTATATTGATGTGATTGAGTGAGATGTGCCGAATCGAATGATATATGATACTATTTGTGTTTTCTTGTGAGAATGGATTTCACACCAATTGAAGGACTTTTATTTGTGATTGTAGAGCAAGAAGTGCAAGAATGAATATATCTTATTGATTGAGATCCATCATTTCACTCACTCCTCAAGACCAATTAATGGATCTGAAGCCAAGAAAAGATTAAAAAATCAACTATAACTCTCAACCTTAGAACGTATAACAAGAGGAAACATTTTTCTCTGCAACTTGTGACAGACCGACAGTTTGTCTAGGTTTCTTACAGACCTCAGTTCATTTTTATGAATACTAGTCAAACGCGAAATATGCGTTGTAAGATGAGCGAGATATCTGAGTAAGGTATAAAAGTCCTTGAAGTAGTTCTACCCTTGCTACTTTATCGACTCTGGTATTCTACACACCTTGATATCTGAATAAGCTATAAAAGTCGTTAAAGTAGTTCTAATCTCCTTTTCTTTATTGACTCTGGTATTCTACACACCTTGACGCAAATAAAAAATACTTCATTGTTGGTCAACTCTTGAATCTAGAAAGCAGTGAATCTCGACAACTTGATTCTGTCACAATTTGTATGATTTATTTTATGAATATTATCAGTCATTTTATTTTTTTTCTTCAAAACGGCTGATTGGAATTGCATACAAGATCGTGAAAATGTGTAAAATCTATGTTTACACATTTAGAAAAAATTTCATCTCATTTGGAGAGATTTTATTTTCCAACATTTTCCGCCCAGCCAAATCTTATGGGGTTTTTAGAAACTTTGAGATGATTTTTCTCAAAATTGGTACGACCGATTCATTCCAAAAACTATACAGTTCTAAGTTGGATGAGTTTGCGTGTACAAAAAAAGTTTCATGTTGATCAGTCAACCCTTGCGACCTGTGGAGTGCTTACAAAAAAAAAAAAAAAAAAAAAAAAAACACAGACAAAGCCCTATAAGAGTGGGATGGAGACTTTGCTACGCTCATCAATGACGAACGAGACAAAAATCAATAGGGGATAAATGCATGACGTCATAATTCCAAGGTAATTTAGCCATCTCTATAGTTTCAATATTTAGCGATAAACAAAGGGAGCACATGAGAAACCACGTGGACAGGGCGGGTCCTACTTTTTGTAATGTCATGACAATCATATCTTGAAAACCAATCACAGAGCTCCTGAAACAAGTCTGAAGACTACTACTACCTGTTTGACTAGTATGGACTAGGGGACTCTTTGAAAAAAATCACAATTTTTGTGCTGTTAAGTATACTGTAGTTTATGTGAATATACTAACTCTCACAAAAGTTTCAATTTTCAGATAATATTAATAGCATCTAACAATAAACAGAAAAACTGTAACATATTCACGATGTGCAGTTCTGCAAGGATTTGATGGAAAAACTAGTTGCATGTACCTGATCTCTATAATGTGCCATGGTTGTGGTTTCGATGTCATTATTTTTTCCAAGAACACCATTCTTGACTGTCAGCGACGGATAATTATCAGCCATGTTGTCCAGCAAGTCAGGGAGGCATGCAGCTGAATTGTGGACTATTCCCATCACATGATGGGCATAGCCCCTCTCGTCTTCACTGAAAACAACTTTGAAATACTCGCGTGCCAATTCTTCCATTTCTTCTTTGTTAAGACAGTCAATTTCATCTTGGTAAAGGTGAACAATGTTAGCTCCTCCATTGGCATAGGTTTCTATACGAATGAAGCGGCCATATTTAAGATCTTCGAGGCCTGGTCGTGAATAAGGCAATGGTCTCGGTAATGAGTAATATTTAGTATAAAAATCGTGTCTGTGTCCAGTACCAATCGATGTTGAATCAGGAGATCCAAGTTTAACGTACTTATCAATAGTTTTATCCCGTCGACATTGGACACCAATACTGGCACGTTTGACCTTCGAACGTTTATAGCACCTCGAACAATGGTGTTTCCTATCCGATGACGAAGAACCACGAGATCTGTCCTTGTTTTCAATCAATTTTTGTTCTCCGCAATTATCCTTACAAGTACTCATGTCAAATTGATTGCTACTGGTACTAACTTTGCTATTGCGATGTTTAGAACTATCATGTTTTTTCAAGGGAAAATCAGCAGCAAATGGACCTCCATTAACTACAGGCTTTACAGCATGACTACTAGCTAGAGGTGGTTGAATTACTGGCAATGCATCATTTGTGTTAGGTTCAACAGAGTGAGATCCAGGTAGGACAGATATATCACTTTCAATTGATTCAACTTCTGGAGATGTATCATCTTCAACTGAACAGTTCCCATTATCTACTTGAATCGGTAGTGGCAAAGTAGTATTGAAACGCCGCTCACTCTCCACACTATCCGTAATACTGACGTTTAGTCTCATTCCCACTTCAACAACTGGTGACGACTGTATGATAGAGTGAGAGGCATCGTTAACTTTGATCTCATCTGTTTTCTCTGTAGATTCTAGCTCATCGTCCATGACGTTTGCTGCCAAGTCCAAGCTCAACTTCCCAGCAGCGATATCCCATTGATCTACAGGAACTATAAGACATGGAGAATACGGCTGCTCATCGAGCAAGGGTGTGCCAGGACTCTCGGTACTATTTCCACGTTCCAATTTGAAACGTGTTGCCGATGTGTTGGGCTGTTTCATATCAGGTACTATCTTCTCAATTTGACTAGTTTCAGGTTTCAAGTCGGCACTGGCTACACAGGCTTTCTCATCCACAATGCAGATATTAAGAACTTCCAGGTGTGTAGCTTCTTGTGATTTCTCTACAACCGGACAGCTGTCATTCATGACAAGTGTTGAAGTACTGTCACTACTATTGGTGGTTGCTGTCACAGAACTGTCATTATTGGTGGATGTTATCACAGGATTGTCACTATTATTGATTGGTATCACTGGACAATTGTATTTGGTGACAGTTGTTACAGGAATGTCTTCATAATAATTCAAATTTTCATCAGAAATGGTTGTGGCAACTACGGTATGCTCGTTACAAATAGGAGATAAGTTATGAGTTATCATAACAATATCATTATGGTCTTCAGATGCAATGGGAGATGTTTTTGTACTGGATGCGGCCTTTTCAATATCATTACATCCAATAACGACAATCGGGTCTTTGGTCTTATGCTGGTCCATACTCTTCTTAACAATGTGATGCTTGAGTCTTTCTTTTTCCCGATCCTTATGCTTCTTCTTTTTTTTGTGACGGTGTTTCTTATGGTGATCTTGATGGTGCTTGGATAACTCTGGAAAATATGAATCAAAATCTAGTTAGTAACTCTCAACTCTTATGTCTACATTACGACTACCACATATGAGCAAAGTTATAGGCTAAAGTGGGCCTACTGTTAACATATGGTTTCAATTACGGGTTGCCGCTAGATGTCAAAGTGACATCGATTACCGTATACATTTATTTTTATGACAGTCGAATGATAATCGATCAATTTATGAATAGAAAAAAATTAATCGATAATGAATCATCAGTTTATCGAAGAAATAATTGGCAGGAAAATATAATTAAATAAATAACATCTACAATATACGTCTCAACTATTGTGAGCTGACTAGTGATGAGACTTTAGAAAAAAAATTGTCTTTCTACAATAATGATACACCTTTGATTTGAAATAATACACCTTTGATAGAACAAATAAGGCGTCAGGAACATGATTTTTATTGACACATATCACAAGAACAAATCAATGATACCGAAATATGTACGATGCACGTTTGTGATTGGTGGAATGGTTTCCGAGATAAGGGATTTAATGCAGAATTTTCACAGTCCATAACTCACAAATGCTCCGAGTAAAAAATCTGAAATGCAATATTGAAACTATTCTTATATACCGTAGTGCTATAAACGAACAAAATTTTAAAATATATATATATCTGACATGCGTCAGCAACCAGGTCTTTGAGGAATGACCCAGCTGGCTGCTCAGAACACGTGCGCTGAACTTGATGTGCAAGGAAGACGGATGCTTGGGACCATCGTATAGCATATCCCCTACCGCCACTGAGGGCTTTCTACATGAAAAGCGCAAATTCAAAATATCTCCCAGACATTTGATTTCTATCAAATGCACTTAATTCGTGAAAAGACCGTCGAAGGAAGCACAATCCTTCAAACGATTTTCAGCGCTTCTAGCGGTGAACGCTGATATTACATGGTAATGGGCGTGGAAAGGGTGGAGGCAAAGGATTGGGGACCAATTTTAATTCAACATTGTGTGACATGTCATTGGTATTCTTTGGTCTATGGGGATAATTTGGTATAAAAACTTGAACTGATTGAATGAGCTTAAAAAATCAAATCGAATAGCAGAACATGCAATGTTTGTAGATCTATAGGCAGCAGTCTACCATAATATTTCTTGAACACATTACTCAGGATGATATTAAGTTTCAAGAACTCAAATTATGTGATGCTATAAAGGCAGTATATAATCATATATAGAAAACACCACATGAAAACATTATAGGCCTAGGTCAGGCTGTGAGTGTTGAACGTAACTAACAAGGGTATGGTACAAAATTAGGAAAACAAATGGAAGAACTCGTATCTGTATGGCTTGGCGTTGTGTCCATGTATAATTTATATGTGGTCAAATTCAACTTAAAGCAAGTAGTCCTATTGCCTGCGGCGGTAGAATTCAAGATCATCTGAGAATCTTATCAGAGAATAAACAGTAAATGAATACATTTTTTGTTCATTTTATCAACATCGAGACTTCATGTGAAATTATTGTTTCCCAATTAAGGCCAAGAAGGAAAGGTAGGTAGGTATCTTTCAGAATGGGTCACCACAAGGGCGACCTTATCCACATGATAAAATACATAAATTATAGGCCTAGTAGTACAACTCATTTATAATATCTATGGGACTTGCAAGGCAACCACACTCAAAGATGATATTTCAGTTGTAAAAAAGTAAAAAATGTAGAAAGAGAAAAGTTATAATAAAACTGGAACCAAAGAAAAAAAATGAAACGAGATTGATCATCCGATTCCAGGATTGATTCAAGAGTTATATATATATATATATATATATATATATATATATATATATATATATATATATATATATAAATATATATATATATATATATATATAAATATATATATATATATATATATAAATATATATATATATATATAATAAATATATATATATATATATATATATATAAATATATATATATATATATATATATATATATATATATATAAAATATATATATATATATATATATATATATATATATATATATATATATATAC
>OZ023327.1:63468094-63522075 GCA_964007535.1 Brachyptera risi | reverse complement strand
TATATATATATATATATATATATATATATATATATATATATATATATATATATATATATATATATATATATATATATATATATATATATATATATATATATATATATATATATATATATATATATATATATATATATATATATATATATATATATATATATATATATATATATATATATATATATATATATATATATATATATATATATATATATATATATATATATATATATAATATATATACTATATATATATATATATATATATATATATATATATATATATATATATATATATATATATATATATATATATATATATATATATATATATATATATATATATATATATATATATATATAATATATATATATATATATATATATATATATATATATATATATATATATATATTATATATATATATATATATATATATATATATATTATATATATATATATATATATATATATATATATATATATATATATATATATATATATATATATATATATATATATATATATATATATATATATATATATATATATATATATATATTATATATATATATATATATATATATATATATATATATATATATATATATATATATATATATATATATATATATATATATATATATATATATATATATATATATATATATATATATATATATATATATATATATATATATATATATATATATATATATATATATATATATATATATATATATATATATATATATATATATATATATATATATATATATATATATATATATATATATATATATATATATATATATATATATATATATATATATATATATATATATATATATATATATATATATATATATATATATATATATATATATATATATATATATATATATATATATATATATATATATATATATATATATATATATATATATATATATATATATATATATATATATATATATATATATATATATATATATATATATATATATATATATATATATATATATATATATATATATATATATATATATATATATATATATATATATATATATATATATATATATATATATATATATATATATATATATATATATATATATATATATATATATATATATATATATATATATATATATATATATATATATATATATATATATATATATATATATATATATATATATATATATATATATATATATATATATATATATATATATATATATATATATATATATATATATATATATATATATATATATATATATATATATATATATATATATATATATATATATATATATATATATATATATATATATATATATATATATATATATATATATATATATATATTCGAGATCTATGACGTTGATCCCACGCATCGTCTGTCAGTTTTAACTTCCATGCCGTCATTTTTTCATGAACGGCCAAAAGCACTAAACTAGATCTGCTCTACACGGCTTACCTTCAAAGGTAATGAAAACTGTCCAATACCATCACAATCTGTTACCGGTAACCTTCCTCTACAAAATAATATATTTGAAATTGAATGATTTCGAGCAATATTATTCAAGGCTTACATTTTGACAGAAATGCGAAGAAATTTAGCGATCTTTCAACTTCTATAGCATCTCACACACATACAAATTGAAATGAATTTTTATTCAGTAATGACGACTGCGGCATGCAGAAAATGAAAAAAAAATACAGCATGGCAAAATATTCAATACTTTTTACGTAGTTCTCAGTTACATACAGCTCTGTAAATTTCATTACGCTGGTCGATTCTCATCTTTTCTTCCTAGAACGGATCGAGTAGGGCCCTAACGCATAGCAACCGCTCGAGAAGCTATAGCAGGTAACGAAAACTATTGAAATACATTGCTTCATATTAAGCATTATAAGACAACTATCTTACGTTCTTATAATGAAAGTATATACTTTTTAATTTTCGGCATGCCACAGTCGTCATTACTGAATAAAAATTCGTTTTCATTTGTATGTGTATGAGATGCTATAGAAGTTGAAAGATCGCTAAATTTCTTCACATTTTTGTCAAAATGAAAGCCTCGAGTAATATTGCTCGAAATCATTTAAAACACTTCAATATTTTAATTTTAAATATAATATTGTGTAGAGGAAGGTTTACAGATTGTGATGGTATTGGATAGTATTTAATTACTTCAAAGGTGAGCCGTGTATCTAGCAGATCTAGTTCAGTGCTTTCAGCCGTTCATGAAAAAATGACGTTAAGGTACTAGTATGGGTTTGTAAAAAATTTCCAGAGTTTTGAAGTTTTCTACTTTTTTCGGCAGGTTCCAGTTTCAATACACATGACAGAATAAAAATATTTGAAAAATATATTTTTTTCCATTGTTGAATTTTCAATTGTTATAAAAATGGGATGTTCTCAACAGAGATTCCTTCGGCTCTGTTTGTTGTGGAGTTTTTTCAAAATTCATTCTGATTATTAGGGTCAAACCTGTGTTCTGACAGTCAGTTTCCATTTCTATGACTACAAGAAGTATTTAATTTAATATTTTTATTTTTGGGCTTTAATTTTGTCATTTTTTTATTGGCTCCAGGATGAACTGAAAAAAATCTCATTCAAGTATCAGAGAAATCAAAATTGTAGCCCTGTCAGAACATGCTTCAATTAATAAGCTTCAGAATGAAAAATAAATTAGTCTTCCACCTATAAATCTGATATATTTTTTCTTTGTTGAAATTATGGTTGTGTATAAATCTTAGTTTTGAGTAAATTGCAGGCAAACTTTAACTTGTATTATAACTGTATTTACAGATCAGTTGGTTGCATATGGAATTAATTAAAAACATTTTTTTCTAATCATAAATGTGGGAGGGTTGCAAAATATTCATTTGTGAAATAACTAAGCATCCCACAACGATGCGGTTTGTTTTTTATCGAAGAGTATGAATTACTTAATGAAGTGACATAAACATCGGAAAATTTACATTTTGGGGAAAAATCTCATTTTCCAAACCCATACTAGTAAATAAGGAAGTTAAAACTGGCAGACGATGCGTGGGATCTACGTCATAGATCTTGAATGCCCGGGGGAATTTCGTGAAATGTCAAACTTTAAAAATTCGTAATTAAATCAGGGAGACGTAATAAATCGTAGTTTTCACTAAAAATCGGCAAATAATTATCTCCATTACTCTGTAGAAGCAATTGCCAGAGGTGTGATGTACTTTAATCTCTACCCCCAAAGTCATTATGCGCTCGTAATTTTTAACCTTGAAGATACCGCCTTGGGACGCCAAATTTCTTACACAATTGTTGGGGAATGTACACTTCCGACCGTTAGGACTAACTAATAGAAAGGAGAGTCCATCAAATCATCTAGGTCTATATATCGGAACTTGTGATAACTTTCAACTCCTAGGCCATCATGAATTAACAACAAGAACAATCCTTTAAATTAATATGTTTCTTTTGACAAATGCCAATACATCAGACATTCATGCAGCTCCCTCCCCCCTCCTTCTTCCACATGTGGTAAAGATGTGGTTGAACTCATACAATCACAATTACATAGGCCCATCTCACTTTCACTTCCAATAGATAGCTGGTAGTCTCGTAAATCTGGAGACTTGTTAAAGAGCATGCCAATGCTGCAAATGGCTTTTGCAGGTAGAAAGATCCAATTATTTTACGTTTATTGGTGAAAACGGCATATTTCAAATAAATTTTCCATATTTATTATGATTTTCTAAAGATTTTGAATTCATCAGGAAAGTTGATACATTCTTGAGTGATGACGTCAACTACTACCATCTCCACTCAGTGCTTGCATCGGCCGCACGATATTACACAAAACTACGCACGAGCCTCATTTCAATCCAGCTCTACATGCTCAGTTATTACGCTTGCTCAAAATTGAGCATCATTATCATTGTCTATGATTCTTCTCCTACAGTACGAATATTTTTAACATACATTCAAGCAATATTTTGCTTGTTTATGTAACAATTGAATTATATGTGATTTTTTTGTGAAATATACTTTATATTTGCATTGTTAAGATCGTTCACTGTAATGTCACAGTACCGGTACGAGCTAGACGCGTTTCCATTTGTTAGGCCTAATCTTCAAGAATAGAGTTTGAGGATGATGAAAAAAAATGTGATTATGACACTTGTTTTATTCAAATATCAAATCACGCAATACATTGTACGCGGTAGACAGGACTTACAGCTGTTCGTCTTTATTTCCAACTCTGTTCTCGCTTGAGCCGTATACGGGGTAGGCTGGCGCATAGACAAACAGCTGTAAGTTCCGTGTACAGCGTACAATGTATTGCATGATGAATTATGTGAATAATGCAAGTGTGATAATCACATTTTTTTCATCACCTTCAAACTCTATTCTAAAAGATGAACAAATAAATCACGTCTAGTTCGTACTGTGAGTGACATTACAGTGAACGATCTTAACAAATCAAATATAATGTATATTTCACAAAAATCACATATAATTCAATTGTTACAAAAACAAGTGAAATATTGCTCAAATGTATGTTAAAAATATTCAAATTGTGGGGAAAGAATCATAGACAATGATGATGATGCTCAACTTTGAGCACTTGCGTAATAACTGAGCATGTAGAGCTGGATTGAAATGAGGCTCGCGCGTAGTTTTGTGTAATATCGTGCGGCCGATGCAAGCACTGAGTGGAGATGGTAGTAGTTGACGTCATCACTCAAGAATGTAGGCCTATCAACTTTCCTGAGGAATTCATAATCTTTAAAAAATCATAGTATGAAAAATTTATTTAAAATGTGCCGTTTTCACCAAAAAACGTAAAATAATTAGATTCTTCTACCTGCAAAAGCCATTCTCAGCATTGCTATGCCCTTTAAATGGCTTATATTTATGGGCTATATTGATTGACAGCCAATAAAAAGATGCATTTTTAAAAAATCGAATACGAAAGCTTCGACTTTGATAAAACAGCGGGCATTAGAAGGATTGACATGAATACAAAAAATCACCTTTCGACTTTTTTCCCCAAAATAACTAACCTTGACACAAAACAGGCCGAGGACTACAAATAGCACGGTGATGAAATAATTAATATGGTGCAGGCCGAAATATATTTTTTTCACGTGGCATTCAACGATCCCATTACTACTAAATATTATGAGGTACGAATGAGCAGGTGATAATGAAACGATGAAGTGATGTAAAAATGTTTACAAAAACCCATGCCTTATATGGACCGTACTTCATTTTCCTCAGTTAATTGAGCAATAAAATAGTATAAAAAAGCACTAAATGACCTTGCTGTGGATGCATTCATGCTAAAAAATGGTAGGCCTTAAACAAAGACACTTGGTAGGTAGGCTAAACCTAGGCCCGATGAGAGAGTTATCATCTCAGTTTAAATAATATCTTTAATTAAGTGAAGCAAATAAGGCATACCTGGGGTAAAATTGCAATTTTGCAACTTAATGCCTAAATTTGATCACTTTTTTCAGTATTTTTTTTAGATCACTTGGTTTCATTCTAGTGAATGATGCCAATGGGTATTCATGAGTGTTTGCTCTACAATTTCTCATCGCTCAAATAAACATGCAAATTTGATCGTTTTGGATTTGTTGAAGCTCTGCCATTCATATTTTTGAAAAGAATCGTTGGCAGCTACCAAGTAATAGTCTTGTCGAAACAGTAGACAGTAGCTAATCTCATGTTCAAGTATGCAAAAAAACCACCAAACAACAAACACTTACATCCAATGTCTTCATTTAATTGACGAAATTGAATAAAGAAGTTAACACCAATAATCGTGTAAAAAAAAAATCAAGGCAGTGGACAGTATGGCCCAAGGCCTAGGCCTACTGGAATATTAGGCCTATGTAAAGTTGGGTAGGCTTCAAGTTTAGGATGAGCCTAGTATTCAGTGTCCACAAGCACATCCAATACTCCTGCCATGTCTGAATTAAACCAAAAATAACTACAGATACCATATCTGGAACTTGGCTTAGTATTAGGAGTAGGCTCCCTAAGCACCAGCCTATTGTTTTGAGCTAAATAGTAGTAGGGAATAAGTAGGGCCTACCCTGCCCAATAACTCACCAAAGGGTCTAGAGTTTGCATCAAAAGGTAGATCCTGACTCATGTCCTGACCAACTGGCATCGACAGAGTTTGATCATCTGTCAATGACTTGCGTCTATTGCAAAATTTGTCAAAACGTTTAGTCTTCTTTTGGCTGTACGACCCTTCACTCTCACTCTCACTGTTGCTTGAGGATGATCGTTTAGCCATGGTATCGTCACTGTATCCAGTTTTAGCAAGTTTCTTATAATTATGGTGTATGCGTTTTCTTTTACCGTTTTCTGTGTTGACAACATCTTCTGGTCTTGGCATATCATTAACCGTACCATTGCTTTTAAGAATATCATTCACTTCTCGTTTTTCAAGATCAACCGATGACGCCGTTGCTAGTAATCCAGGTAAATTGCGGGAACTATTTACTTCTCGTTCATCTAAAACCTTCATAGATATTCCTAGTAACGTCGCACTAGAATAAGTATTGTTGCGGTTTGACGGTACACATAAACTTTCGCATTCCTTGGTTACGTCAGAATTCACTTCAAAAAGATCGTTTGACAAGGGCCCCATTCCCCGATTTGATGCCATGTTGATTCTACGAAGCACGAATCAACCAGCCAAGGCAGGTGGACCCCGGATGGACGTCTTTATTTTATAACGCCGATTGTTATTGGCCGACTATTACGTACAACTTACTACCGGCGGTTCTTGAAACTAACAGAATTGCCAACGCCCTCTCTTAGCAAGGAGCGTAAGCTAAAACCGGGTTATTAAACCTATGAAAAACATCCAATTTCTTTTCAAACGTTTTCAAGTTCAGTATTATGATAATTATTCTTATTATTACGTCTGAGGTTCTACATCCAATTCTTTCACCTCAGTTAATCGATTAGAGTTCAACTACCACTATCTACAGGGCTATACTTTTATGATGAAATTTTAATTTTGTGCCCCTGTGGTCATTTTGATTGTTACCGCGTTGCTATCCTATTCGCTGATCAAGAAGGCCATATTGTTGCCCTATGGACCTATAGAAATGATCGTAACATGGATTTATGGTATGGCAGATATCACACCAAATTGACGTCTTTGACGAGCAATGTACAATCTTTGGCATAGTAGGCCGCAACACAGATAATCGAGTTATCTCGATTATGTGTATGGCAGCAGTGGAGCAAGAAGATCTTTGGCAGTAGCGTGTTATTTGTGCTGGGAGGAGTGTGTTGTGAGTGGATTCAGTTCAAGTTTAACATTGTTTCAATAAAATGTCTGCAAGTGGGTCCCCGCCGAAAAAAATGGCAAAGAAAGCCGAAGGTGTCGAAATAGATGAAGGCAAGGACTACGATGCTGAAACGCAGAAAGCTTTAGAAGAAATAGATTCCTCTCAGAATGAAATCGATGCTCTCAATGAGAAGGCGAGCGAGGAAATACTGAAGGTTGAGCAGAAGTATAATAAACTAAGAAAGCCTTTCTTCGAGAAACGTAACGATATCATCAAACGAATACCAAATTTTTGGGTCACAGCTGTATCCTTTGATTCACGTAACTATCTTTTATTTTGGTTTTGTGTTTTTGGGGGGAACCGGGGAACGTGTTTGTCCGCCATATTTGCTCATATCAATAATAATGTTTTCTCATGCCTATCCTAGGCCCTACCAGTCGACCTGTCCCACGCACTGAAGCGAGCCACAATGTTCAAACATTTTGACTATGCTATGGAAGATATATGTGTGCTTTTTAAGACTTTATGCCTTTACTGAGACATAACTCTGAGGAATGGCATTTTTTTGTCTTGTCGTCAAATTTATGAAATCAGAGGTTATGAATGACAGTGTCAACATAATTATGAATTGTAAGGTTGGAGTACTAGGCCTAGGCCTACATGATGCTAGGTGTAAATGACGGTTGGGTTCCATATTAAACACTGTCATATACTGCTATACCCACCCCTGGTTGTCACCTGCTGGCTAAAGGCCAGTTAGCAATTGTTAGAGTGATTACCGTTAGTGCTCATTAGGGATAACTTCAATTATTCGATAATCAATTACCGTACTAATCGATTCTACTACCAAACGACTCAAAACCAAGAGTCGATTATTTTGCTATTTTTTTTGTTGGAACTTTACTTCTTTAGCCGAGTTTACGCGAGCGACGAGCGTACTTCGTACTGTCAGAGCAACTCATACAACAACAGTACTCTTTGAAGAAATTCCACTCTTATCTGTGATTCTAATCCCTTTACAAAATGTCATGTTATCTCCCAAGCAATCAGATGCTGACCTGCACCACTCGTATTTGCTGTTTCGTGTTTCCATCATGAACGCTCGGCTGTCTTCTTCTTCGTATCAAACGTAAACAAGCAGGAAGAGAGTCGAGTGCATTTGGTTGCTATGGTTACGTGACCTTGTACGGCCGAAAATAGCCGAACAGTGCAGCGTATCCCAAAGCAACTGCAACCGCTAATAACAATGTAAAAACAGCCCGGGAAGTTTTGAACAAGTATAAATTGATACCAGCAACAGTTATTATACCAAAAATTTTCAAAATCGATTATTAGTCGATTCTTAGGAATAGATAATCGATTTTGAATTTTCAGAATCGAAGTTATCCCTAGTGCTCATGTCCTATTGTTTATCGTCATAATGCCTAGGGTGGACTACAATGATGCTCATTTCAATGACAGGATTGCCAATAGTTGTAAAGATCTGTTTCACCACCATCCCAAATCAATATTTTGCCTTGATGAGTAGAAGTTTCAGTGGTTGTGGCATAATCGCGACAGCTATCAGAACGAGAATTAATTTTTACTGTAAAGGCCCGTTTTTATGGCTCGCGGTAGGCGGAGGCCCCCTACGCTGTTCACAAAGTTGGTTTCTTCGCATCCAATTCGGGATTTTATTTATTTATTCAAATATATAGTTTCAGTTCACTTCAGGCGGTAAAGTGATTTTCAGCATCGTATTATGTGGCACGCAAATACAATAATACTGAATATTTGAAAAGAACAGATTTAGAAGTGATATTTTGACATAATCCTACTTTTTGCATGAGTGAGGGAATTTAACCGCCGCGTTTTATTTCCAAAGTTCAATTGACCATTGTAGGTCGTCCGCTCTCGTTATGTCACACAATAAAAAACCAATCAAGTGGACAGAGAAGCAGGGGAAATAGGGAAATAACCAATCAAGGTATCTAAAATTTCCCCTGCTTCGTATAAGTCACGCCTATCTACTATGGTCAATTTATTCTATCTCTGGCAGCAGGGTTCAACAGCTTGGAGCAGGAGATTCTATGGCTTTCTGTTTGGCCAGAAAAAAAGCCTAGTGCAAGCCATGGAAACGGGCCTTGAACTCAATTAGTCAAGTCTTCAAAGACATAGGCCTAGCTCCTGGCGTTGGAATGCCTATATTAAACTCAACGCTTATTGTTACGCTTACGCTTATTGTTACGTTATAACTAACGGCTTATGTTAAAGAGTAGGGTCAGCGCCCTGGTTTCAGGACGGCTTCGGTTTCCGACCACTATGAATATTGCCTAGCTGTCAATGATAGCTGTTGAAAATCATGTTCTCATTTTGTTACGGATTCCTTGATCCTGTTCCCTTGATAAAAATATTGTGTGGCCGTGAGAGCTCGATAGTTTTGTAGATATCAAATATAAAACCTGCAAAATGAGGAACATTGCGTATCTCACGATAACATGGCCTGCCACTTTGTAACTACCACAGCCTTCTTTATTCAAATCATTCGTTTCTTATACTGCCCAAGGTTTCACTCGGGCTATTTTGACGGGTTCGCACATATTTGCCCGCGCAGGCAAAAATGACGTCATGGTCTGGTATGTACTGCACCCTGGTATCTAATGTTTCAACTTCGAAAAATTGTCATTCTGTCACAATTTTTCAATTTCTTGCGACGTTATTGAGGTTATGTCATATCTACATTTTGGCTAGGACCTATAGGCTCACCTAGGTTTAGACTTGAACTGTTGAACGATATTTATGTTGACCCAAGCAATGAACATCATTCAAGAACTTGTCCCGGTGATATTCCGGTTCCATTATATTATTGAATGACATCTTTCATATTATTGTTATGAACAAAGTTAGTGAACTCGAAGTCACGGCTTAATAGAATGCGTGCGCGATTTGAATTCTCGTACGGAAATTCCCAAAGTTGTTCGTATCTTCGCAGATATGACATGTCAAGCAGACTGATATACTTGAATGTCTTTGGAAAGTGACGTCATGGTCTGGAAACAACGGCACCATCGGCGATTTTGTTAACTAAAATAATTGGACATCGGTTAACATGGAAAGCATACCTCGAGTGAATGGGCAGTATCAGAGAAGAATGATCTGTACTAGGCAAACGCTTTATGTGTTTCCGCGTTGATGGATGAGCTGGAACATATCAACTTATCTTTGGATTGGTCATTATATATATATATATATATATATATATATATATATATATATATATATATATATATATATATATATATATATATATACACCTTGAGATCCATACCATTACATCACTGCCATCTTATTTTCCATTAATAATTTATATGATAATCAAGAAGGCTTTGTTTTAATCGTTTACAATCAAGTGGTGACACTTGTTGCTTTGATTTAATGGGTAATGGGTAAAAAGCTTTGAATAATTAACACAAATAACATTATATATTATTTACATCGAAACGGCTGATCCGATTTGAGTGAAAGTTTGGAATAATGTGTATCATTATCAGATTGAAATTCTCTGAGAATTTGAATCCTCTCAGATGAAATATTTTTCACGAATGTTTTCCTCTGGGTTACTCTAATGGGATTTTTGAAAACTTTGGAATGAGTTTTCTCAAGAGTGGTTCAACCGATCGTGCCTCAAAACTATACAGCATCAAGTCAGATAGGGGTTCATGTGTGTGCCAAGTTTCATCATGATCTGAATTTCTGTTTGACCTGCAGAGCGCGAACAAAAACACATTCGATTTTTCAAGTACAGTGAAATTGAGTCTTCGCTACGCTCATCCAATGAAGAAGGCTGTGGTAACTACGCACTCAGCACTAAAATGATTGTCGAAACATCAAAGTACCAGTGGTAAAATGGCGGCCGGCCAGAATCTGACGCAAGACCGGTTGAAAACCGAAGTTGTTGTGGCTGGAAACTATGCTAAGATTGTAAACTCTCAATATGAGTTGTCAAGGTTCAAAACTCGAAGAATGATGATTAGTACTGTAAGCAAAAGGTCTACATCTAGTCCAACTATCGATTTTTTTACACAATCATAGCATGACCCTCTTAAATCTCTTGATAGGCCTACTATCGTTTTACCACTTTCTAGCATAACTTTTCATGTGTTGAATATACATGTATACATACAATTTTTTTCTTTCAAAAAACACACTTTTTATGTGGGCCCAATAAAAATGAAAATATGAAAAGAATGCAAACTGAAACAATAAATAATTAATACAAATAATATGCTCATAGTATTATGCATAAGGCATGGGTTTTTGTAAACGTCCTTTCACTTATCATCACTTCATAATTTCATTATCATCTGCTCATTCGTACCCCCGTATAACCTAGCTGTTGGTGGGGTCGTTAAGCAAACAATAATCATCATCAGACAGAATATTCTCTATTCCATCCTCTCTTTTTAAAACATGATTGAAAATTACTGACTGGGAACTAATACTGTTTCCACCAATGAATTTATTATCATCAATAGACATTTCTGCAACATTGGCAGTCAGTCCACCCCCACCCCTCCCCTAGTTGACACATGTTGCATCTCAAAAACACTTCTAACACAACACAAACATCTTTCTCAGACAAATTGGTGGAAGAGAGGGGACTGTGTGACTTATCATGTGGTAATGATACCCATAAAGTAATCTGATATGCCAACATGAACAGTCTTGTCAAATATTGTAAACTCTTCATATTACGAATACTTTGGCTGGACGATCGCGTGTTTCCCTATGCTCAAAACTGACAACCAACAGTCTCATTCTGCATACTTCTCGGTCGGTCCATCACCCTAGTCGTTTGTTGATGCGTGAAGAATGTGAGTGTGGAGGCAAAGGCGGGTAATCATCACTACGCGCCACAAATAAGATTACTACAAAAAAAAGTTAGAGACTTCAATAAATTTCAACCATTTCAATAGATATTCGATATCATCATTTCGATTTTATATCGAATGGAATTCCTAATATTTCAATATTATCAATCGATTTTCGATATAGCACATTCCGGTATTGTTTACATTCTCTTGAAACCCTATCTTACCAAACGTTTAGCGCGGCCATTTTTTTTTTTTACTGTACATCGGGTATTTTAGGCTCAGTCGAGTTTCGACCGTCTTAGAGAGTGGTCATGCTACATCTTGCTCCTGGCTGAAATATTTACGTTATTCGGGTATAACTACGGCCAAGGGGTAGGGTCGGGGAGAGGAATGGAAAAGTGTAGACAACAGACAATACCCCTAACCCATCTCTAGACCTGAGTAAGCGTGAACAAAGGATCGAATGCATAAGGCCTACCTGAATAGAAAACAAAGACCATCAGAAATCACATAAAAAGTGACGGCATTTTTTTTTTGTTATTGGGTATTGAAACACTTAGAGTGGTTTGAGATTGTTTATGTGACAACAAAACTTTTTTGTTTTAAAAAATTGGAGCATTTTTCAGTGAATTAGAAAAATTGATACATGAAGAATCTCCACACAGTAGGCCTAAGCTATGATAAGCACTGTTACCGGAAGAAATATTTCAGAAGTTTACTAACTAATCATTCAAACACTATATCTTGTAATCATTCCTTTATTTTGTATTCTTTCATTGAATTCAATTAAACTCGAATTTAAATTTAGGCCCACTCTACTTGAAAAAGCAAAATGTTCTTGTTTTCTGTCGCGCTCGACAGGTCAAATGAAAACACACATTTGATCAAACTTCACATGCACATGTACCATTATTAAACTTGGTATTGTATAGTTCTGAGTCAAATCAAGACGTTACCCTTGGCACTCCATTTCAATACTATCAAAATTTTGTTGACGCCAATCATTTTGTGCTACCCTCCGGAGTTCTGCTCCGGAATTAAATTTAAAGAAAGAGGGTGCTAAGGGTACGCCAGCACCCATATATACGAATGTACGCATATGTACGCCAGCAAATATATATGATTGATTATTGTTCATAGGAGTTAATAGGAAGGTGGTGACGTAATTGTTTGGATCACAAGGTGGATATATATAACCAATGAAAAGATATGTTGATATATTGTTCTAGCTCATCCATCAACGCGGAAACACATAACTCAATATACATACCATCAACGCGTAAACACATAACTCAATATAAATATTATATATTAAAGCCTAAGTCGAAATTTTAAATAAACATTTTGAAAATATAGCCCACCTATATAATTTATGTAAATTAATTTATATATTTTATGAATTTGAAATTGTTCATGGAGAGAATCCAGAAACTATGAACTTATTAACTAGACATGATTAGCTTATGTCACATAACGAATACTGTGTTATAACATGGTACGTAAAACCAATGAATGTATTGCATACAATATTCAGTTTTCATTTCATAGCATCCAAAGGGATTTAGCAGATTCCCCTGTGAACTAGATGTAAATAAGAGTGGCTATGGTACTGATGGCATTTTATCAGGGTTGGCAAGTAACTACCCAGCTGGGTTTTTATAAATAAATAAAACCCGCTGGGTTTTATTGGGTACACCCACCTTAAAAACCTGGTTTAACTACCCACAAACGGGTTTTTTAATTTTATGCATTAGGCCGTACTCATTATATAAATATCAGGCCTAGTTTATTTTATGCATTACTTATTATTCAAATGTTAGTTCCCCGAATCCGAGCGACTAGGGAAATGAGTTGAGCACGGATAGTAGGATAGTAGGATAAAGTCACGGTCAAACGAAAATTATGAATGTACAAGTTATCACGGCCCCCGGCCCCTACGACGAATGATATCTTTTAAATCCAAAGGGTCCTTGATCAAAATTTGCTACAATTTATAGTTAAGAGTCACAGCTAGAATAAGGTTTCTGGACCCTTATTCTGTAACTATAACTAGTTGAAGAAGTCGCTAGTGAGTGGATTTCATTTCGCTCTTTTGGTATTCCATAATTTTTAGTGAGGCCATTCGAGCAACTTCAGCTGTCGACAACTATATGTCGCTCTCACGGTTTTTGGCCATCACCAAAGGCTAAAACAAGTTACATAATCACAGTGCTGGACCGACATGATCTGGGGGCAAGGCATCAAAACTCCAGAAAGTTGATATGTCATAGACGAATTTGAATACTGTACCAAATTGGAAATTTTCCATATATTTTAATCTCTCTTCTCTTGACAAAGTAATTTTATTGAGACATCATTACTGGTATGATTTTTTTTTTTAAATTTAGCATGTGCTATTCATTAATTAGATTATAATACATGTGTGACTTTGTGTTTTATTTAAAAACCCAATAAAACACGGGTTTTTGCCAACCCTGCATTGTATAGCATTGAAGTTCCATATAAAAGCGATAGGCCTAGTTGCGCTACAGGCAATCGAGACCCTGAACTCGGGAACTGACCCCGGAAATATTTCACTCTGAAGACGCGAGTTGGAACACCTTCTTTATGTTATGATGAAGTATGTTGGTATCACTACATTGTGCCCATGCTATCAAATGGTTCCACTCAAGCCTAGAACATAATATTGGGGTAGGGTACTTCTTGCAGTTATTAATATGTATTTCAAATATGATTTGATATTCAATTTACTCTCAAGCTGTTACCCTCTTGTTTTTTTACTTCCTTATCTCGTACTCAGTTTGTGAACCATCCACAAATCTCGGCTATTCTTGAAGAGGAAGAGGAAGATTGTCTACATTACATGAACAAGCTGGAAGTTGAAGAATTTGAAGATATAAAATCTGGCTATCGGTAAGTTTTCTACTGTAACGTTTAAATTTAAAATGAACAATTTCTCCAAACTCTGAACAAATAATGTTTGTTGTTTAAGATTATCATGTCTATTTGTGTAGCATGTGTTGTATATTGAAAAGCCTCATGTAGGACCACCAGGATTGATGTAATATTGTCACCTTCGGTAGCTAGGTCAGTTGAGGCACCTCTTAAGAAACTGAAGTCACCATCGGGCGTGGGTTCGAGTCCCGCACAAGGCATAGGTTTTTGTGAACGTTCTTTCACTTATCATCACTTCATAGTTTCATAATCACCTGCTCATTCGTACCGCCGTATAACCTAGCTGTTGGCGGGGTCGTTGAGCAAACGATCGATGTAATAAAGCCCTACAGTACGAGAAAGTCAAGTGCATATATTTATTCCTTTCAATCAACTTTTGAATGGATCCATATACATTTTAGCATTTTGAAAATAATTTGTTTTCATATTCTAGCTTGCGAAAGTGATGTGTTGGTCCACTAGAATATTTCTCTGATGAGTAGCGTTGAATCGAACCTAAACTGAATTGAATATTCACCTTGACTTTTGGTTTTAAATGTGTTATTCATTCATTAATCATTACATATTATTTAGGCCTACCACCTTACTGTATCTTGTTCGAGCCGACTTGAGACTACTTTACTCAAAATGGACTCATAAATTAAAAAATTAAACTTTTTCAATTTTGGCACCTCGAACATGGAATGCGTTACCTGATCGAATACGAATTCAAAATGAAGATAATTTCAAAACGGAATGTAAAAAAATTCTACAAATTCAAAGCGATAATGAATACTTTTTGTGAAACTGGATCAGTATACCATCAATTTATTCATTCTTCATTACATTTATATTTGAGTTCCAATTGATACTCCTTTTTCATTATTGCTTCGTTTTCTTTCTTTTTTCTATGAATGTTGAGTACTAAAAAATTGGTGGTAAATTTACTGGGAATATTTTGTTATACTTATAATCATATTGTTAAAGTGAATTTGTTATATGTTTAATTGTTTACATAATGTTTATATATCTCTGTGTGTATGACAACTGTATGTTTTTATGTATCCTTCTGTATTTTGTTGCATTTTTATTTAAATTTATTTTTATTGGGTTCAACGACGCACTGTACTGATTACTATGATCTATTGGCGTCGGTGAATGATATATGGTGTGATGGGATGATGAGGTGAAAGGCTATTTTATTAGGTGTTTTTGGATAGTGGGGAGGAGTCGGTCGTGGCCTTTTGTTAAGGAACCATCCCAGTATTGATCTGAACGACAGAGGGAAACCACGAAAAACCCCTGTCAGGATGGTCGACTACGGCGGGAATCGAATCCCGGTCTCCTGAATGACGGTTCAGTATATTACTACTCGGCCACACGTCTCAGTTTGTTGCAAATTCCATGTATTTAATTTTGTTTCTGAAATTTATGTGAACTATGTTTTAAACTCGTTAAATGTAAGAACGGCTCTGCCGAATTTCGCCAGCAGTAAAGATCCTATAATAATAATAATTATAATAATACGTGTCTTATAATTCATAACTTGAAATGGGAAGTGCCCACTTTTAGAGCACTGGGACACAGCTTTGACACTTAATTTTAAGAGGCATTACAGTAGTTTAGTAATAATAAACCCCCAAATAACCTAGCTGCTGGTGGGGTTGCACAAATGGCAATAATAAAATCAATGTTATACCATATTAGTAGTACCGGTAGGTCTAAGTACCGTATTTAGTAGGTCTACAATTGAAAAAATTTCTACTGCATTCAAGTTCTTCCTGATGTGCATTCAACTTCACGTGGATATGTGGGGATGAGCGTTAATAGGAATAAAATACTTGGTTCGATTCTTGCAATATTGCTGTTATTTCAAATTACATTTTTACTCGACAGTTATAACTTGATTAGGTTTACCGTATCAGCATCCAGTTATAAGATGTAGCAAAAGTATATTTTGTTCTTTTCATCAAATTTGTCGTACTATTACTATTTGTATATTGTACAGGTATTTAAAACTTTCGTTAGCTTTGTAGTTGGAACCAAAAATAGTCGTAGCTGCTTGTAATGTCTTCTAGATTGCTACGTATTTGCACATGAACCAAAATGCCTTCAACCATAGATACCAAGACCAGTGGTCTAGTGGTAACACACTGAACCGGCTTTTGGGAGACGGGTTCGATTCCCGCTATGGTCGACCATCCTGATAGGGATTTTTCGTGGTTTCCCTCTGTCGTTCAGGTTGATACTGGGATGGTTCCTTAACAACAGGCCACGACCGACTCCTTCCCACCATCCAAAAACACCTAATAAAATAACCTTTCATCTCATCATCCCATCATCTCATTCATCATCCACCGACGCCAGTAGATCGCAGCCATCAGTATGGTGCGTCGTTGAACCCAATATAAAAATAACCACAGATGTTAATGCATCAATTTTATTAGTGTAGTTACTGTATTCAAGAAAAGTATTATTGTCAGAATGTCATCTTGATAACAAGTAATTTGTTAGTAGTTTGAAAAAAGCAAATGAACACAGCTATTGTAAATATGCAAACTGTGACATAGATCTAGGTAACTTTTGCAAATTGTAAATTATTTTACCATGCAATTGAGCATGACATTCTAATTATTTTAATTCGATTTCATATTGACGCCCCAAGTCGTTCAACAGTTCTTGGCCACGGGTTATTCCTCACGATAAAGTTCTCAATCATTATACGTTAGAATCTTCTTGTTAGTCTGAGGAATAAGTCATTTTTGGATTCTCTAAAGCTTGTAAGAAGGTGGTGGTACATTTGCAAATATGTTCGTTATGTCCTATATCAAAGACTTCCAATTCACTACCACCTATGAATAGTAGGCCTATGATCTATCCTAATGATGATTTAGGTAGCACCACCACCTCATCGATCGTCATTTCTGTTTGATGTACCTACAGATTTACCCGAATTATACCTTTTAATATTTTGCATTAATGCTCTCCTTTAGACTGGTGCAGTGTTATCCTGAGTACACAAACTCAGAATATTTGTTGGTTGTATCTGCACAACATGCAAGTGCATCAAAACTTGAAGATTTGTTTTCCATTCCAGAATAAATTTTCACTTTGAAGAAAACCCATACTTCGAGAATGATATACTAACGAAGGAATTTCATTTGGGATCATCTGGTGAGTAACAGGTTTTAATGATTCCTTTGTTCTTGATTTGTATTGAAACAATTCACAGGTGAGCCTACTGTCATCAGTTTCAATATCATACTTGTCCTTGTAGCCTACCTAATACCGCAAATAATCGAGCTATTGTAATTAATTGACATGAAATTCACAATCAAACATTTGCTACTAGATGTTGAGCATTTATTGTTTTGATTGTGTGTTATACACAATCATCCCTGAAGGTGGCAGCATGAAAAATGTATTATTTAGTCATGCTGCATGTTGAGGCATACACATGTACACACTACCAGCAATGGTAGCTCAGTTGGTAACGCTCAGTTGCTAACGAGGTTTGATCCCCGCCACTGTTCATATTTACAGAGGTTTTTCGTGGTTTTCCTCTGTTGCTGGGCAAATGCCGTGATGGTTCCTACAGTATAGACCACAACCACTCCCTTCCCACCATATTTCCCACCATATTTCCCATTACCTAAGAAACTTCGTCTCATAATCTCTTCATCACATTAATCTGATACCAATATATAATATAAAACAAACATCTGCAACACATCTTCCGCCCCTCACTACTCACCCACCCTCTACCGACAGGACAGTAGACGAGTTAGTTATCTTGCATGGTCGGAGAATGTGGCATCAAACGGTAAATTTACTCAAATCAATAATTACAATCGTGAATTTTGAAACAAATTTTATATTCTGTTCATTCGTTAATTTTTTGGACTAGATTGAGATAACCAAATACTAATTAGGCTAACTGTTGACAAACCGAGACTTTTATAAAATTTGCTTCCAAACCGTAACCATTATCAAATTCGCTGCATAGCCGTAGCCGGGACCTTTGTAGAATTTGCTTCATAACCGGGACCTTTATCAAATTTGCTTCGTAACCGTAAATATATCTGAGACAGTTATTAATTTTGATTCGAGACCTCAACCGGAACCAGGACCTTCATAAAATTCACTTCGTAACCGTAACCGAGACCTTTTAAAAATGCAGTTTATAACCGTAACCGGGACTCTTATACAGTACATAAAGGGTCTCAGTCCCTGCTAAATAGTAATTATCAAATATGTATCATAAACTTGAACTTCATTCCACCTTCTGAAATCTAGTGGTACATATAGTATCAGGACATTAATCCATTGGGCATTGGCATACAAATTATTCCAGTGTTTCTCTGCTGCATTTGAAACACTCAGTATCTGAAGATGTGGCATTTTATATCCATTCGGTTTCCATCGGATTATTATGTTGGTTGTTGTCTGCATTTGTAAACAAACATACATGTGGCTCATTTTTTGGAAATGGTAAAACTATCTATTTGAATGACTGGTTTTTGTCTTGTGCGGTTTCTTATTTTATTACTAATATTTTAAAATTAATTTATTCAACCAATTGTATTTCAACTGTATTTTGTTCTATCGTGTATCTACAGGCTACTTGTTCCAAAACAAGAATAAGATTATTTTAAAATAGAATGAAATATGCAGTTGACACCCTTACCCACTTGAATTGACCTTCAGACTTGACACAATTGAAATTAAACAAGGCAAATAAAATATTATGATTTAAAAGTGATCGAAGCAGACAGTGTTTTATCAACACTTTTCTAGTGAAAACATTTCATGCTGGGCTAATTGTGATTGAAGAGAACTTTGTAAAGACTAATGAGTAATGACAGATGAGTGACCAATTTACAATATGCTTTGGTCAGTTAATGTTCAACCCTGGTTTGATTGCTGCAATGTAGGCCTAGTGCTGCCTAGCAGTTCTCTCGTATTGGTAAAGTAAATGTTATTACTGGTATGCATATATTGGCCTCACTTAGTTATTAGTTAATTAGTTTGCAGGTTTTCTTTTGAGTAACACTAGACTCAGTTCTCTACCACATTAGGCACTAAGTTCAAAGACTGACCACATTCTTCTGTGTGGACGTTGCAGGTGATCCAGCATCACAAAGCACGCAGGTTAAATGGAGATTAGGACAGGACCTTACGAAGAAAAGCAGAGAGAAGAATGTATCCAAGGGGCGAAAACGAATTATGGAACAGAAGACGTTCTTCACCTGGTTCTCCGATCACGGTGATCCGTCTGCTGATGATATTGCTGAGGTCAGTGAAGTACTAGAGCATAATTTGGCTAGCTGAGATCGAAGACCCTGATTTATATTTTTACTTGTGTCCTGTTCCACATTTTGCTTGGCTTGCTCCATGTGCAAACCTCGGTTTGATTCCCACCACCGTTCATCTTCTGTGTGGAAAGCGAGCTTTGGTATACTCTGCCTAGAATTTATGGTTTCAGGCAGTGATTAGCACGGCTCGGATTCATGTCGAACTGAGCCTTCATGTAGTGTGTCTCAACGTTCTTGAAAATAGAGCCTTGGTAGTCAGTCCTGACCTAACCTCACATTCAATAAATGAATCAAGGCTCAGTTTCCACAAGCATTGGAAGTTTTCGAAAAGAGAACCTCGATATATTTATTCTTGACCTAATCCAACATTAGGTAAATCAAGGCTCAGTTTTCACAAATGTTGATGTCTGCAGAAAGAGCCTAGATTTAGTCGGATCTGCCCTATCCTAACCTAACAATCAGGGTTGACTATCAAGGCCCATTTTCCACAAACGTCGAGGCTCACTATATCGAGACATCAATTTGTGATTGAAATTTTTAAGGAGTATTATAGGCGTAACAAAGATGGACAGAATGAGAAGTAGTGAGATTAGGGATAGGTTGAGCATCATAAGTATTGGAAATAAGATAGATACAGAAAGACTGCGATGGTATGGGCACATGCGTAGAATGAAACAAGAACGAATACCAAGGAAAGAATTCGAAGAGTATTAGAGGGTAGAAGAAAAGATGGTAGACCACGAGGAAGATGGAGAGATCAGATAAGTGAGAGTGTAAGGAGAAGAGGAGGTATTTGGGAAGATGTGGAAGAGTGAAGATTGTGGGAAGAACGGAAAGCATGGCGAATATTAATAGAGATGGAAGAAGAAAGTGAAGAAGAGGATGAAGATGAAGATGCGACAGGATTGGCCAGCCGGTATTATTTAAGAGGCCCTAGATGATGATGTTTTGACACCCCCCGACCTGACTTGTTGGAACCGGGCGAAAGATATTCATTTATCAATTTGTGATTGAGATATGAGAGATGAATGATGGATGGTAATACGGAGTAAGAGAAACAAGTAATATCAGAAAAAATGAGGTGGGTACAGGTTGGAGGGAGTGTTTTTTCCAACAAGGGATGACATCGATTCTCAAAATCAGGAATCGATTCTCTATGCTCAAGAATCGATTAAAAATCGATTTTGAAAAAAAAAATTGGAAAAAAAAGTTTACTCTCAAAAAAGTAGTCTGATTAGAAACTTTTTTCTTCAACCTTCCCAAGGCGTTCACGTGAAAAATAACTGCTAGAGACTTCTTTGAACTGTACTGTGCCATTTGGGTATTTCCGTCTACGTCGGCTGTCAGACGTTACCGATGTGATAGCTTTTGTCCAGATAGTAATATCTCAACAATACAGAATAATATGGACAGCGAAATGAGCACTTATTGCGACGTAAAGTAAGCCTACAGCACTGGACCAAAGAAGGTTTTTTTTTCAAATCAATTTTTTGATTTGAGAATTGTTTTACATCAGAATCGATTTTTAATCGATTCTCGATTAATCGATGTTATCCCTACTTCCAACCTATACCCACCTCATTTTTTTAATAACTTGTTTCTCTTACTATTAACCCTCCAGCGGTCGCGTGGGGTCCTATGGACCCCAACACTTTACTTATGTTAATTTAACATAGATGCCATAACTTCTCATTTTTGTAAGTCTCTATACCTTCAAGTTGAACCCTCTAGTAGTCAACAAGAGAAGTTTAATAACCAACAAAAATGTACATCATGTAACTATTTTGGTCAGAACTTTGCGACCACTCGCGTCACAGAAACTCTCTTTTTCAGCAGGTGAGAAAATTATTTTGTTCAATTTTTACGTACTTTTATTATGCATATTTCATAGATATATATCTTGGAAACTTTTCATACTTTATCTATCCTCAAAATTTGGTAAATTAGCATAAAACAGTTTTTGGATTTCCCGATTATGCTACCAATTTTATGTATTTTTTGTTTTGGGCAAGTAATATGGATATTACTGCGATAGTACATGCGCCTAAAGATAAAAAGACCGAGTACACATGTCATCTGTGCCACAAATACCTTTGTTTGGATCATGTCACTATATTGTGCAGCCGTTGTACCGTTATGGTCATGAAAGAGGACGCCGAATAGGCAAGATGCATGCTGAATTCAAAGCTGAATATAAATCATTGAAATGTGAAATCTTTTAAATTAGGCCTGTGATACTATGTCTTCAATAGAATACTGGTAAATAAAAACAAAAAAATCTGGCATTTAAAATGATTGGAACAGTTTTACTTATAAATTTGATACAAAATTATCCATACAAAATGGCATAAGTTGAAACAAAAAAAACATGTTTTTTCTATGTTTTTCCTCAACAGTGTATATTAATACCATGATCACGTTCAACACTAAACAAAATAATCGATTGAAAGTGGAAAATTCTCGTATTTTCAATTTTTCATCAATTTTTATAAAGTACATTGTTCATTATTTGAACTTTTTACAAAAAAATATCAACTTAAAATCAAAAACAATATTTAGAACGTATGAGTACAAAAATAGATTCCAATGCTCATTGAACCATGAAATAACATGAATTTATAAAGAAAAAATTATTTGAAAAAGTCATTCACAAAAAAGTTATGGCAGATACACTGTGGGGTCTGGTAGACCCCACGCGACCACTGGTGTTTTAGTTAGGGCGTGCCTACTGGAGGGTTAAGGGCGTGCCTACTGGAGGGTTAAGGGCGTGCGGGCACGCAAATTTTCGAGTTCAAATTCAGCTGAACTCGAAAAATTTCGAGTTCAGTTTGAATTTTTGTTGTTGTAAATGTGATTTTTTCCATAATTTTAGGGTCCAGAAGTCGCTACTGATATGTAAATCCTTTGAAATCCTTATTCCCCACCATTAAACATTAGCTGTCAGGCGTTCCGACAAGCACACGGCACTGCTGTGTCAGCGTGCGCTAGCAGGATGAGGTGCGCAAGGCAGGGGGTCTGGCGGGTCGAAACACTCGAGCGCGTTAATGGCAAGGGGGACAGAACGGGCGAGTTATTCTTACTTGAGACATGACAACTAAGGACATCCTATCGACACAGGACATAAGTCAAGATGCTCTTGTACTTTGAAAAATTGACTACGTTTCATGGTGCTGTTGAAGGAAAATGATTTTCCAGATGATATATTTGAGACCACATCTTTATTACTCGGTTAAAATTATTTTATTGACTGAGTGAATATTATTCCGATTGGGCATAAGTAGTTAATCAAGTGTAAATAAATCAGCCAGCAGTACATGCATAGATAATAATTTTGCTAATTTAATTCTAGGCCCTAATATTTAAATGTATTGCTTTGTCAGGCCTCTACATTGCTTTTTACTCCTTAATCCTTACGTTTGGTAATTTGACTCTATCAACACTGACAAGTATTTCCCGAGTTCCATGAGCATACATATATAGTATTAATCCAACTCTTTGTTGTGGTGTAAAACTGTTGGAGAAAACACTTCACCTGAAGATAAACACCAAGAGCTTTTTAACAGGAAGAGGCTATTAATAAGGAACAGGCTGCCTATGCTGGTTAGGACAGCTTGGATAAACACATGGCTGACCGAGAATGTTTAGTATGGGTGAGGGGAAAGTGAAGGGAACTAACCACATGCGCCAAACTGCACACAATAGGCCTATAACTATACAAATGATATTTTTTTATAGTCCGAATCTCTCTGATTCAAACTCTGATTTTTGGGGTCTCTTGGAATTTGAATTAAGGAGAGTTTACAATACTATACCAACTAAAAACATTTTTTTATTTAAATTAGATTTTTTTTGCATTCCTTTGTCATTCAAATTACTGAGGGTTTATTTTATTGTATTTACTTCACCAAAACTGGATGAAAACTCAATATTTAATAGGGCCCACTTTTTTTTTGAACTTGGAACTCGACTTGAACTTTAATTCCCAAACTCGCGTACCCCTGCTTCCTATCTATCATTATCTATCATTCATCTCTCATATTATCCATTACAAATTGATATTCTCTAAATCAAGCCTTACTTTCCAAAAATGTGTATCAAAAGTTTAACATGAAACTGAGCCTTGATAATGAAAAAAATTGAGGTGCAGTATATTTAGCCTTACTAATAACTTACACAGTATATCAGGGCTGACTTTCCGAAAATGTTGGGGCATGGACTTGGCTCCGTTATATCAGGGACCACAATATTAACACTGAGACTCACTATATAAAGGACCACTTTCCAATGCCCCAAGGCTCAGAACACCAAGGCCCACAATACGTGGTCACCAATCAGATGAAATTATTGAAACTGCCTCTGGGTTTTTACTTGCAGGGTACATACTGGGTTTATATGGTGCCAGATTGCCAAATTCAATATTCCCAGTTGATTTATTTTGGTAATTTGAATATCTATTTGAATTGATGCTGATTCCAAACAATTCATTTTGAATGACAGTATTCTCAGTCAACTTTTTTTAAAACATATTCTAATCAAATTGACAGGCCCTACTCATTAAAAAAGTGAAATCTTCAACGTTTTTGCCAGTATCGGTGTACAGTATGAGGAATCTGTATCTTTTATTCAACAGGTGATCAAAGACGATATGTGGCCAAATCCACTCCAGTATTATCTGGTTCCTGACATTGACGTCGAAAATGGAATTGAAGGCGAAGAAGATGATGCAAGGTATGTCGTGCAATTGTTACACAGAAGATTGAAATACTGTAGGTGCAGTTGAATGTAAAGAGGAAACTTTGTCCACCTAATCCCTGGGTATGGGCAATTAAAAGAGGTTCTGTGTAGAAAGTGATTGATAGTATGTGGGAAAAAAGGGTGGTATGGTAAAGGGGAGAAAATTTGGTAAAAGAAAGAATATGGTTATCTGCGGCATATACATCTATATTTTATTAGGGATGTGCTGGTCTATCTAATTTTGTGTCCAAGGCTTCGCTAGACTGGGACTTCTTGAAAATATTTTAGACTCGATTTGAGGGTTGAAGACGAGTCTTTAAATCTGCTGTTTTTTTTTTCAAAATTTAAATGCTTTCTTCTTATTAGCTGTTTAGCAATGGATGATCTCATTGACTGGTGAGTTTAGAAGGCAAAGCACTTTCTGCAAGCTCCCTGATGAATCAAAATGGCAGCCACTTTGTGACTTATAAGTTACAACCATGGTTGTCAGTTGATATTTGATATATCGATATAGTTGGATATATTCCAATTCATTTGATGATCAAATACTATTTCAGTATCAATGGATCGAAATAATCAATATGATTGATAGAAATTTTCAATGGCTGCAAGCCCCTGCAAATATCTCAAACACGTCCCAAATGTATCCAATGAAAGAGTATTGCGAGAGAATGCTCGCGCGTGATTGGTCAACAATTTTGTCAATGAAACACTAGGCATGTGTCGTATGCGTGTGCCATGTGTTCCAATTCGCGTCAGTAGTCGGTAGTCTGTTGAACAACAGTTGGAAGTGTCAGTGGGATGGCTTGTACGCTGTGTTGTAATTTGCGCCTTATGATTTAAATGGTCAATTAAATAGGATGAAAAGAAAAATTACTGGATTCAAAACTGGCCATAGCTGGTAGCCTGGGCTCAATGGGTGGGTGGTGGTGGTTGTGTCTACATTATCTGGCTCTGCGTGCTTGGGCCACTTCATAATATTATGAGCCTATTATTTTTGTATTGAATATTCTATTTCAGCTGGTATTTTTCATGTATTTTCCATTTCTATTGGGTTTAGCAACACACTATACCCCAAGTCTGATATGACCAATCTGACAGACGACTGACAGCTCGCTGTTATTTATTCAATATCGAATTCACTTTCAATATCAAAATATAGTCGAAAATCAAATGAATTGATTTCGATATCGATCAGAACCTCGATATCGAAAATTGATCGAAATATTTCTATATTCGAAATATTCGAATGGCAACCCTAGTAAATATATATATAGTAAGCCTCACCAAACTGTCTTAGGGTTGTGATAGGCCAACTGTCTTGTGTTTTTAGGCAACCGTCTTGGGTTTTTAGGGATTTTTCATGATGGTTAGGTAGGGTGGTAGGGTAGGGTAAACTTATCCTATCCAACCCTTGACCATCACCTAACATAATCTCGATACAGTTGGCGTGGCTTATATTTACTCCTGTGGTAATTACATTTATGATTTTGGTAAAGACTCGTAGTCGACATGTGAACGTTGTTCAGACTCTACTCTACTGTGACCAAGGCAATAGCTGTAACATCAGAATCTCGTGTGTACTTTTAATTTCATCTCTGCTCTATCAACGGGCTCTCCACTATGAGTCAGCCTATCTTTACTCATAAATCTCGGTAAGCTGCTGATCTTTCTCTCCTTGTTACCCAATTCATTTATTCAGGCTGGACTTGGACTTGAAACTGAAAACATTGACTCGCACACTCCCATAATTTATGTTCATATTTTCTACATTTTGATATCATTACTTACTATCAAGAGTTTATTTATTCATTTATTTATATTGGATTTAACGATGCACTGTACTGATGACTACGATTTATTGGCGTGTCGGTGAATGATATATGAATATGAGATGATAGAATGGTGAGATGATTCAAGGTTATTTTATTAGGTGTTTTTGGATATTGGGAAGGAGTCAGTCATGGCCTGTTCTAAAGGAACCATCCCAGTATTGACCTGAATGACAGGGAAACCAAAAAAGAAACTGTCAGGATGGTCGACCATGACGGGAATCGAGCCCCAGTCTCCTGAATAACGGTCCAGTGGGCTAGCCACTCATCTCAGTCTTATTATCAAATATGCATTCAAGACCCGAACTCGGAAAGTGTGACCCGCAGAGCCCTAATTTAGATGAAAAAATGACAGTCCTTTAAAATATAATGTGATGCTTAGTGATGATGGAGACAAAAGTGGTTTAGCCAGTCTGCTAGTTATTAAATTTGTTAGTATTAACTAATAAACCTTGTAATTAAATCTGAGTGTTTCTTCAATTAATCATATTATGAAGTGTGGCCATGATATGATTCATCAGTATTAACTAAATTCTATTCAGTATGAGCTCCAAATTGAAATGAATAAATGGATGATCACAAACTTTAGGCCTATTCAACATTAGTTGGCAAATATGCCCTACAACTTACAAGTGACCTGGTAATTTTCAGGTTATGTTAGATGATGGTGGGTAATGTTAGTGGTTTTTATTAATATTTGTAGACTATCCAACAAGGTATAGTTTAATGCAATTAGGCCTACTATATAGAGAAAAATATATTCGTGATTTTATATGACTAAAAACCACTCAAAACATGACCAAGAAATTGAACATTTCAAAAAGGTGCCCCGCGGACGGTTGTGCCTCCCGTCCCCCCCACCCCCAAAAAATTTTGCGTGGATTGATTTCGACATCGAACTTCTCAACATTGTCCCGGATTATCCTCTCTTGAATATGGTAACCCTAGCCCATGCTAAACCTTATTTTAGCAAGATTTAATATGGCTTTGAATCAGCCGTTTGTAAAAGTCAATGCTGCCTTTCTGCTGTTATTTGTTCATAAATGTCACTACATCCGTATTGTGTGTGTTATAACGTATACATATTTAACCTACTTGAACCAGTTTTGGCATTGGTTGAAGTTGGTTTGGGTTTATCTGGTATTTGAGTGAGGCCCCTGAAATGTTTGAATACTAATGAATGATGTGCTTTACAATAGTCTTGGGAGTTATTGCATGCCCAAATATCCTGATTCAACAGGTTATACAGAAATAGCCAAAGAAAATGAGTACAAAATAATACATAAGTGAATACAAAGATATGAATACTGTATCTGAATAGATATTCTTAAAGGACATCACAACCCCGGAACCAAAATTGGATTTTAATGAATAATTACAATATTCATTAGACGAGCTTTAGCGAGGATTCAATGTGACATACTGACAAAAATTGGTGTTCGTTTTTATGTTTTTTTTTTTTTTTTTTTTTCATGTTCTTTTGTCGGTTCTCCACAGGTCAAACGGCTACAGCTGTCAATTTCAAACTTTTTTTCACTATGGTTCCTTAAATCTAACTTAGATCTGTATAGTTTTGTGGCATTTAACTTTTATTTTTATGAATTTTAGAAATTTCAAAAATATCCATTAGAATAACTTGGCGAAAAAAAGAATTCTATTTTCAAAAAAAAAATGAAATTTTGTGTGAAGTTGAATTACATTTTGATACACATTTCTGGAAATTCTCAGCTTGATCGGGTCAGCCATCCTGAAGAAAAAACATAAAATGTGCTGAATTGGTACCACTCGAAGCAGTTTTTACCCATTTGTAACTTGAATGTCACCCAATTGGCGAATGCAGGCAAAAGTTTGGCAAAAAATCGATATAATATTACTATCCGCTCGTCTAACAACGCGTATATGGCGTTTTCCTAGTATCCCTAATTCCAGAAGAAAACTGGAAATCCTAATCTCAGTATCAGAAATTGAAATGAATTAATTCAACTTCCAGGACACGGCCTTTTTTCTGAATTGTGACGTAGATATTACTCAATTCTGTTCATCTTCCTATACAGAATCAGTAATGTCTAGGTCATGACTCATGGTATCTGGAGGATAAAAAAATTCAATTCAATTTTGGAAATTGAGGTGATAATTTCTAGTTTTTCCTATATCTAGGGAAATTAATGTATCGTCATTATTCCTTGAAATCTAGTTCCAGGGTTGTGATGTCTTTAAAAGGACATGAAAACCCTGGAACTAGGTTTGAATGAATAATGACGCTATTTTTCTGTAATTCTAGGGAAAACTAAAAAAACATCTCAATTTCAGAAATTATTATTTATTCATTTGACCTCCAGGACTCGCCCTCGTTTTCTGAGCCGTGGCATAGAAATTGTACAAGTAAATTGATTATAACTTCTGAAATTGAGATTATGATAACAAGTTTTCTCAAAAATAGGGGAGAATAGTGTCAACATTCGTTCAGGTGTATCCCCAGGGTTGTGATATCCTTTGAATATCACATTTCTTGGGTCGAGGTCTAGAAATGTTCAATTTCATAACAAAACAATTTACCCCCAACTTGACAGCTTTACTTAACGCTAACCCTTGATTGTATCAAAGTCCGTACACCCTTACATTATACCTTACAGTGAACTCGGAAGAGCTGAACTTCCAAACCGTTCCCAAGCCAAAAATCTAAAACCAACTCTTTTGTCGTCTTTAAACATGTTGCAATCAATGTGCAAAATACTAAATTTATCTTGAATGTGATGAACCAGTTTAATTTCTGTGATTTCTGTGTGATTTGTGTGATTCAAATTCTGGAAATAATCTGTAACTGTTCAGAATTGTGAATGATTTATTTCATTTTTCTTGATTTGTCCTCAATTTATTTCTCCGATCGATTGAATGAATAATTATCGATGATTATTTTGTAGTTGTAAAATATTTCATTATCAATCAATTGATTATTGTAAGAAATTTGATTAATTGATGTCACATTTTGACTCCTAAGAGGCAACCCCAATATTCATGATTTATGATTATACCATTTAAACATGCATACTAGGCCCTAGTGCACTCTTGTCTTAAATGTCTCACAATTCGTAACTTACAAAACAGCAGATTATAATAACATGTTTGGATTTATTATTCTAGTGAAGAAGAGGAGGGAGATGATTCGGTTGTGCTAGTAGAAGATGTCGACGAAGAGGAGATCGATGGGGATGGGGATGGTGATGGGGATGTGGATGGGGATGAGGATGCAGAAGATGATTTACTCGTAGAAGAGGAAGAAGACGGTAAGATAGAGCTCTCTTTTGGGTATGGTAAAATTAGCTAAAGCATGCATTTACTGTTGATCTATTTTTTGTTTTTTGTAATATAATCTGTTATCAGCACGTAACATTTGTCGACTCAAGTGTGTATCTAATATCTACTTGCTGTACTACAGTGTATCTAGGTGTGTTTCACATCCACAGTGAGGTAACTTTTTTCAGGTTTACTTGAAACTGTGCCAAGTAGTGGAGGGTGTTACTACACCTGCTGCTTGGTACTTCGTGGCATGACCATTGGAACTGTTTCAAGTTGAATGTAAAGGAACAATAGGGACGATGTGAAACATATTACTAGCTAGTGACTAGGCTAATTTTGGTTCTGATAACTTGATACATACTCGTAAATCACAGTTGTAAATGTGAGCTAATTGTGTAAAATGATTTGTTTTAATCGCTGGAATTATGTTCTGTATTGTGTTAACTTGAAAGACCTCCAATCATGAAACCGTGCATCAACAGACAAACATTTATTTATGATACATAAACAACTTTGCTAAAATTTATAAAATTTTAAAACTTTGAGCTTGATGATATTTATTGAATTTTGTTCTTTCATAATTGTTTGTGAATCAACTTGAAAGCAATACTCAATTACCGATACTGATCAAAATTTGATATGCTAGCGTTACCATATAGGCCCAAACTCTCTAGCTCTTGATATGTTGCAGCTTTCAAGTTCAAACTATTTGCCACTAGTATGAGTCAACTACCCCAAATCTTGGGAGTTCTAATTAAATTTGTTCTACATTTTTTTTCAACTTGACATGTTATTTCAGTTGAAATGTATTTGAAATATGAAATATAAAATTGACATGTAGGGCGTTAGCCTAAATGGTACAGCCTTTTGTTGAATAATCCTAATATATCTTTTTCACGTGTTACATTGCAGGTTATCCTTTTCCTCTTGGAAATAAAAAGATTTGTAGTGCACGTTGTCTTTAATCGTTGAGTTGACCACATTTTTATCATTGAACCAAACCGGATGTCATTCTTCAATCAAGCAAAGAAAGACGTTTGAATTGTGTAATTATAGGTAAACAAATTAGGTTAAATGCGGGTTGGCAAAATTCAAGATTGTCATAAAAATGCCAACTTCACTGGATAAATCCACGCGATTCTGGTTTTGTTAGCTTTACAGAATACTATGAAAGTATTTCATGAAAAGGTTCCAAGTTGTATACCAAACTTCTTTTTGTATACAAACCACTCTTAATGCTCCTTCAAACCAAATCTCATCTTGTAGTGCTCAACTGCTAGGCAGCAATGTTTGAAAAATGTGTCAATTTTAATTGTTGTTGCTGATACATGACTAATTAGACGTGATACCCGAGCTAAGCCATGCCTGTATTTTTTTTTTCATTATATTTCATCATTACTTCTGCAGTAGAGTGGCGTGAAGGAATAAGGTTGGAAAAGCGACTACCAATGCTCTAACTTATCAATTGATGAGTTTAATTTTAAACTTACAAAATTGATTAAATGCTTGCACATTTGAATGATGAAAGTTTAATTGCTGCTGTTTGTCAATTTGGTTGATGCCCAAGCAGTTCCGACAGATTCCAAGATTTGATTGTCAATGGCATTGTTCGTACGTACGATAGGTGACTGTTTTTCAGGGCCTATTGTGTAGATATTTGGAGGTGCCATTCTGGCTCGATCAGCTAACGTTCTGTGTTGGAAAGTGAAGTAAAATGAGATGAGGGTTTGATTCACACATCAGGCATGGGTTTGTGTATACATTCATTCATGTATTCATTACCTTTTCCTTTGTACTCCTATGTAACCTAGCTGGTGATGGGGTTGTTGAGCAAATGATGAGCTTCTGGATAATTAGTACTGTTGAACTGTTTGTTACTTTTGTTAATACTCTCAGTGATGATAAAATTGATGAATGTTCAATTATGAAAATTCCAGCAATTGTGTGGATATATCCAATTGGTTTTTGTGGCTATCAGTTTTGAGTGTGTCAACCCTGGTTTAACTTCTATTTACTTTATACCCCCTTTACACGATCAACTTATTGCTAGCAATGCATTTTTAAAATGTATCGCTACCAAGTAGAATACATGCCTTTCCTATCTCGCGTTCACACTACAATAAAAATTGCCATTGCTGTCAACGTATTGCCTCGAGTAGGATTACGCTCAACTTTCGAGGCAATATTGCCAGTAGCCGACCAATCAGCAGCCAGTAAAGTGAAACGTCACATTCCGTTGACTGCCTAGCTTCTGTTGACGCCATATCGTTGAGTGGGAGAGGATCGAAGATTAGTGACTGACCATTTTCGATCGACTAACCTTTTTCAGTGATATAGGCCTACAGATGACAGGCTACTTCTAGGTTATGTTTATATTGATCGCCAAATTCCAATAATTCAAACAGATGTTATGGATCGTGAGGATGAGGAAAATTTAATAGGTGTAGCAATTTTATCGCAACTGTCGATCTATGTTTTAGTGATTTGAGCGCTAGGTTGCGCTACTGGCATTCGCTAGTTCAAGGTTCAGGCTACTGGCACCGCTACGGTAGAAAATAAAAATTTTAGGATCCTATACACGACGGAAAATGCATTGCCGAAATGCATTGCTATTTTAGTTGATCGTGTAAAGGGCCTTTTAGTTATAAACTTATAATTACCTGGCAATAGAAGGAGTAAGTAGAAATAATTAGTATCAAGCTTTATCATTCGATGCTTACTATCTTGACTGCTAGAAACAACCATCGTCCTTGAATATTACGATTAGCTCTCTCGCGTATTGATATTCTAACTTGATTCAAACTGATTTTGCTCTTGAATCAGCATAGTTATTGCGTGAACAGTAATAATTGTCATTTATCTACCAGACTTGGATGTTTGAGACACAGTATGGAAGACCAAGTGATCTAGTTGTTGTTCTCTCAGGCTGATGAACATACATTCACCCACTACCAAGGGTTGAAGCCTGTTTAGACTATGGTTCCTTTTTCTCTACGGATATCTTTTGAGCCCTTCTCTATTTTATTAATAGTAGCGGTGCTCTTATTCGAGCACTATTATTTTATTCATGGTCGAGGGGCTCAAAATTAGCATCATAAACAAAAGATATACTATCAAGATGGTGCACTCTTATGGCTAAGCAAGGATAAATATCATTGCACACCTCCACCCCCCTCGTCTACGTCTGCAATTAGTTCCTATGCTTGCCATTGGAGGATCGGCCTTGGTGACTGCTGGGCAGCAGCACAATCTTGATACTTGACAGGTCTCTACTGTACAAGTCAAATTACAATTTATTATCTGTATGTATTTTTTATTATTTCATCATATAATAATTATTCAATTAGAGATTTTTCATTATATTAAAAGTACAGCATGATATAAAAAGTACAATTGTAAACTGTGTACGTATTGAGACTGACAAACTAAGTACTGACGCATCACCAGTCTGAGCTACTGTAATCCCTCCCGCACCCCTTACGTGGTAGATATTTACTAAGAATGAACTATTAGTACCGGTACTCTAATGTTCAAGTTTTACGACAGGATTGAAACTCGGCCAGTAGAACAAACATTATATTCATGTCAATTGTGTGCATTGGCCCTGGTATATTAATTATTCATTTCCATTTGCCGTAGTATCAAGCTGGGTTTGAAAGTAAGTAGACTTGTAGCCTGGCTACAAGATTAGTAGCATGGTGCTACTGCTAATAATTAAGAGCCCTGCACAACTAAGGTTTTTAGATGAAGTTTTAATACCATTTAAGGGCAATGTTCCAGTCTATTTTTTGTTATGAATAAGAGGAACAACTATCAATTTGCGTTTTCTATTTCTCAACTTGCTTGATTAATCCTCTCTAGATATATCATTGATAAGGGTGGTCAGGCTCCATGGATGCAGTTTTTCCGAAGATCAGCCCTTAGAAAACTGACGAGATGAGAAGAATCGTCTTGGTGAGATGTGTAGCTAACAAGAATTCTGGAGCTGTGCCAGAGGTTTAATATTTCTGCCTTTGAATTATATGCCAGGTGTAATTCAAACAATTGGGAGAGATGTATTTTCAAGACTATTGTTTGATGATTAAACATGTTGACCTAATTTTTACATCGTTCATAAACTTATCTCTTGTCTGCCTGTAGATTTGTTACAAATTATATCATCGTTGTCGAAGGTGCTATGTTTGTCAACGTTGCAAAAATCTCTTGCTTGTCATAAGTTTATACTTCTTACATTGATGTACACGGGTTTTAGGGCATTACAACTAGATTCCCAAGTAATCCAGTGTCTGGCCAGAAGTGATTCCAACTCTTGATATAATCTTGCAGCTAAAAAACAATAAGTATAGATTGTCAACAGATTTCAGACCCAGATGTAAAAGTGTCTCTTAATGTTAGTTTTCCCTGCAGTAGGATAGCTGTCAGCTAATATGACCTCAACCGTCTGATTAATTCCGTGTATTGCCCATTCCTATAGGAAATTCCTTCTTTCATCTGCTATTTTATATATCTATCTAGTCAATCTTCAATGTACTGCCCTGATTTACAGTGATTCCTCTATTTATTGTTTTTCAAGGGACAAAGAAAACAGTGATGGATGAAATGAATCCATCAAGGAAAATATGGGCAGTGTTGTGGAAGAACTTTCAAAAGTAACGCAATACTTTTCTAGTAACTTTTTGACAACGGTATCGTTTATTAAAATAAAAAGTTTCTTGGATATTACTTTGATGCCAACTATGATGGTGACAATCAAAGTAGTGTTTGACTTGCATGTGCCCGCCAAAAAAGGAATTGAAGCTGGCATCTCATGAGGAAAACATTATCGTGTGTTTACCCACTCTGAGGTTCATACTGCTCCAGTGCATTGATATTCAGATGATGGTGGGCAATGGGGTTTTTATTTCTTTAAACCAGATTGGTTAACCAGTATTTTTTCAACAATATTGTGCGCTACAATCTACATGACTAAATGAGCATGCGAGATCTCAAGTATTTTGCTACAAAATTAATTTGCCGTTGCAGTGTATACATTTTCAATGAAAAGCAAATAGCTCCCATATTCCGAGCTTTCTGCTAATTAACTTTCTAAAGTGACTCATCGACACAATAATACAATAATATTGTTCCAATCTGAAATAAGCCATTGAGAGTTATTCAGAGTTCTAACCACAGTCGTTGTGACTGACAGAAATCACATTGCCTAATGCACATTGAGAGAGTAGTGCAGTGAGGTAGGAGAGGGAATAAAACATGCGAGCCGGCTGTAGTATACAAACCAAAAATGCATAAAAATGTGTTTACTATTTTGATTTTTCTCGGTTGAAATTTCAATTATTGGAGTCGTATTGATGAAAATAATATGAACAGTTTGACAAACTAAACAGCGCACTACTTTTCATTGTTTTTTGGAGTCCTGACTGAATGCTATAAATACTCAATCCAACCTTGCAATGAATCATACTGTAAAGTGACTAATTGAAACAAACATATCAATAACTCTTTGAGATATGCAGAGTTTAATGATGACCAACATAGAATTATGATTTAGATACAGTGAAACCTCTATCCATCGTTTTTCAAGGGACCAGGAAATAAAAACCATCCATGCAGGAAAACCATCCATCCAGGAAAATTCAACATTGATTGTATGGGAGTGGGATGACAAAAAATGAATGGTACAAGTAGGAAAACGATGGATCTGGGAACGATGCAAAGAGGTTTCACTGTATCAACATTAGGATTCAGGCTGATCTCAGCAAAATAAGACTTACAACAATATGATTGTTTCCATCGCGATATCAATATCCATGCTAAAGAGACGCGGCTACCCCCCTCCCCTTGAAAATCCACTTGAAAATCTGCTTGCCAGCAGATAAAAAGACCGTTCATCGAGATAGAGGACCGAGTGCAAACACACACGTGTCGGCGATATGGCCAATCTGACACTTGACTGACAGCCTGCTGTTCATTTATTTGATATCATCAAATTCACTTCTGATATTGAAATAATATAAATTGATTTCGATATCAATCAAACCTTGATATCGAAAATATATCGAAATATTCAATATCGATTGGCAACCCTAACATTTATATATATATATGTGTGTGTAGACAGCTCAGTAACTGAATGCTCAAGCGTTGATATACGGTCCGTGTATGATAATCCGAGTTTCTTCTTGATACAGTCGAACCCGAGTTATAAGTTTCTCATTTATACATTTATTACATGTATAAGTTTATATTTTTTTATCCAACCCATATATTCCACATGTTAAATAGTTTCATTAATAAGTTTTTGACATTAATACACTTTTTTAGTCTGGTCCCCTGAAAAACGTATAAAAGAGGTTCCACTGTAGTATAATTCTTGTTTTCTGTCTTTTGAAAACAAGATCAATTTACATGTACATTGCTCTTGTGTTCTGATATCTACCTATGTATTTTAATGGATTATTGCATAATTTGATTATCCAGGATGTGTTTTTCCGTGATATTCCTCGTGGGATATTGCGACGGGTTATACTTTGAGTGTGTTTGTTTAATTTAATGTGTTAACCATTTGCCTGTTCACATTTATTATCAAAGACTTGAGTTTCTTCAAATGGTTTAGTATTCAAAATTACCGGTACTTGGTTTGTGGAAAAGCTGCAGATCTAGTTAATTCTACTTGAAATTTTTGTAAGCTGTGTACTCATCCAATTCATATACTGAATGTGAGAATTCTTGTACAACAAGTTGAAAGTCGGAGTGTTTGTTCAGATGTAGATTAATATGGATGGTTAAAATATGTCTTTGCTGTTTGTTTTCTGCATCCTCTTGCCCTATTCAACTACTGGTTAATGCTGGCATTGAATCTATGGCAATGGGAGCATATTGCATGTTTTTTTTTTCACAATATGGCATGTTTGAAAGATCTGTTCTTTATCTTCTTCAGTCATGCTTATGACACAAACGCATGAAATGATTATTGGTGCTAGGAAACCAGTTTTTGGGTTGTTTATGTTAAGTATTATTATATTTATACTATAGGCAGTTATTTTTGTAGCTTCGAAGTTTACAAATATATGTTTGACAGGTGAATTTGCATTTAGGCAAACTAACTGAGTTACAGTGAAACCTCTATTGTGTTCAAAGGGTCTAGGTAAAAATGATCCGTGCAGGAAAACATAACATTTGTTATATGGGTGGGACAAAATGAGCAATAGTAGGCACGAAAACGTTGGTTAAGGGCACGATCAATCGAGGTTTCACTGTATAATTATTTTGGTAAATTGCATGTCGCTGAAGTTGAGAGTACACTAGTTTTTGCCCCCCAAAAATACCTTTTAGCATGCATGCTTAATAGATTATTTACTTATGGAGATGCATTGTAGTTTGCTTTTACACTAGCACATATGTATTATTAGTTAGTATTACTGATGTAGCAAGCAGAAAGGAACGCAATGATGTGATATCTGTTTACCCAAGTTATACAGTATATGGTGGTATATAAATATTACGTGTATTACTCAAATGTAACAAACCCTTTGAACAGTGGGTTATTTAAAATTGAACATGCCTGCTCTAGTGGGTGAAGAGAAAATAATTTTCATGTCATTCATCATTCTTGTTGGGAACTTGAAATTTTGTATGCAAACGTAAAACATTTAAACTCGTGCTACTAAAATCTGAACACAGATTTATAATTCATTATCATTTTATGTATGGTTTCACAATTCAGATCATATTTTTCTACGGACGTCATATTTGACAAATTGTCAAACCATGACCAACCACTAAAGTATCTAATGATATAGGTAACCATTTCACAAAATGGAAGCATTAGACCTTTGAAATTGAGTTATATTAGTAGCTGATAGGAGGCAATACTTGGGTGCTGTTTTCAACCAGATAGTTTGAAAAGCAAAGAAAAGTTGCACTTGTCTAAACATTTCAAACGTATATATACATACGTACTCTCCGAGCCACTTTCAATACCCACATTCATGTACGAGTGTACTGTTCAAAGGGTGAATAATATATATAATGCAAAAATTATATTTGATATACATAATATAGATGTATATGTGAATCTGAGAAATGCTTCGTACATGTTTTGTACTTCCAATCAGAGATATAATTTTCCGAACCAGGAATATAATTCATCCTAGCGTCCCTTTCTGACTGCAATACATGTCACTTCGCTCAAGGTCTTTGACATGTCTTCTGTTGTCGTTTCTGACCGTTCTCGTCATTTTTCAGGGGATGATGCTGCCGATATTGCCGGAGCAGAATGATGGTTAAGTGTTCTTGATCAGAAACAATGAAACATTCGGTGCGGTGTAAATTAAAAGAAAAAAAGGAATCCACATCTCAAACAGGAGAATCAAGTATCATTTTGGTTGCCTCAGTTGACATACCAACTGATTCGAGTAACCATGCAGCTATTGCGTTCAGTGTACCTGTGTTTTTTCGCTAGCAATAATAAGTATCCCTTGATGATTCCTTGAATATGTGTTGAAATGTCACTCGTTTTTAGACCTGCCAAACTGTTGTGACTTGAATCTTATCGAGTCTTTTTTATCAGTATTTCGTCAACTACTGACAGGTTTTTAATCACTAGTTTAGCTTTTGGCACGTCATTGCAATCTCCCACTTTGTCCTGTGTATAATTACTCTGTTTTGTTCTTGATCAATTTTTCTTCTTTGATACCTGCGATAGATACCACGTCTTCAGTTCATTGGCACATTTAACAACATATTTACTTTTACTTTTTTTTTGTAAAGTGGGATGAATTTTTGGTTGATTTCAAAATTTTTTGAAATGAAGGGAGAGTTTGGATATTTATGCAAGACATTTTTCAATAATGTGTGCATTGTGCACCGATTTGTTTAGACAATATTTTTGAAGAGTAATGTATTAGGTTTTAAGAAATGTATTTCTACATTAACTACTGCGATCAAGCTCTGCTTTATGGTCTTGCGAGTTCTCTTTTATAATTCACTTTTAGTGAGAGTGGATTGAAATGATCACACTGTTAGTCAAGTATTTTGCTCATCATATCTCAATCACGACTGTCACCCAGCTGTGTAGAGGTTCTTATTGTTAATTTAGTATAGGCTTGAAATCATGAATAAACACTTGATTGAATAGATACTAATTTCTTTGATCAATTGTTTATATTTGGCACTAGTATCATAATTTTGACATTGATATTGACTAATTGTCCATATTAATCAAGGTGACAGTCTTAATTTAAAGTGATGGTGTCATATACGTATGTTGAATTTAAATTTGTGACTACGATTATTGTTGCATCGGATTTCTCTGAATCTGTTTGTAAACTTTAAAATGGTACTGTACTCTGTGCTAGGACCAATATTTATTGCCTCGTATTGGCTATGCTCACTGACATTATTTGTGATTTTTGAAGTATGCATAATTGTTTCAAATAGTATGATGGGAGTAATCCAGATGTTGGTTTCTGCCTGTTGGCTTACTTTGTTGATTGTTTCGGGTAAAAGTAACCTTTCCTCTAGCCACCATTTTCATGAATAACCAAACGTACATTATGGACTATATACATATTTCAGAAATGATTTTCAGCTCAAATATGTCTGTAAATGTAGCAATTCCATTTGTATTAAAATATGTCTTTTGTAGTTTGGCTTCAATAATTTGTGCTCATCGAATATTCAATATCCTTTTTTTAAAATATGATTTTAATCAGTTATTCATTTTAATTTTCATAATTGTTCTATGGTGTATATTACTAGTGAGGTTATCGTTCGATATAAAAAATTGCAAACAATATTGAAACTTAAATATTGATATTAATTAAAAATTTAAAATATATTTCACTTTTCGATCAAATCAAATGAAAAACTGCTACATTGGGATCACAAGTCTTAACTAGATATCACGTATACCGGTAGTTGAAGGTAGTATCTGAGGGCATAATCAAGCTCTCTACATTGCTCTTGGAGTAAAATTATCATTTTATTTATTTCATGATTGTAGTTGGATGTTTCTCATTTAAATTAGGCCTATACATTCTTCAATCGCTACCGACATTTGTTCCGATATCAATATCGAATCAAAGTCCCAAAATATTGAATTGATCAATAATATTTAAATTGATCAACAACCCTAATTATTATTGTGGGCTAGCAGAGCTGTCTGAACCAATTTTGAGTTTAGAATTGAGTCGAGTTTAGTCAAGTTTAACATTACAAAGATATTCTCAAGGACTAGATAACAGCCATATAAATAACCCCAAAAGGTGCCAGTGTAGAGTTGCATCTTAAAAGTTTGCCAATCGATGGTGCTTAATGGACATGAAATGGCGCAATATTCAAACCATGCACTTTTGAAGCAAAACTGTTTGCCGTCTAGTTTTCTATCTTTCTATACCTGCATCTGCGAAAGAAGAAGGCGCGAACCACACATGCGCTACTGGTGTAGAGGGATGGTCGCTCGGAACCTTTCTCTTTCGTGGATACAAGTGCAGCAGTATAAGTGTCAGAAGATCCATGACAATAGATGTCGCACACATTTCAAAGGATTACACCCAGTCACAACTTCTCTCAGGGGCGGTTTTAGACCAAAAAAGTTAGGTGGGCCCATCAAAGTTTGCAATATTATATAATCACTTTTTTTATTGTGGGAAGGAATGGGAGACAGTGTTCGTTTTTTCATGTTAACAGGATCCAAATAGAATATTTGTAGAGCCAAACTTTATGTTGTACAAATGCTATGTTTCACTACTCACAGACTTTTAGCATGAATTGCGTGCGCCGCTCCTTCATCAACCTCATCCTTCATCCTTCTCCTTCTTGCCACACTCAGTATAGTTATCGAAAAAAAGCCGTAAAAACACTTTGAAACATCAATTTCTACACATGCAGTTACACTCTACACTTAGCAATGAGCACCGAGTTCACAAAATACTCCAATAGACAAGCGAACTGTTCCATAGACTCATACACACTGACTAATGATTCTGGTGCTAAAATGCGATTTTTATTATCATTATTATAGCACTCACAGTCCCATGCGCATAATTTCACGGTTTTGGAAAAAGTAAATGTTGGTTTTCCCAAACACATGTATTCTTGTAGGCCTATCTCAGACACTCGGATGTCGACATAAATCATAACCTGTCTGTCACACTACCTGCAACAATGTCTCAGAGTCTATATTGTCTAATTCTGAGAACAATTCTAACTTTTATCCCAGATCAGATCAAGAGGTTCATCATTTAACAGTCAAGTATTGTAGAGTTTTAATTCAGATAAGCTACTATAGTCTTTCCAGAGTTTATGTTGGTTATAGTTTTTGAATAATTGGCATCCCAATTTCTAACCACTAAAATCTGAGCAATTTACTTTCTTATTGGAAACAATTCTCTCATATGCGGCCGAGACACGTTGATTCGAGCAGATGAATAAAAATCACTCCCACAAACATATCGACGTATCTCGGCCGCATATGAGTAAGTTTCTTTCAATAAAAAAGAAAACTACTTGGATTTTCATTTCCAATGCATATGTCCAGAATATTATGATCCTAATTCTTCGACGGCGATTTTAGTTCATCTCTATAATGATTCTTCAACTTCTATTGTTCCTTCCGGCGCAGGTAATAGACCATTCTAGCTACTATCCCGTCAGCTTTGGACCTCTCACCCCAACAAAGTCAGTAGAGGAGTAACGTACCGTATTTCGGAAAAAAGCTCTGACGTCAGACTCAACTCTCCCTGACAACTTCTGACGCAATTAACAATATTGGAAATTTGAGAAATTAGCTCCCGCGTTTTTTTTTTATGATGGAGGGAGTAAAAAGTCAGGGGGGCCCGGGCCCGCCTGGCCCGCCCTGTAGAACCGCCCCTGACTTCTCTAGCCATCAACCGTGTCAAATACAGAAGAGAAAATGTTTACTTTTCATTTGAAATGAATGGATATCGAAAAGATATGTTGTACAGTAGTGTTGAATATATTACGAAAACAACTATCCCCATTGAATGATCAAGTATGTAAATGAATGAATTTCACTTTAAAAACTTTGTTCATATTTAACCAAGATGAATAGCATTTTTTCAATTTTTTTTCGACTTGCCTTCCTGAGAATTTGATGCAAGTTCATGTCCCTAGTTGTATTTATTCATAGAAATCACTTGACAAATATAAATTTAAATACAAATGCTCACGTACATTTTTTTTTTCAAATTCATGCCCATTTTTAGTATAATTTGAGGTCATCGTACAAACAATAATCATAAGTGTATCATATCAGCGTTGTAACACGCTTGTCTGTACGATAAATATTACGCGCCGTTGTACGGGCTTTGAGATGCCTTCGTCGTAGCAGTGTTGCAACACGCTCGTCTGTACGATAAATGTTATAAGCCGTCGCACCGACCTCGAGATACCTCCTTATCGATGAGATGTGAAACACGCCCTAGCTTCAAGAGAGTGAACTAAAGATACACAGTTACGGTTTTTGACAAGTGAATAAAATTCTGCTCATACTTTGCTGATGCATGTTGAAAAATGATTCATTGTCGAGATATAAAAAATAACGCTACGAAATCTCCATACAAAATAGATCAAATTTCAATAGGGGCCTAACTGATGAGGATGTAGCTTCATACTATAAAATGAGAATTGAGTCATTGAAGAAACAGGAGTATTTTCAGACAAAAGACAGAATGACATTTTTTGTCCAATATGTATCACTTGACTTGCATTCTTGTTTCAATTGGTTCACAAAATACTAATGCAAAACACTAATGACCATATATTTCTGTGATTATTCTGGGATTCAACTGTGAAAATGGTAATCAATCATTATACTGTTTTATTATCGTTTATAAATGATACTAGGTAAAGTAAATATCTTGGTCTCTGCAACAGAACATGAACATAAAATAAACAAGACTTGACATTTTTAATCTAATTCTTATTATAAACTTATATGTAACTCAATTGTTTAGCGTAGGTTACCCCCCTATGTTATGTTCCTATTTAGTATTTACTGTAAATATTTACAAAATGAGTGAATCTTGATCACTGTACCAATGTGCATTTGCAGATTTTTCTTTATGAAGAACAGCAATTAATTGGTATAAATTGAATGTGTTAATTTTTTTTCATATATATATATATATCTCATAAGGTATGTTATTTTTCTTTCCATTAATTTTCTCTCTGTAACAAGCACTATTTTACTAACTACGTAATGTATTATCTGAATGACCAATCGATTCAGTAAATAATTCATCAATTGATTTCAGAAATTGAAGTTCACTTATTTGATTTCTATAGGTATTGTAACTTTCTAATTTGTATTATTCAACTATTACATCTTATATGTAATGTTACCAAGTGTTTTGAAAACTGCAGCCTTTTATGCATTTTGTTTTTCATAACGAAGAATTAAGATACATAGTAGTGATGCCTTCAGGGTAACAAATTGAGAACGGGGTACCCGCCGAAATCACTGGTCTAATTTCGGCGTATATTAGGGTTTGTTTTCGATAATAAACACGTTTTTTAACCTTTTTTCTCATGTTTTTTCAATATTTTTTTTTGCATTATCGTATTCATTTTAATCCTGCTGTTTCATCAAAGTCGAAGCTTGCGTCTTTCAACTTCAAAGAGAAAATACATCCTTTTTTGACTGTCAAGCAGCTAGCCCATAAATGCAAGCCATTTGACAAGTCTCAAGATTTACAGACAAAAGAAATAATTACAATTCATATATGATATGGGAATGGGGTGGGACGAAGCAAAGGAAAACATGTTGGACATTTGACAATGGGAAAATATTGAAGGATTATTCTGTAGTAGGTAACAGCTATTGGAAGTCCGGATACATGGAGGTTACGACCGATAGTGCTCTTTATTCATCAGTCGCAACGGTCGGATGTGTCCATCCCTCAACAATTGCCTGAGAAAGTTTGTCTTCAAGGCGGTACCTTTAGGGTTTCATGCGTGCATTTGACTCGGGGAGAAAAACGAGAAAAATGGAAGGACAATTATGCGAGGCTGAGTTTGCTGCAACAGCTCTCGTTAGGCTACACTCTTTTGGTTACAATCAATTTTCTATAGGCCTATTATGGGTACTTGGGTAACAAAATAATATTCGGGTAATGGATAACATGTACTCGACCCGGGTACCCAAAGGTAATATATAGTGTTAATATTATATAATGACCTATAAAATCTATACAGCACATTATATCTGACGCAAAATAACCTCTTTGTCACCGGGCCCCTATCAAACCTAACATTCCAACCATCAAATATCACAACAAGATCTTAATATTGCTCGCTCTTATACATTGCTCGAGTAGTCCAGGGACTTATGTCTATGTGCTTGTATTCTATGAAACTTTCTTTGCCTGATGTCGTTGGTTTGAATCGAACTGTATCCCTATGGCATTTGTAAATGTAACCCTGTCTACTGGAAATGTATTTATCTTCCTCTCACCTATGAACAGCATTCACGAGTCACAGATACGATTTTTTTCCTGTTGCCACGATGCTTTTCTACCGCATCGGTACGGCAATTTACTACGTTGGCGCGATGCTGATTTATGTCGATACTTGATATCAATATGCTCCGTGGATACGACGAGGATAGGCGTTGCATTCTAATGCCAATTTGCTATAGGTTTTGTATATCGGTGTGAGGTTGAGAACCGCGTTGTATTGAAGCCGATATGCTCTGTCGATATAACAACTCGACAAGGATGGGGCGTTACATTCTAATGTTGATACGATATGTTTACAGCGTCGTGACAACATGGTTACTTGATATTGTGCTACCTGGGCATTAGGTTTCGACATGGTTTTCATGCGGAAACAATTTATAATTCGTTCCAATCATTAGCGTGAATCTACTTAATTAGTACAGAAAAGAAAGAAAATGTGGTTTGACGCTAATACAGTATCAACGATCAACTATTCAACTAGCAAGTTTTCAGAATCTTTCAATTTTAGGCTAATTTTTTGCCCATCTTATATCAAATTATCGAAATACCATGATTTCTTCAAAAATGAGAGGCCCACAAAGAGAGAGGTGTACTCAAACCCTAGGTCGCATTCTTGGAACAGTTGTATGTGTGATATATGTTGATGATTATTAATTGCTCAATGACCCCACCAACAGCTAGGGTATAACTGATGGGGGTATGAAGAGGTGATAATGAGACTGGAAGTGGACTATGGACTAACAGGTGATAATGAGACTATGGAGTGATGATGAGTGAAAGGACGTTTTCAAAAACCCATATCGAATGCGAGACTTGAACCCACGCCCAATGGTTATACTTGATTTATTCAATTTATTTATTATGTGGGTCCTTGCTATTTATCGTACCGGTATGATCATATATTTAATTGAGTTTGTTATTACATTTTTATTCCAAATTTGAATAATTATTGTGAGTAGGCCTATTGTAATGCAGATATCGATCAAAAAGTCCTATGCCTATTCAATTGAAACTGTGGGTGAAAAGTAAAAACTGTAGATATTGTAGTATGTAATGAGTAAATGCGTACAGATTTTCAGGACTTGCAAATCGAACACTCAAACTGAGAGTAGGCCTATACTGCTAATAAGGACTGATATACCAGTGTCAGAAAATTAAAGTGAGCCTTGTAGTTCAACGGAGTCCTAGGTACCAGTAAATAAATATATGTGTTATTTTATAAAAGGTGTAGGTTCCGCTAGGAACATACATAATCTTCAATGATAATTGATGGTAAAACAACTGGGGTTGGTCAAATTGGTCAAATGACCGTGATGAATAAGAATAATATTATAACCATTATCATAATTATTGTGCCACAGATAATCAATAAATTGCCGAAGTAAGTTTTCCACAAACTGTCACATATATCAAAACCTCTGGAATTTCATAGTGTCTACATTGTAGAATGACAGATCCTAAGACTTATTGAACAATAATATATAACATAACAAATACTATATCATTTGTATTACGGTACCGTAAAGTTGGGGTGACTTTATAATAACCCACTGGTGTGACTGCCCTTTTGTTGGAAAAAGTTTCAAACTGCTACAAATGAGTGAGTTTCAATTTTATCGTATCTATTTTGATACAAAATTTGATTTTGATACGTATCTATTGAGATACAAAAAAATGGATATGATAAAATAAAAATTTTCTCATTTGTAGTGGTTTGAATCTTTTTCCAACGAAAGGGCAAGGGCAAAGTCACACCAGGACCCCTATTCCTGAGATAAATGAGAAGTGAGTGAGAAAACGATTATCTCACTTAAAATGGCCGATTAGTAATGGTAAATCGGCCATTTTAAGTGAGATAATCGTTTTCTCACTCACTTTCATTTTTCTCACATCTCATTTATCTCAGGAATAGGGGTCCAGTGGGTTAAAGTCACCCCACTTTACCGATACGTAAAACAAAAATATGGCATAATAGTTTTCATATCTAGGCCTAGAGGATATGTTGATGAATATCCCAATGGACTAAATGATAAATGGGATGCTAGTTCAGTTTGGAACCCTCACCAGTCACGACATAAGATTAGCCAAGGTCATAGAGAATGTCCAAAGGGTTGCTGCTAGAAAGATGTTGGGTAATCATGGTAAAGTCGAGACTAAAATAGACAAAGGAATGTTTGGAAGAGTTGAAGAGTGATTATAAGAAAGACCAAGCAGAATGATCAAAGAACTGGCATGAGAAACTCTTGAGGAAAGTAGAAGGAATATACCATGCAATTTCTTTATAAAGCATAAGATAACTGCTGGATAGGAGGACCTTGAACAATAAAGTGGGTACAACCGAGTAAAGACAATGAATTTGTAGTTTTCTACAAACTCGATGGTAAAGAAGTACTAGGGAAGAAGATGGATGAGAAGTGGAGATGATACAAATAAACATTGTGAAAATGTTTCATTCAGTGGATTACAAAGGTCCACTGGAATGAACTAGGGATAGAATACAATCAGGAGAATATTAATTTTCAAGTTATTGATCAACGAAACTCAGGATGATAGATATAATGAAGATAGTAGTTTGTCACCATGTATTAAATCACATCTGCAAAAATTGTAATAGTGATCAAATACAACTTTGAGCAAAAAATACGAGAGTATCAGTCACCAAATATTGAAAGTTCATCTAGCGATCTAGGCCTATGGGTAGAGAGGCCTACATCTTTGAACACAATGTATTAATAAATGTGGGCCTACCTCAAGTAAGGGGTGTTTCTGGTTCAAATCTTGAATCTTGAATCTCTCACTACACAAGTAATTGGACGCTTCAACTATTATATTCAGTGTTAAATTTCCAGGAACTAATTATCAGCCCTCCACAAAATCTACTAAACAGTTTTAGATTTCAATTCTGCCGCCTGTGTAGCGATGTAAACAGTTTGGTAACCAAGGGCGACCAGGACTGTAACTAAGGCAAACCATAAACAGCAGCTCACCTCAACTTATTTTTGTTAAAATTTAATAACGAAGATTAACTTCGAGATTTTATTTATCAATTAGAATTCCTCTTTGAATTGAATTTGGATAGCAATTCTGTTTATAATAAGTTGAATTCACCATGCCTGTATTTATAAAGAACGTTATTTATTTAGTTTAAATTTGAGAAAATATTGCAACATGACCCCACATCTTGAAATCGGTGTTTTCATCAGTTGGATGAATGAGGTATTAGTTACTTACTGTTTCAGGATTGTATTGTATTTATTTCTTCCTGTAGATTTGTACATGATACAAATATACGGAACGTCAAGACTTGAGACTGAAGATAAATATGAAAAAATTATCAAAGAAACATTAAATTTATTATTTTTATTGAATCAATTATCGGCTTTATAAAGCATAGGATAACTCTGCTGGATAGGAGGTCCTTGAACAATAAAGTGGATACAACCGACCCTACAAACACAAAACATTCCCTATGCGCGCCCTGGACATACCCAAAGGGAATGTTGGGGCGCCCCAGGCGTGCCCAACCCCATTTAATTTAACATGGGGCGGGACTCCCAGGGCACGCCCTACACATGGCTCACACGCGCCCTAGACCTGCTCTTTCGGGTGAGGTTGGCAGTGTGCATGTCCAGGGCGGGTCCTGGGCATAATCATGACGTCTCATTTCATCAGCTTCCCACAGGGCATTTCAGGGGCATGCCAGGGTACAAAATATGGTAATGCCTAGGGCATGCTCATTTGGTAACCTTTTCGGTATGCCTTTAGCATGCCCATTTTTGTAGGGGAGTAAAGACAATGAGTTTGTAGTTTTCTACAAACTCGATGGTAAAGAAGTACTAGGGAAGAAGATGGATGAGAAGTGGAGGTGATGCAAATGAACATTGTGAAAATGTTTCATTCAGTGGATTACAAAGGTCCACTGGAATGAACTAGGGATAGAATACAATCAGGAGAATATTAATTTTCAAGTTATTGATCAACGAAACTCAGGATGATAGATATAATGAAGATAGTAGTTTGTCACCATGTATTAATCACATCTGCAAAAATTGTAATAGTAAACAAATACAACTTTGAGCAAAAAATACGATAGTATCAGTCACCAAATATTGAAAGTTCATCTAGCGATCTAGGCCTATGGGTAGAGAGGCCTACATCTTTGAACACAATGTATTAATAAATGTGGGCCTACCTCAAGTAAGGGGTGTTTCTGGTTCAAATCTTGAATCTTGAATCTCTCACTACACAAGTAATTGGACGCTTCAACTATTATATTCAGTGTTAAATTTCCAGGATCTAATTATCAGCCCTCCACAAAATCTACTAAACAGTTTTAGATTTCAATTCTGCCGCCTGCGTAGCGATGTAAACAGTTTGGTAACCAAGGGCGACCAGAACTGTAACTAAGGCTAACCATAAACAGCAGCTTACCTCAACTTATTTTTGTTAAAATTTAATAATGAAGATTAACTTCGAGATTTTATTTATCAATTTGAATTCCTCTTTGAATTAGAATAGAATAGAATAGTCTTTATTCATCATGTAAGTAGGTATAACATTACAAGTCAGAAACAGGCGAGGTTCAGTCGGGTGACTGCTCTTCCACCTAACCTGGGTACATATAACTAATTATTATTATATAAACTCATTCTTGTAAACTTATTACGTAGAGGCTATCAATTACTTAAATGATTCTAAATTAATATTTAAATGGTAACACTAAATGTGATATGTTCATTTTAGGTAAAGGGTGTAACACAGACATGTAAACAATATTACAGACAGACTAGTATACAGACTAATAAAAGAAACAAAGAAAATAATCTTCTTAATAACTTAATAAATATATAAATGTTTAAAAATCAATCTCAACATGGCACAACTGAATGTGATATGGGTATCACATTCAAATGATTCTAAATTAATATTTAAATGGTAACACTAAATGTGATATGTTCATTTTAGGTAAAAGGTGTAACATAGACATGTAAACAATATTACAATATTACAACTAGGTATACAGACTAATAAAAGAAACAAAGAAAATATTCTTCTTAATAACTTAATAAATATATAAATGTTTAAAGATTAATCTCAACATGGCACAACTGAATGTGATGGATATCACATAGGCATATAATATATTACAGTCTAGGAATAGTCTTTATAGTTATTATTCATTTGATATTAATATACGGTACTTCGTGGAATCGTATATTACAGAGAAAAAACAATAAAACAAAACAAAGAAATCAATGAACTTATAAAGAACAAAAATATTGGATGGATGTGATAGATCCATTTCAGGTAAATGCATATCACATATTATAATATATTGTAATCTATTAATGAAGTCTCTAATTGACAAACTTCGATGTACCACCTAGAATAACAGCTACATAGAGTAACGGCTAGGCCTACAACCTGATGATAGGGTTATACAATATTTTTAAGGACTATAATTCTATTCTATTGGGTAGGCCTAATACTGAGAATATAACAATATTTTTAAGGGATAATTCTATTAAGCACTACTGAGAATATAACAAAGTAAAACATTACAATAAAAACCACCCATAAATGTTTTGTTTTGGGTTTGGGGGTAAACTTAGGTTTAAGTATTATATCATCCTCTTGTTTAGTGAGCAAATGTTTTTTATATCGGAGTGCTTGCTAACACACTAGTGTGCTTCTAAAGACGCGTCTAGAAGCACACCAGTGTGCTTCCAGAGACCCCTTTAGAAGCACACTGGTGTGCTTCTAAAGACCCGCTTAGAAGCACACCAGTGTGCTTCTAAAGCCCCGTCTAGAGGCACACCAGTGTGCTTCTACAGACCCGCTTAGAAGCACACCAGTGTGCTGCTAAAGACCTGTCTAGAAGCACACCAGTGTGCTTCCAGAGGCCCCTTTAGAAGCACACCAGTGTGCTTCTAGAAGCGGATCTTTAGAAGCACACCATAGTATTATTATTATTATTTAACTCTTGCAAATGCACATAAATGCGCGGTGGCAAGTTCCCTAAGTACCCCTATCCCACCATCTCCTTAACCCTCTCTTGTTATAGATGATTATATTGACATTATTGACATTAATTATTTATTCATCAATTATTTATCATTATTTATTAATTCATTAATAATTATCCTACTTTTGATTTGATGAAGTGGGCCTATAGAACCGCTATCTTTGATGCAGCTTACACCGTGTGCACACTGCACAATTAAGAACCGCCATCTTTGATGCAGTTTATACCGTATGCACATATGGTTTCATAAAGCAATTATCAATTTGCTTGCATAACGTGAATTTGTGATCTCGGTATTTTCTTCAAAACATCTGAACACTACTGAAGCTATATTCTGCTGCGATGAGCATTTATAGGTAAGTGAGAGATTCAAAATTCAACCCTTACAAGCACTAGGCCTATATGCCTAGGCTACATCACATGGATTTTTCCCTCTGCTTGATCATGTTCTAGGATAAAGCACTGAGCCCTAGACCCAAGCTTAATATACCTATAGAATGAATTTAAATGTTATAGGCGGTAATCTTATCGTTCAACGTACCATCGCTAATTTTTGTCCGATATTCTTGTTTGAGGTGTTTTCTGATAGATCTTCTTTGTATGTATGATGTAGTGTTTGGACTTTTTGTGTTTTGTTTGTTTTAATATGTTTTTTACTCAATTGAAGTTGATGCTTTGTGATCTGACTAAGACGACAAAGGTGGACAGTAGGTTAGGTTAGGGTCAGGTTAGTGTATAAACCTCGCGTATACCGCCGGCAGGCGAAACGGAGCTTATATACTTTAATAAAAATGAAGAAAAAATTGAAAAAAATAGAAAAAAAAAATAGCGTGATACGTTAATCAGTAATTTTACCTTATAGGCTTTTGCTGTTCATTTTCCAATTTATTGGCTTGACCATTGGTCTTAATTGTGCTGATATGATAGGCCTAGGCCTAGGCCTAGCCTAGGCCTAGTTTGGTAGGCCTATAGGCTCATTCAAAGTAATTGCAGATCCTAGTCCAAAGATACAAATCCCATTCCAACATATATAAAATATACAATGTTGTAAACCTAGCCTACCTATCAGATTATTAAGTTCAATTGGATTATTTCAGAACCTGCATATAGACAGCTACTGCTAGACGGAAGCCACGCGAGGATTCAGACAGTAGGAACGTCAAGCCCAATTTAAAGTTAAGTATAATTTCTCTTTCTCTTTACACCTTCTTGATTGCATAGGCTCCTTTCCCTTGTAGAATGTCGATACTCATTGCTGGAGTATCTCAAGTGAAATATCTTTCTCAGTATATCACTCGGAAAGATGTTACATGTGTGAGTTTCTCAGGTAAGCGAGTCGACAATGTTCTTCCCTTCATTTCCCGTGATTTGCTGTCCAATTCATCAACCATCTTACTTCATGTTGGTACCAACAATACACCTATTCATTGTCCCGAATCGATCCACTGATTCTATGAACTTCTGTTGAATGAAATTGAGACCATCAACCCAACCGCTCATATCATTGTATCTGGTATCCTTCCAAGACACAATTCAACCTTCCCCAATGCTCCTTTCAAGAACATCATTGAGCTCAATGATGTTACTTTAGCTAGCAACATCTTGCTGCAGAAGATGTGTCTTAAAAGGAACATGCAATTTCTATCCATGTGGGCTACCTTCCTAGACCGGTCGTATATTTCCAGGGTTGGGCTCCACATCTCCCCCAAAGGCCTTATCCACATGTCGTCCATGTTCCGTGCTCAAATAAAAATCAGTGAGCGTAAGCCTTTGGCCTCGAGTCCCCTTCTACCTGATCTGCCTGCTCTTCCTGTTCCACAGAAACCGCTGTTCGCTGCTCCAACACTGTTCGCTGCTCCAACACTGTTCGCTGCTCCAACACTGTTCGCTGCTCCAACAGTCTTCGCTGCTCCAACCAAGTCGCCCTCGTGGGCCAACATTTGCTCGGCATATTGCCCAGTGAAGCCTCTGGCAAAAATCTGGAAGATTTGGTATTTTTCTGCTTTCAATCTTTATTATTTCTGTAAAAATCCAGTCAAATCTTTCTCTATATTATAGGCACTGAGTTTGGTCGGTGAGCGCGCTGCTAACATTGCATTACGCGCTCCCGGTGGTAGTTTCTAGCAGTTTTATAGGAAAAGATTTCGTCTTGACAGCTTGGATCCACTGTCATTGTTATGGCCGACGTTGTGATTAGGGTCGATGATTTAACCATTAAATATGGTTTTAAACCCATCACAGCCGGCTATGTGGCTGGCCAGTTCTTTAGTAAAGGGACTAGGCCTAGTTTGTTCAAAGCTGGCCATGTTTTGGATTTGTGTGAGGTTCATATTAATAACGCGAGCTTCATACCAGCTAAAGTGGTTTGCCAAACTTCCATTGGTGTACCCCGTTATGAAGTTCGGATCAAAGTAGGCCCCTAAGTAAAAGTATACCTAGGCCTAACGCACAATATTATATAGGCCTACAGCTTTACATTAGTGTTGATGTTGGATGGTTGGTTTATACACCCTACAACACAACAATTAGAATTACTTTTTCTCACACCTTTCAAACAATTGATATTATCAATTCTACTTCAACTTGTTTACCCATTAATCAACATGCATTTTCCAATCCTGCCCAAACAACTTTACCCACGACGCTGCGAAATCTTGCGCCAGTATCGCAACATGTCCCTACGCATGGTGTCTAAACTATATAATATAACATAATATTATATAATAGGCCAAAGTTGAATTTTATCATAATATATATATATATATATATATATATATATATATATATATATATATATATATATATATATATATATATATATATATATATATATATATATATATATATATATATATATATATATATATATATATATATATATATATATATATATATATATATATATATATATATATATATATATATATATATATAATATATATATATATATATATATATATATATATATATATATATATATATATATATATATATATATATATATATATATATATATATATATATATATATATATATATATATATATATATATATATATATATATTATATATATATATATATATATATATATATATATATATATATATATATATATATATATATATATATATATATATATATATATATATATATATATATATATATATATATATATATATATATAT
>OZ023327.1:63446804-63467894 GCA_964007535.1 Brachyptera risi | reverse complement strand
TTATATATATATATATATATATATATATATATATATATATATATATATATATATATATATATATATATATATATATATATATATATATTATATATATATATATATATATATATATATATATATATATATATATATATATATATATATATTATATATATATATATATATATATATAATATATATATATATATATATATATATATATATATATATATATATATATATATATATATATATATATATATATATATATATATATATATATATATATATATATATATATATATATATATATATATATATATATATATATATATATATATATATATATATATATATATATATATATATATATATATATATATATATATATATATATATATATATATATATATATATATATATATATATATATATATATATATATATATATATATATATATATATATATATATATATATATATATATATATATATATATATATATATATATATATATATATATATATATATATATATATATATATATATATATATATATATATATATATATATATATATATATATATATATATATATATATATATATATATATATATATATATATATATATATATATATATATATATATATATATATATATATATATATATATATATATATATATATATATATATATATATATATATATATATATATATATATATATATATATATATATATATATATATATATATATATATATATATATATATATATATATATATATATATATATATATATATATATATATATATATATATATATATATATATATATATATATATATATATATATATATATATATATATATATATATATATATATATATATATATATATATATATATATATATATATATATATATATATATATATATATATATATATATATATATATATATATATATATATATATATATATATATATATATATATATATATATATATATATATATATATATATATATATATATATATATATATATATATATATATATATATATATATATATATATATATATATACTATTTCATGATGAGGCGTATATAATACCATTCATCTGCAAATTTTCAGCATCACGGCAAGTGAATGCAGAGAAAGTGAGCCTTCCCGCGAAGAAACGTGCGAAGCGGGTGGTGGAGACGTTTTCCCCGCTACGGATGAAACCTGCACGCCCTGATGGTGAGAAGACAGTGAACTATCTTAGAAACTTGAAATATTAATTCAGAAAAATTGTGAGAGATTAGATTAGAAATAGGGAAAAGGATGAGCTACGACCATTATGTTCAACTATTGTGTGCCCCTAATGTAGGCCCAAATTGATTCAATTGTGGTTTCTTCTGTTTCAAAATCAGCCGCAACCAGTGTACGAAACGTACGTCAGAGGGATGAACCAGCTTCAGCAGGTCACTTCACCCAAGGTAAATAATGACGTTCATCCGACGCGCTGGTTCACGAAGAGAATGGGCTGTTTCCAAATTGTCGGCAACTTCTGATTATGTGTTAATTCAATTGTCTCTGTTTCAGCCGCAACACGTGTACGAAACGTACGTCAGAGGGATGAACCAGCTTCAGCAGGTCACTTCACCCAAGGTAAATAATGACGTTCATCCGACGCGCTGGTTCACGAAGAGAATGGGCTGTTTCCAAATTGTCGGCAACTTCTGATTATGTGTTAATTCAATTGTCTCTGTTTCAGCCGCAACACGTGTACGAAACGTACGTCAGAGGGATGAACCAGCTTCAGCAGGTCACTTCACCCAAGGTAAATAATGACGTTCATCCGACGCGCTGGTTCACGAAGAGAATGGGCTGTTTCCAAATTGTCGGCAACTTCTGATTATGTGTTAATTCAATTGCATCTGTTTCAGCCGCAACCAGTGTACGAAACGTACGTCAGAGGGATGAACCAGCGTCAGCAAGTCACCACACCCAAGGTCATAGATTACCTGCTCCCAAGCGACGAGAGACTTTGTCGTCATGCACGGGGTCTAATGTCAAGGTAGGTAGTTGTTTTAGTTCTCATAATAATCATCACATTTTGAAGGGGGGTGTGGGGGGTGATGAAATGATTCCTCTTGCTCTTGATTCTCTGTATTATTCAGCTTTTGATTTCGAGTCAGCTTAATATGACTTATGGAAATTCCATGGTCATCACCCTATGACAACTAGAGGTTCATATGTTACTAAAGGTTCATCACGTGACTTGAATTCATTTCCTTGGCATCAAAAGAACTTCAAATGTAAACATTATCAACAGATACCCAGAATGCAGGGTGGTGGTTTGAGAAAAAACAAATATAACGCAAATGGTTGTCCTGTTAAATTAACAGTTGAATTTTATGTAAATTCCAACTGCTACCGCATTTCTGAATTATGCGATCTGCACAACCACCCTGTAAGTTCTGATATCATTAAACATTATGTAGATAAAAAGAAATTAACACAAGAACAAGAAGTTGAAATTTCTCAATGTATTGGTTATAAAATGGAAACAAAAGAGATTAAGAGACTGATTTTCGATAAATTCAATAAGACTGTACCATCAAGTGACATTTACAATATCAGGGATAGGTATAGACAAAAGATTTCAGGGGGACAAACGAATGCTCAAATGTTAATAGACGACCTAGAAGATTTTGGCAAGGAACACGGAAACTCTGTACATGTGGAGACTGATGAGAACGGTCAATTGTGTTACTTGCTTATTCAAACTAAATGTATGAAGGACTTGCCCATTAAATACTCTGATGTCCTTATGATCGACGGTACGTATAGGCTCAATATTGAAGGTTATCCTCTTTATGTTATTATGTGTGAGGATGGTAACGAGCGAGGGCGTCCCATTTGTTATATATTTGTTCAACTTGAAACGGAAGAAGTTATAGATAAAGCATTTGAAAAATTTCTAGAATTGACCCCCGAAGCTTTGAATTGTCAGGTGATGGTAATGGACAAATACCAAGTCGAGTTCAATGTTGTTCGTAAAAATATTCCTCAATGTCATATAATATACTGTGTTTTCCATGTGATCAAAATTTTCCGAGAACGAGTTAAAAAGAAATATGAACGTATTACTCTATTTAATAAGAACGCAGGAAGTAAAAAATCCATCATTGGTGTTATGTGCAGCACGATTTATGCTGATTCGAAACAGCAATATGATGAGCATTTAGCAGAATTAAAGAAAATTTCTCCGCCAGAAATATATCAATACTTCATTGACAATTGGGATTCATGTAAAGACCGTTGGGTGAAATATTCCAAAAAGGAAATCGGGTTAGCTACTTTAGGAAACAATACTAATAATCGTCTAGAATCCCACAATCAGAAACTAAAAGATTTTATTAAATCAACTGATCGTCTGCCAAATGCTGTAAGGGGTTTAATTACATATACACAAGATGTTCAGCAATCTGTTGAGTTAGCCGCATTTAAGCAACTTAAAACTCCTCATAATAAGGACTGTGTAGATGACATGCATCTTAAAATTGCTAGGTTATACACAAATGATATCACACAAAAATTATTCGAGCAAATAGAAAAATCTAAATCGGCGTTGTATGTGTTTAGTGCGTTGAATAGATCGGTCACCATTAAAGATAATATCTATATAATGAATAAAGACTTCACGAAGTGTACGTGCTCCTTCAGTATCCATTATAGACTACCTTGCTCGCATTTATTCAAAAGTAGGAAAGAAATGAATCTAGATTTATTCACAGCCAACCTTGTTGACCCGCGATGGACTAAAGAAACATTTTTGGAATCTACTCACATAGAATCTGGATCAGTGTCATTGTCAGCAATGCCAAATCCCGTCGTTCAATCGTTTATGAAAAAACCTCAAACAGAATCACAGAAGTTTACTCTTGCAACATTACACTTTAAACGTGCTGCATCATTTTTATCAACTTTAGGTACCACTCAATTTGAAATGGGATTAGCTAGATTTTCCGATTTCTTTGTCAATCTTCAACGTGACTTTTCTTGTACTTCCGGTGGCTCGCATAAGAGCTTCGAAAAAGAATTATTGGACCTAGAGCGATATTGGGACATATCAAATGATACACTAAATTTAGCATCTGATATTAAATTGAAAAATACATGTTCAATTCAACCACAAGTTTTAGTACCGGACTGTATATTAGTTACTTATTCAGAATCAGAATCTGATGTTATACAGGATTCTGAACCTGAAAGAATATTAACTCAGACATACAATTTGAAATCAGAATACAGTGCTTCAAGGTGGAGACCTACCGTTAATTCAGATTCGGATTCTGAAAATGTAGACGACCCTGAACCCTTTTCTGTCCGTAATAAGATGAACATAGCCCCACCTAAAATCGAATCTGCTGTTAATCCAACCTTTCCTCACCTCTGTCTGTAATGAATACTATTGATACTAAGATAACAGTAATACAAAAATTAAATCCGACATTAACTTCCAGGAAGAGAGCTACCATTATGTCGGATTCCGATTCTGAAAATGTAGACGACCCCGAACCCTTTTCTGTCCGTATAAAGTTGAACATAGCCCCACCTAAAATCGAATCCACTGTTAATGCAAACCTTTCCTCACCTCTGTCTGTAATAAATACAAGTGATACTAAGATAACAGTAATACAAAAATCAAATCCGACATTGGCTTCCAAGAAAAGAGCTACCATTATGTCAGATTCCGATTCTGAAAATGTAGACGACCCCGAACCCTTTTTTGTCCGTAAAAAGTTGAATATAGCCCTACCTAAAATCAAACCCGATGTTAATGCCAACTTTTCCTCAATACAAATATTAAATCCATTAACTTCCAGGAAGAGACCTACCATTATTTCAGATTCGGATTCTGAAAATGTAGACGACCCTGAACCCTTTTCTGTCCGTAAGAAGTTGAACATAGCCCCACCTAAAATCGAATCCGCTGTTGATGCCAACCTTTCCTCACCTCTGTCTGAAATAAATACAAGTGATACTAAGATAAAAGTAATACAAAAATTAAATCCGACATTGGCTTCCAGGAAGAGAGCTGTCATTATTTCAGATTCTGATTCTGAAAATGTAGACGACCCTGAACCCTATTCTGATGAAGCGTCAAAGCTTGGTAATGTTCCATCTCCTCTTCAAGCTTTAAGAAACACTCTGACGATTCCATTGGTTAGCAGGCGCCGTGGCCGACCCAAAAAATCCAAGAAGCTCTTCCCTGTTTTTACAAAGGGAAATTCACACAACCCTATAGATAATTCAATTTCTCTCAATAAAAGTAGAAGAGCACCCAAGCGAACAAAAGCTGACACTCATGATTCTGATAAGCATAAACCCACGGGCGTACCAATAAAATCAATAAAAATTGCTCCAACACCAGTTGATAAGATGACATTGCCAGTGGAATCTATCGTGGTCAATGAGGATTCAGCAGATGGGGATCCTATAGTTTATTGGATTAAAAATTTGAATCTGACTGCTTCAGACAAAAATGATCTGTTGGGAAACCAGATGCTGAATGATGCTCATATCAACGCCATACACCAAATGATGAAAAGTGCCTTTCCAAGTGTGAGTGGCCTACAAAACACTTGTTATGGTGTGCGCCTTGGGTTTCACAAGGCTGATGGTGATGACATGATACAGATTTTACATACTCAATCTTCTAATCATTGGGTTACAGCCACTAACATTTCTTGTCCTGAAAATACAACAGATATATACGATTCGATGATTTCTTCTGAATTGCATGATGTTTTTGTTCAGGTTGCCAATATTAGAAAAAGTACTTTGGATACAATAACAATTAGAAAAAAGGTAAATCAATTGCAGTCAGGTTCTGTAGATTGTGGACTTTTTGCAATAGCAAATGCAATTTCCTTAGCTATCGATGGAAAAGTATACTCTGGTGTTATATTACAAAGTACAATGAGAGGGCATTTACAAATTATTTTTGAAACCGGGATTATAACTAACTTTCCTAGCATCAACAAGGGGTCTACGAGGGGAATTAAGTCAGTCATAAAAGAGCTTCAAATACTTTGTGTATGTAGGATGCCACAAGTCACTTCTCTTAAAAGCAACTATCGAAAAGTCTACAAAGATTTAGTTGTGTGTGAAGAGTGTCATTGCCTCTACCACAAAAGGTGTGAAGGTCTTGATGATATTCCAATTGATTCAGAAGAAGCTTATATCTGTACATTATGCCGAAAGTTGTAGCTGTTGTACACGGAAGTTGGGGTAGCCGAATGAGAAAATTAAATATGCCACTACTTGGTTTGCAAAAGGGACAATTTCCTTTACTTATTGTTGAAACTTATTTTTAATTTGATTGCCCTATTCTCTTTGCATCTGGGCAATCCATATGTTGGTTGTAGATTGCTTCTTTCTGTACTGTGATTAGCCGACTAACGATGAATCAAGTTTATTTACATTATGCACAGTACTACCGGTATATCTGTATTTTGGTCTATAGTAAATGTTGAAAATTACTTTCAAGTGTGGTACTCAAATTCTCATACTTCATTTCCAAATTTAGTCATTTACCCTCCAGTAATAGCATTTTATTACTAGTACATTCTTTTACTCTTTTACTTTTTTGTGTGTTGCACTTCAATTTGAAAAATTAAGACTTCAATAATTTTATTGAAAAATTATAGGAATGAGGGACTGGAAACGGAAGAGCGTGTAACAGCAAAGAATCACATGGTTACTCACCTTATTAATTTTTTATAAATGATTTTAAAAAAACATTCGACTTTATCTCTAATGATTGTCTTAATCTCTCTGGTTTCCATCAAGCATTGACTGCTTTTTTCATCTTAAGCGTCCATGGGAGTCGATTTAGCGAAATATAATTTTTTTTAGTGATAACTTTTGAACAGTTCGAGATATCAAAATTCTGATACGCGAGAAACACAGATAATTGTAATAGCTTCGAGATGATATGAGTTATAACTTTACTTTATATCTCATGTCGCATAACTGTCAAGAGTATACAGCTAAAAAATGTGTTTTTTATCTGTGCACGCTTAGCCTCAGTTATGCGACATGACTTGAATAATTATAACTTATGTGATTATGTCATCTTGAAGCTATTATAATTATCTGTGTTGCTCGCGTATTAGAATTTTGATATCTCATACCGTTCAGAAGTGATCACCAAAAAACTGATATTTTGCTAAATTGACTCTCATGAACTCTTAATGATTATGTTCTTACAAATTGCTGTATGAAATGTCTAATCTATTACCTTGCTGTTTCAGAGTCTTAGAAAACATACTTCATCTCGTTGTCTGCATGTAAAACGTTATGGTACCGGTATTGTAAATACTGTATAATATACAACCTTATATGCCCACGTTATATATGCTAATTATATTTTATTGCAGACCTGTCTAATATTAGTTGACTATGTTGATATGATTTCTTCAATTTTTCTTTCGTTTACTAACATTTGTCTATTCTCTATTCTAATAATTCTTACAGGTTCTCCGAACCAAGATGTATCGAGCTTGAGCCTAGTTTCACTCTTGATTTTTTTTTGTGTTATCCGACAAAATTTCAGCTAAAATTACCTTTTGTTCAATCACAATTCAGAATCCTGCCAAAATAAGAGGGTGTATTTGGTAAAGTTAGAGCGACTTCAAAAATTTTGTCCAAATCTATTTTGTGCCGAAAAGTTGTTATGCTGCCATTCGGTTTACTAGGCAAACGCAACATATGTGTTGTAAGATGAGCAAGATATCTGGTAGATTGAGAGTCCTACCTAGTTGCTACTTTATTGACTCTGGTGGTATCACGTATCGTTATATTTTCTTGAATGTATTTTTCGTAATTGATTGTAAGTCATATTAAATAGTAGTACTCACTTGGAAATTCGATATTTCAAAATTGATTTAATCAAGCGTAATACCGATGGAGACATGTAAAAATAACAATTGCTATAAAAGTGATGGAATCTAAAAGTGCTCGTATACATGTTTTTCTGATATTTCTTCATCTTTCAATACATTTGGTCTTGTTCTATCATGTTTTTGAAAAGGCGACAAAGCCCAACAAAACGCTACAAGCGTCTGAATCCGCTATGGTTCAATGTATTGGCAATATAGATGCTATATTCAGAATAGAAGCATTATAGATGCTATTTTTTCCAAAATTATGTCTATTATTATTATTATTGTTTGCTCAACGACCCCATCAACAGCTAGGCTATATGGGGGTACGAATGAGCAGGTGATTATGAAACTATGAAGTGATGATTAGTGATAGGACATTTACAAAAACCCATGCCTTATGCGGGATTCGAACTCACGCCCAACGAAAATTATGTCAATCGAGGTGTAAACGGGTGAAGTTAGTTGAGGAATTTGGAAAAAAGTGCAGTTGAAAATGCAGGTGGCAGATGAGGCGTTGGTTTAACCTGCTTGTGGAGACTATTTTCCTGGAAAATATCAATTGAAAAATATCTCTTGTATGCCTATTGTACGTTAGGTAGTGGTTTTACCTGTACAGTACCTGTTGTAACGCTATAAAACGTTGTTGCGCTACAAAACACAAAGTTTCAAAATAGTAGATGCACCAAAGTGCTACTTTTCAAATTCTAAATACTATCAGAGGAAAAAATAGAAGCTATGTTTACATGTCTCCAGTAATACGATAGGCCACCGGAATTACGGAGGTAATTTTTTTTTTCTATGTCCAATTTAATATAGAAACCATTTAATACGTCATTCCATTTGTGATGCACTAGTAGTTTTGTTTTATTTGTGTTTGGTATGTGAGACTTTTCAATATTCAGTCAAGGAGTTACTAATTTTGATATGAGTTTTTCATCTTCTAGGTAGTACTTGTGCAATTAATTCCAATCTCCCAGTTAATTCCCACAGGTATGCGTATTTTTGTTGTTAAAAAAAGCCTAAACTTTTGGCTCGAAAGAGCAGAACTTCAGGCGGTGACTGAATTAATTTTTTGTTTATTCAAAAGTTTAAATCATTCAGTTTCGTAGTCCTTAATTTGATTAATATAATATTTCTTCCAAATTTGTCTGTTGATTTTACTGGTGAATTATTGTCTGCTGGTCAATGATTCTATCTGTCTTCTTTTTCTGTAAACAATTGTATCCATTGACAAATTATTAATGCTGTAATTAAATATTGGATTTTAGGTCCAAAATATACATCTCCATTCCTTGAAACTTATCAATCTGTTGTCGATTTCCATAGATGAAACGTTTTGATGGATATAAATTAGAGCATAAAATATCATCAATTCATAATATTTTGTTATAGTTTATTTGTCATTTCAGGTTTGCTATTTTAATTCAACAAAGTTGCCCAATACTTTCATAGTTATACAAGAATGAGCCGTCCGATAATTTGCCTAACGCACGAGTATCCTGTTACTGTTTTAAAGTGTTGAATGATTGCTTTTTCATGTCTGTTGAATTAATATTACCTTGGTTTTAATTATTGATTCTCTTTTTTGCATGTACTTACAAAAAACGTTGATTCATAAATTTGTGCACCTGTAATTGAATTCAAATTGAATTTTACTATTGTTTGAAACTCTGTTGTATTTAATCTATTTTATTGTAATTAAAATAAATTTGACTGAAAAATCTTGCCTTAAATAATATACCTCTTGTCTCCAATGTATTTAAATTGTCTCCAATGTATTTAAATTTTTGCTTTTCAGACAGTTATTGTTTTCAGATGCCAAAGCTTCAAAATAGTTTTGTATAAACAACTTTGTCTTAACACATTTGCATTTTTCTTCAAATTTTGTGTCCTTTCAAATCCCAAGACACAGTAATATTAGACTGCGAGACGCAAGAAAGGACACAGACAGAATTTAGAGTTAGCGGAGCCGTGATAGCATGTCTGAACGGAGAGGAATTACCAGGTGACACGGAGACAAGCAATTTCAGACTATAGTCTGAAATTGCTTGTCGGTGTTGTGCTTGATCGCTGCGTATAAACCAATAGTATATTATTGGTTTATACGCAGCGATCAAGCACAACACCGTTTTATTTTGATTCTCGGAAAATACTGAATAGAATAACGTGAGTGTAAATAAATAAATGCTGATCATCATGAAGTATGTTTCTCAGTGGAATTGCCACATCAGTCGTAACAATCGATGAATGAAGTCTTATTTGGTCTCACTCTGAGCTCGGCCGTAAGAATAACGTGCAACGAAATATGCCAAGTCAAACAGGTGTCAATGAAACACGAGACTTACGTTGGCACTCAGCGCTACCGAGCATGTCGGCTTCATCTAGGCACACTACTAATTTTCAGCTCCATGTTTCAAATACATCCCTATAACACTGAACCCCTATATCACACTATAGTTGCTGCTAAACAGATGCCTAGGCCTATAGAATCACACTATAATGAGATATTCACAACACACTGGTGTGCTTCTAAAAACAAGCCTAGATGCACACTGGTGTACTTTTAAAGCCCTATGAAAGACTTTAATCAATTTAAAAAACACACTGATATGCTTGAGTACATCCATATATCTGAAAGCTTCTTAAAAATGCCTACAAACATACTAATTTGTCTTATTAAGCCTATATATGCAATTATTAATCACACTGGTGTGCTTCTAGAGACTCCTTTAGAAGCACACCAGTGTGCTTCTAAAGACCTCTTTAGAAGCACACTAGTGTGTGTCTGCCTAGATGCACACTGAAATGCTTTTAAAGCCCTACAAACGTACTAATTAGCCTTATTAAGGCTACATATGCAATTATTATTCACACTGATGTGCTTCTAAAGACCTCTTTAGAAGCACACTAGTGTGTGTTCGCCTAGATGCACACTGAAATGCTTTTAAAGCCCTACAAACATACTAATAAGCCTTATTAAGCCTATATATGCAATTAATAATCACACTGGTGTGCTTTTAAAGACCTCTTTAGAAGCACACTAGTGTGTGTCTGCCTAGATGCACACTGGTGTGCTTTTAAAGCCTTACAAACTTACTAATTTGCCTATATATGCAATTATTATTCACACTGGTGTGCTTCTAGAGACCCCTCTAGAAGCACACTAGTGTGTGTCCAGAGTCGGCCTTTTTATATTTAGTCTTGAATAAACCTATACTTTTAATGGATTTGAGATGAGATGGTATAAGCTATTCCAGATACGGGGACCGTAAATTGAATTTGGTTAGCAATTCTGTTTATAATAAGTTGAATTCACCATGCCTGTATTTATGAAGAACGTTATTTATGTAGTATATATTTGAGAAAATATTGCAACATAACCCCACATCTTGAAATCGGTGTTTTTATCAATTGGATGAATGAGGTATAGTTACTTACATAGGCGTGCGTATAGAGTAAGACATTAGGTGAGGCCCAAATCGCTCATATATATATATATATATATATATATATATATATATATATATATATATATATATATATATATATATATATATATATATATATGATACATATATGATATATAATGATATATATGATATATATATTATAAATAGATTGGCGAATCCAGGTCATATTCATTGGGTGGAGGGAGATTTCAGTTTGGAAAAGAAAATGCCACATGAGAACAGTAAGTTGTGAGCAAACGCCCCTTTACCGCGAAGCCAGTGACCCGCGGGGGCAAGAAGGAAGGCCCCCTTCTGGCCCCGCAGGGAATTTTTCCAGATTACACTTATTTTCAATACGGTTTCGCGTGTTTCAGAAGGTATACAGATGCGGAAATCATTTTACTTATGAAATGAAAAATGACGCTTAAACCAATATTTGTAGCTGCAGGGTCGTTCCTTGTCATTTTAGCGCGTCAGGCAAGCACCAACTGAGTGTCCATATCATAGATATTTATGGTCCATATCAAAAAAGAATCTGCAAGGAGGGGAGTCATGCCCCGCGTGGAAATTTTTGAAAATGTACTTCATTTAGTACGATTCTACGGGTTTCAGGACCTACACAAAATTCCTGGAAAACATGGATTTCAACAAGACTAATTTTGCCAAATGACTGTCCAAGCAAATAATACGCAAAATCAATCTAACATTCGATAACAGTGATATTTGAATATCAAAACATTTACTCCATCTAGTAATGTGAATGGAACAAAATTTGATCAATAAAATATAGGCCTATTACTGATGGAAAGTCACAAATGAGCGCCGATAGTGGCCCTAAAATTTGGCCACCGGGCAGCCGTCCTCCCCGCCCACCCCTGGAAACAACCCTCGTTGTTATTATCGTTGTTTACGAAAATTATAATACTTAATACGTGAGTAATATAATATACATCGATTTCTACAATCCGAGTAAGTCTCCTTCGCTGTCGTGAATTGTCACACCAAGTTAAGACATGGAAGATGTATTCACAGCCATAAGCTTATTGAAGTTTTCTTCAAGATTCAATGGTCAACTAGAATCTGAATAAATTCAATTTTTTGTATTTCTTTATATAATTAATTAGTGCCGGCCCTAACCCTACAAACATGAGCATGCTAAAAAGGTTACCAAATGAACATGCCCTAGGCGTTGCCACATTTTGTGCCCGGACATGCCCCTGAAATGCCCTGTGGGAAGCTGATGAAATGAGACCTCATGAATATGCTCAGGACCCGCCCTGGACATGGCCACTGCCAACCTCACCCGAATGAGCGTGTCTAGGGCGCGTGTGAGCCATGTCCAGGACACGCCCACAGGGCATGTATAGGGCGTGCCCTGGGAGTCCTGCCCTGTGTTAAATTTAATGGGGTTGGGCACGCCTGGGGCGCCCCAACATTCCCTTTGGGCCTGTCTAGGGCGCGCATAGGGAATGTTTTGTGTTTGTATGGAATGTATCTCCGCCGCAGGGGGAGATACATTAGGTGCGGCCTGGGCCTACTCGGACGCCCCCGTGCGCACGCCTATGGTTACTTACTATTTCTGGATTGTGTTGTATTTATTTCTTCCTGTAGATTTGTACATGATACAAATATATGGAACGTCAAGACTTAAGACTGAAGATAAATTTAACAAAATTATCAAAGAAACATTATTATTATTTTTATTGAATCAATTCTCGGCTTTATAAAGCATAGGATAACTGCTGGATAGGAGGACCTTGAACAATAAAGTGAGTACAACCGAGTAAAGACACTGAGTTTGAAGTTTTCTACAAACTCAATGGTAGAGAAGTACTAGGGAAGAAGATGGATAAGAAGTGGAGATGATACAAATGAACATTGTGAAAATTTTTCATTCAGTGGATTACAAAGGTCTACTGGAATGAACTAGGGATAGAATACAATCAGGAGGATATTAATTTTCAAGTTATTGATTAACGAAACTCAGGATGACAGATATAATGAAGATAGTAGTTTGTCACCATGTATTAATCACATCTGCAAAAATTGTAATAGTAAACAAATACAACTTTGGGCAAAAAATACGATCAGTCACCAAATATTGAAAGTTCATCTAGCGATCTAGGCCCATGGGTAGAGAGGCCTACATCTTTGAACACAATGTATTAATAAATGTGGGCCTACCTCAATTAAGGGGTGTTTCTGGTTCAAATCTTGAATCTTGAATCTCTCACTACACAAGTAATTGGACGCTTAAACTCTTATATTCAGTGTTAAATTTCCAGGAACTAATTATCAGCCCGCCTCAAAATCTACTAAACAGTTTTAGATTTCAATTCTGCCGCCTGTGTAGCGATGTAAACAGTTTGGTAACCAAGGGCGACCAGGACTGTAACTAAGGCAAACCATAAACAGCAGCTTACCTCAACTTATTTTTGTTAAAATTTAATAATGAAGATTAACTTCGAGATTTTATTTATCAATTTGAATTCCTCTTTGAATTGAATTTGGATAGAAATTCTGTTTATAATAAGTTGAATTCACCATGCCTGTATTTACGAAGAACGTTATTTATGTAGTATACATTTGAGAAAATATTGCAACATAACCCCACATCTTGAAATCGGTGTTTTCATCAGTTGGATGAATGAGGTATAGTTACTTACTATTTCAGGATTGTATTGTATTTATTTCCTCCTGTAGATTTGTACATGATACAAATACACGGAACGTCAAGATTTGAGACTGAAGATAAATATAACAAAATTATTAAAGAAAAATTATTATTATTTTTATTGAATCAACTCTCGGTTTCCCGGTGAAAGGTTCAGTGGAGCGGGTACACATGCGTACCAATCTAACAAATCATTATTATCATCATCATTATTATTATATTCATTTATTTCATTCTCATTATACAAGTATATGGAAACATTTATCACACTACGGGTAAATAAATAACATATGTAGCATTCATAATTAATCATTGCGATACACTTAACACTTTCCGAACTATTCTAGATGTCTCTAATAAAACTGAACGTTGAATTTTGTGAATTGTACTAAAGGGTATGTTCATTTTCTTCATGCATTCCGCCTGTTCCTTATGTACCAGCCCATTGACCGTCACCACGACGGGGAAGATGAGGACTTGCTTTAATTTCCACATTGTTGCGATTTCAGTGGCCAGTTCCTGACACTTGGTTTTCTTGGTTACAAAAGCTTGATTGATGTTATGATTGTTTGCGTGTGTCATATCTATGAGATGAGCAATTCTAGTGTCTTTGTAAACAATTATTAAATCAGGACGGTTATGAGGAATGATTAAATCAGTTATGACAGAAATATCGTAGAAAAGTTTAATTCGTTCGTTCTCAAGAACAGGCTCTGGTTGATAGTCATAATACCTAGACTGAGATGTAAGAAGACCGTGAGCTTGGGCAAGATGCTGATGTAAAATCTTACAAGATAGATTGTGTCTGTGAAGATATTCAGCATTGACAATACTCGAACAGCCCGAAGTAATATGTTGAATAGTCTCTGGCTTCGTATGACATAATCTGCATGAGTCATTGTCAATGGTCAATTTCTGAATGTATTTTTGATGATTTTTTGTTGATATAACTTCGTCTTGTGTAGCAATAATGAAACCTTCAGTTTCACTATACAAGCTTCCTTCTTGCAGCCACTTCATTGAAGATAACTTATCAGCCATATCTAAATTTTTCGTAAATCTTCCATGTAGCGATTTCGCCCTCCATGTTGAAATAAAATCTTTCTCCTCTATTTGCTTAGTTACACATTTGGTGTTATACAAATCTAGAGGCGAAAGATTCAGGTCTAACTTGACGATGGCATCATGAAGTGGGGATTCTTGTTGTTTCTTATAGAAATAATTTCTTAAAGACATAATCTGTTTTCCATGTAACTGCTGAAGATTTATTAACCCTCTTCCGCCTTCTACTCTTGGAAGGTACAGCCTTTCCATTGCCGACTTCGGATGGTGACATCTATACTGAGTCAGTTTTACTATGATCTGGCGATCAAGGTTTTCGATATCAGTTCTGGTCTAATGCAGAACACCAAAAGTGTATAATATAATAGGAATACACCATCCATTTATAGCCATAATTTTGTTTTTTCCAGCGAGACCTGAATTTAACACCTTCTTCAGTCTGTTATTAAATGTCGTCAACATATCTTTCTTGACCGCAGATGTTTTATTTAAAAACGATTGCTTTATACCAAGATATTTATAAGTCGAGTCCTCTTCTAAGCCGGGTATGACACTCTCAGCAGGGTCAAGATGAAGTTGCAAGTTGAAGTTTTTTCAATTTTTCCACTTTTTACGTGTAGGACCGCACATTTACTCAGACCAAACTTCATTCTTATATCACTACTGAAAATTGCTGTTGTTTCTATCAATGAAGTCATCTCACTCTCATTCTTTGCATATAACTTAATTATTATTATTATTATTATTATTATTATTAAAATAGGTCCAGCATGTTAATGGGCCTAGCAAATACAAATAATATTCTGATAATTTAAAATTATGATATGAATTTAAAATGAATAGCATGAAACATAATATCACACTAATCAACATAAGATTCATAAAAAATGTACAACTATTGTAAACATTACATGCAGTTCTCACCTGTAAAACTATAGGAGAGCAGGTATTCTATGATACTAAAATGGGTGAAGGAGGTAGTAGGTTTCAAGTGCAGAAAGTAATTGTCTGTTGTATAGGGTGGTAAAGATGTAAGGAGGGATCTAAGTAAATGGTGCAGGATTGTAAGTGGGGTGCAAATAGATGAGCAGTTTCTGATGGAGTTATAGAATGAACCCCAGAGTTTTGGAGGAAAAGATCCGGGTGAGAATGTACAAAGAAGCAGCTGCTGCTTTTATCCGAGTAGATGTAAGGGTAAAAATTGATTGGTTCACAGTTACCAGGAAGATTTTATTCTGGCGCCAATATTCCGGCAGACATGGATCTGTTCCATCTCAGTGTTACTGATCTTTTCATTATAGGCGTGCGCAGGACTTGACTGTAGATACGGCCTGGCATGGATGTTAACGTGTACCGATATTACCCCAGTGTAAATTGTTCCCAGTAGGTAGCGTCTGGTCCATTTAAACACTGGGGCTTGAGTCCCACCAGCACTCCATGAAGGCAGTAATGAATTGATTTTCGATTAATAAAATAAATATCAATTCAAAACATACATTTCAACGTTCAAATATGATTTAAAAATACGCCTATAGTATTCATATTTGATACAAACGTAGAAAAAATCGTTCAGTATTTATTGACAAGCAATTTTGTACTGTACGCTGTAGATCTTGTGGGGCTCTGATATCAGTGAGCCCAACCACGTGCCACTGTAAGCATCTGATGCATGCGTGAAGCATAAAATGCAGTGTATATTTGGGAGCACTACAAGTGTCGATGGGCACTATTCGATTGAGCCCCAATTCCTCTCATCGCACAGTCTGTGTATCAGAAACGTTCGCTCACCGATGATGCACGAATCACCAATGTCTCACAAGACACTCATCGTCTCCCTCCCCACCCAACCGGCCATACTTCAATGTTCAAGTACTAAATTAATAGAATACATTTGTTCAGCCAATCTATCAATTGATAATTTCATTATGTTTTATACATTGATTACATATATTAATTATCTTTGTGGTATAGACCCTATATTTAATAACATTCTTATTGAGAACAACATCGAGAACTAAAAGAATTAAATAATCTCCACTTTTCTTCAAAATTATCAATATCTGCACTTTTTAAGAAAATGGCAGTATACCTGAGAATATGTGTACTCAGTAAGACTATGATTTAACACTAATCCACACCAATATAGTTCTCTACATAGAATTTCTGAGAGGTTATATATGGAGTAATGCAGACTAATATGTCTTACCATCAATATACATATTTTTGTTACCCGCTATTACTGGCTCATTCATGTTAATTCTTACTATTATTATTTATTATTTGGAGGTTTGGGTAGAAGACCATTCCCGTAGGTGAACCCAGACTACTGTGAACAATGTTTCTATATCTATCATCACATATTTTAGCTTCATCTTTACAGCTCCATTCGATTGAATACATCCACGAGCAAATATGTCGAATAATAATACCACTGACTCGGCGATTCAAATCAGATATAATATACTCCACACATGCCTGTTAATGAATGAAATAGTTCATTTTAAAACGTATGACATTGTGTTTACTAACTCCTTCTCTTATATCTTCAATTGTGCCCCACCTAATTCAAAGCACACCAGCCGTTATTGATTGTTCCGCAGTGATTTTTTTGAAACAATGTGATTTATTATTTGTCAGTTTCCCTCATGAAAATCATAGTTTAAACTGTGAATAGACTGAAACAAACTAGTATTTCAAGTTGCTTTTAGTCTAAATTGAAAAACACAACTTGAAAATTTTGCAAAGCTTACTGGGTTTTATAATGTTTTAGTTGGTTTTGGGTATATTTACTCAGTGGAACTGCGTTTTACCACTTTCGAGTTTGAAATCAAATCAACACTTTTCAAATAAGATTTACTTTGATTCAGTATGTTTCAGACTGTTTGAGTATGCTTTGATATTTTTTTTTATCTGAAATCAATTCTGCGTGCTTTTAATTGTTTCAGTTGGTTTTGTGATGTTGTAGTGAGTTTCAGTCCATTTGATCTTTTCGAGTATGTTTTACTACTTTTCAGTGTGAAATTATTTCTACAGATTTTTACGTTTGTCTTACATGTTTTTAATTGTTTTTATTCATTCAAGTCGGTTTACTCTGTTCGAGTGTTTAGTAGGTTCAAGTAAGTTTTAGTCTGCCCACTCGCTTTTAATAATTTTCACTTTGATTCATGTGCTATGTTTCAGACTGTTTGAGTAGGTTTTGCCATTTTTTAATCTGAAATTATTTCTGCTCATTTTTACATTGTTTCACTTGTTTTTACATGTTTTGTGGTCTTCTAGTGAGTTTTAGTCTATTTAATCTTTCCAATTAGTTTTTACCACTTTTTAGTCTGAATCTTTTGCTCTGTAACATTTCAAAACCCATGAACTTCAAACAAAAAACTTCGTTTAGCTAACTTTAAAAGGAACTTTGAAGGAACTTAATTTTTTAGGGAACTTCTGAGTTCCCTGTTCCTTCATAGTCTGAGGAACTCTGACGGTAACTAATTCCTTTTTGTATCAAGTAACGGGAATTGGAATGTAGTTCCTCTATTCGAGAAACTTATCCAATTCTGCTGGATTATGATACAAAATATGGACCCAGATGTTGCGAAGTCACAATTCTTCTGTTTGGAGGTGAGTAATTGTACTTACTCTTTTTCAGATCTTCAATTCTAACATAATTGAGTGAAGATGAAATGGAATTTATGATCATCGCATATCAATTGAATGTCAATTCAAGTCATTAAGTTCATGAAATAGATGTCGTCATGTCTAACCTGCTCTACCGTTCATGTTGAACATAAATAATATTTTCTGAATATTAATACCAGAGATACATCGGTAATAAAAGTTTGTGTTTTGCATGCAGGTACTCATTTTGCAATCATGATTTTTTTTGTAATTAATTATTGTAATACTTCAATATAATAATAATGCGTAATGTTTTTGTGTAAGTATTCGTGCTGCAACAGTACAAGAACCGGCAACGGCACCTCCGCAGCAGACAGGGCAGATATTCGAGGTGCCTGCGTACCTCGTAATTGGAAAGAGGGAGGGTGGGAAGGTGCATATACACTGCAATCATACACTGTAATCATATACTTGAAATGCATACACCTAACCATGTTCCAACAAATTTTGAAAATATCATGATTGACGAACCATACTGATTCTTTAATGTCTGATTTTTCCCAAGATTCTTTGTGGACGTGGTCAATGGATAGATGAAGAAATCTATTGCTTTTTTGGAAGGGCCAAAACGGCTGAGCCATTTGTCGAAAATATGTCTGTAGCCATATTTTCAATTGACACTTTTCTGAACAGTTTGATGACTGGACAAAAAGCCAACAATGTGCCAGGTGCTGTGGTCTCGGCCCAAGCACTCGACATGTTGGAAGTGAAGGCCATCAAAGGTATTACCAAATTTACAGTTGATCTATTTCATGAAATTACCGAGCTCTATAATACCAATTTTTAAAGTTTTCATTTGTTTATTAGTCATTCGACTTGAATCTGGTGGCCGCTTAGCTCAGTTGGTTGGAGCTTTGAAAGTTAAAGTTGAGTCAATAATAAAGACACCGAATCGGTACCAAAATGGTGTCGTAAGCTGCATTGTTGTTTAGGTAAATACTAGCTTGTTGGGAAAATCGTGTCGGACGACAAGAAAAAATCGTAACTGGAAACCCTGCTTAATTAATTATCATTTTGAGAAAACATATTTTCTGTGATCTTTCTTTGTTGTTAATCTGATGTTCACAATGAAGCAATAGGAATGGATATGATTCTCGTGTAGTTTCAACAGTGGTGTCATAAAATATACAGTTAAAGGATGTCAGTACATTAGGTACTACATTAGATGTTCAAGTTTATTGTATATTCAAGATTCTTTCAATGCTTTTTAATTTATAGTTCAAGTTTATTTTTGCTTACTTTTTTCAACAAATAAAAAAATGCAGCATATCACATACTAATTGCTTTGAATGTAACTCTTTTTCACGTAGCTATTATACCATTGATACAGGTACGTAGTTGTAGCCCATAAGAGAGATGATTTGTCTTGAATAAATTATGTAAATATTCTACTATAGTAATCATTTTTTTTTTCATGTATTTTTTATTGGGAATTAGAAACAGTTTATAGATTTTGTACAAAACTCCGCTAAGCTGCTTTTGCAACTTGTCAGTCAGTGATTATGCTAAACAATATAAATTATGTAATACACAATTAAACTTTATTATTACTCAGCGTCTTGTTTTAGAGCTGCTACCTCTGAATTGCAATAAATGAGAAAATGAAAACCACATATAACAAACAACAAAATTATATTCAAGTATCCGAGAAAAGAAAAGAAAAAAAAATTATACACCATTGAATTAATTCAATATTTAGTATATACAATTTACTGATTTATTCTAGAGATATAAGGTAATCCAATTTTTGACATTCAGTTTAATATCTGCCATGTATGTTAGACTGCGAAGATTTGCTGGTATGGCATTGAACAAAATCGGAACCGTTACCTTCATAAGTCTCTTGCCGTGGCTGTTGATTTTTTTTATTGCTTTAATAAATACACATAAATTACAAATTCGACATTCACTTGTCAATTTCCAAAAAGCCCCATAAGGGCTTAACTGTGGCGTTATAACAGATATAATTAAATAAAAACTGTCTTTCCTCGTACAAATGAAATAAAGAGACGTTACTTGACGTAATTGAAATATAAAGTGAAATACAATAATATATAGACACTAGATCATATGACTGTAATAGTGGGTGTTGAATGAATAATAAAAATGTCGCAAAAAATTACTTGAATGAACAAAATAATCGGGAAACAAATAAATTCAAAAGATGTAGGCCTAAATTTATTCAGAAAGGAACTGATGAACCAAAAAACCGAACATGGGCCTCTATAAATAATTCAACAATGGTCGGTATACACACCATCCATGCTGGAAAGAATAAAAGTTTTGATTTCTCGTTTGACTTCATGAAACTT
>OZ023327.1:63401584-63444084 GCA_964007535.1 Brachyptera risi | reverse complement strand
TACCTAAGTTATACATTCCAACTACAAGCTCGCATCATAATTGAACGTATATATTTCAAAATTCGATTTTTCAAACATCAGTAGGCCTATTACGAAAATCCTAATTTCAACGGGGTGACCATCTTGAATATTTGTATCCTAATTTGTTTCAGTGATACCTTATTCAACAAGCTTATATTTACCAACTTTGAGATGGATTTCGATAACATTTGTGATTGCATAAATATCTTCTTCAAAATGAATAATTATGTTTTAAAAATTATAAATATCCTCGATCCCATCCGGCTATAGCGTACCAGTTTTATTTATAGGCCTACTAAAGTTGTTGCACTGGATTTTCCTTCAAGTTCAACATCATATAATCTAAGGTATAACATTTTTCCGCGAGCATAACTTTATTATAATCGGTAATTGTTTCTTTTTTTTTTGTAGTTGTACTCCTTCTATATCGGCATGGATTCAATTTTTTGCGTACTTAAGTGAATCACCTGATAGACGAGTATTTGTATTTATATATTCTTCATCTTCATTCCATTTCAATTTTAAATATTTCTCTTAAAATTCACTTCAATATTTCACCTTGATTTATATTAGAGCTCATTTGATGATTATTCTTATATGTACTCATGGAAAAAATGGTGAAGAAATAAAGATATGAATAGATTTTGAAAGAATTATGAAAGGTACGAAATAAACAAATAATATCCTTTTTGGTTTGTCTTAGACAGAGCTTTTCCAATGGTTTATTTGGCATCAGAGTCTTGCAATTTTCGTACAATGTCGATCATTGGCAATCCCAATGCCACCCCAACAGAATATATACCGTATACGTACAGTGGATGTTGTATTTCTTCTCAAGTGCAATGTTGTATAATTCACGTTCTTTCCACGACATGATTGAGTTCGTACATGCAATTAAATACCCTTCGACACTCTTGAAATGCAGCAAATATCACTAGCATTATCAAAAGTTCAAATGGAAACATCTTCAACATATTTCTATATCGACATGATTTGAGTCTACCAACAATGTCGCCCCTATATACCCGCAGTTTACACATTTAGTACCAGGGCAACGTTCACTTTAATCCAAGTTATTATTATGTAGAACGATGTGCTCTTTAAGTAAATCCAATTGTACAGTTTAAATACACGGATTCTACTCTGTACAAAGAGGGTAAATAGTCTTATTTAAACTGATGATTAGAGAAACAAAGGTATTAACAAGTATTTGGCGCAACCCATGCACTCGACTCTACAAAACAGATTTGCCACACTGTTTGCCTTCTTAACTAGTTTGAAATTGTGTTGGTACACCACCACATTAAGAAAACCATCATCACGCACAAACATGTGGTATACAGAAGCGACGAGATTGAATAAAAACTACTGAATTAATTTAATTTGTGTAATCAGTTGAAATTGTATGGAAACATAAGCTGATTATAGTCCTACAATCAGTCATGATAATGAGATTTCTATTTTCTAAAGGAATGAGAATCTTCCTTTGACTCGGAGTCCTTTACTGACAATTTAACCATTTACGAGATTTCCTTACTTCACAGTTTTCAGTGGCAAGAACAGCTATGAATCAGAAGAAAGATTTATTAGATAACATACCGCCGAAACAGTTGACATTAGCCGTCCTAGAGACTCAGTCAACTATAACGCGCACTGTGTGAGAAATTAAAGTCACGAATTGGGCGTGGGTTCGAGTCCCGTATAAGGCATGGGCTTTTGTAAACGTCCTTTCACCTATCATCGGCTCATCGTTCCATCATCGCCTGCTCATTCGTACCCCCATATAACATAGCTGTTGGCGGGGTCGTTAAGCAAGGTTAAAATTAAGCAATTGACATTCGAATAGAGGTTAACTAATAATTGTAATATATGTTTGTGTATGGTGAAGCTCGTTGGCGGAATACATCATATTCTTCATTTTGCCTTTGGAACCATATTATGTGGATATACTTTTTCAATCTATTTATTTATTTATTTGCATTTCCAATTCTACGAGCATCTATGTTAACTTTTACGCATAAATGGAAGATTTTATTTTTAAATAAAGCGCTGAATTTTGTCTCTCGTTTTTGGATGTGTGAAAGTAAGACCGACGAGAGCCACCAAATACTCTCATAATCAAAAACACTTGAAAATATGAATGCGACACATTAATCAGACAAATTGATTTTATGAGTTCAGGCACACACGAATATCAAATTAAGAAATATTGCGAAATCATCCATATACTTAATTGAGCGCAATAAAGTGATGTGAATAAATTTGTCGCTACTTGTTTGCAAGCCTTTTTATTATCTCATTCAAAACTACATTTAATTTAACACATGTATCGATAGTCCCGAAAAAAAGTTGATAAAACTACTCTGGCTACCGGAAGCCGATTATACAGTTCATGAATCATGGTACACTACAACAGTAGATTATCCCAAACATGAACCATATTATCGTAACCAAATGGGTAACTTGGGTTATGTCTATGAGTTACAAGGTTCTAATTAGACCGCAATCTTCCCATCTCGAAGCACCTCCGCTTGTATATATGTATAAGGTAGGCCTAAGCTATATGGGTATATATACGAACATAGCTATAGGGCATGAAACTTCTTAACCTTGAACTAACTAACCAGTACAAATGCCTGAAATAAAATGCCTAAAATAGCTTTTATTATTCAAACATCTCGAGTAGAAGATACGCTCACAAGTAAAAGCACTTTCCACAAAACCAGTGCCTAATTAGATCTTCTTGATATATTAGAAACGAAGCGACTCGTTATGCAAAAGAAATTCATTTGCAGGCTAATACCATAGAATAATCAACACGAAAGGAGAAAACGTCGGTATAGAAAAAGATCTAGTTCAATTTAGTTAAATAGTTTAATTTGATCGTTGAAAATTACAATACATAAGTCACATATAAATATATTATACTGAATATGTTGTTGGACTCATCTGATAAAATATAAAAATAAACCAACTGAGGTCAGTTTGTCTGAGGTCAGACAATGATAATATTCCGAGTCAGATATATATTATTAATAAAAGTCAAATAATTCAAGGCCATTACAAGAATAATAATTCAAGTAAGATTAAATGGAAATGATCAAAAATAGTTCAAGTCAGATTCAATGCCTAATTAGATGAGCGTAGCGAAGATTTCACATCACATGCCGAAAAAATGGGCTTCGTTTTTATGTTTTTTTTTTTTGGTAATTTTGTACAGGTCATGGTCCATCAGGTCAGGTCATGTATCATTGTACATGTACATGGTCATGTACAGGTCAGGAAAAAATACCTATTGACTTGAAAAATTTTCTACATATTTTTGTCATACTAGAATAGACTGAGATTGTTTTTTTAGAAAAATCGGTCAGAAGGGGTCTCCGGAAAAAAATCGCAGAGTTTGAAAAATCCTCATAAGAATAACCCGGAGGAAAAATACTTGAAAAACAAGAATTCTTCAAAAGCTCTCAAATTTTCACCGAATATGGAGAATACTATTATACACCTTTTTAGAGATTTTTGCAACAATTGGATGAGAAATAACAAAGAAAACGCAATAAAAGTGTACATTTTATTGAATATTTGGATCAATTAGTTTTGCAAAGTGTATATGCGACATGTTTTAGCACATTAAATATCAACAAGTTGCAGGTAAGGTTTTTGAACGTTTGAAGTAATCCAAGATCCATAAATGTGGATTGAGCTGACAGAATATTTTTCATTCTAGATTTACATACTTCCAAGCTCATCTCACAACGCGCATCCCGCGTTTTCCTAGTAATAATGAGTCAATAATACTCGATGACAGTGTTGGATACGAAAACAAAACCGGGTGAGTTGAAGAACTCATCTCGACTCATATGAGCTAATCAGTTGGAGACAATAATACGTCAGTTTGCATAGGATTCCGAAAAGTGAATAAGTAGGAAAAGAGTGGATTCCTGCTCTTTATAGTAAAGATTATACACCTACTGCATACACGCCGTGGAAATCAGGCAATAAACCGCGTGACTCGGGGCAATGCAAGCTAGTATAGCTCCCGCTGCACTAAAGAGTTACATATACACCGATCTGAGATACGGAAGTAGATGTATTTCATCACAAAGTTATACATTATTTTAATATAATTAGGTTTCTTTTTCATATAAATATCAAAGATTCAATGTATTAGAACATATAATTGGGAATTGATAATAATATTACAAACGAAATGACATAGTGTATAGTGGTATAGTTTATAATACAACTAGTCATGTATTTAATATTTTAATTCCCATTTTATCTGAGAAAAAAATTGATTGAATGTAGACCTAGAATAAACATTTGTTATGTTCCATATTATTAATCCATGACTTTTATTATTCATGATTTTGGAACAAATAAAAGTGACACCTATAAGAGTACAAGGCAGTCGATTTAGCGAAATATCAGCTCTTTATTGATAAGTTATAAACGGTATGAGATATCGAAATTCTAATACGCGAAAAACACAGATAATTATAATAGCTTCAAGATGATATAAGTTATAACTATTTAAGTCATGTCGCATAACTGTCAAGCGTCGACAGCTAAAAAATATGTTTTTTTAGCTGTATACGCTTGACAGTTATGCGACATGACTTGAATAGTTATAACTTACATAATCTCAAAGCTATCATAATTATCTGTGTTTCTCGCGTATTAGAATTTTGATATATCATAGGGCCTACTGTTCAAAAGTTATCACTAAAAACCTCATATTTCGCTAAATCGACTCCCGTGGACTCTTATAAGAGACAAGACGTTTCGCGTATGTTTCAATAATGTTAAGGTTCAATGTTGAAATGTGAGAAATGATAATAGCCCGATTTAAATAATCAGACGAGCTTTAGCGAGGATTCAATTTGACATACTGAAAAAAATTGGTGTTCGTTTCTATGTTTTTTTTTTTATGTTATTTTGTCGGTTCTCCACAGGTCAAACGACTAGAGCTATCAACTTCACACTTTTTTTCATCATGCTTCCTCATCTAACTTAGATCTGTATAGTTTTGTGGCATTATCGGATGTTAGCTTTTTTTTTATGAATTTTAGAAATTTCAAAAATACCCTCTAGAATAACACGGTGGAAAAAAAGGAAATATTTTTATTTTCAAAATAAATGGAATTTTGAGCGAAGTTGAGTTACATTCTTATACACATTTCTGAGAACTTTCAGCTTGATCGGCTGGGTCATTTCGAAGAAAAACCATAAAATGTGCTAAATTGGTACCATCTCGAAGCAGTTTTTACCCATGTATAACTTAAATGTCACCCAATTGGCGAAATTAGGCAGAAATTTAGCAAAAAAGTCGACATACTAGCACTATCCGCTCGTCTAACAACGCATATCGCGTTTTCCTAGTTGAGAAAATGGAGAAATAGCATAGACTAAAGATAGGCCTATAGGTCATCGTATGGACTTGCGGTAAACACTGCCGAAAAGGTCTCTACGAGATCGATCAGAAGTGTGATACCCGGAGTATATCTTTAGTCTATGGTAATTGATCAAGAAAAAGTAACTTATCCTAAAATAACAAACAAAAACCTAAAACTATGAGGTACTGAAATAAAAACTATTATAAAAACTCGGCATTTTTTTCCAGAGAAAGACAAGACGAATGATAGAGAAAGAATAATAGACAGTTTAATCAATATTTTCACGTCAGCTTTACTTTATTTAATAACCAAATCCAAGTTGAAAAGTAGATATGTGTCAAATGAAATTTGTGAAGGGAAAGAGACAAACCCCCCAGGTTGCTCAAGAAGTAGAAGGTTTGATCAGTTGGTTTTTAGTTCAGTTATTCTTTTAGGGCAATTGGCTTTTATAGGACAGTCGAGTTACAGTACGCTTGATTTTTAGGACAATTGATTCTAGTAGTTCATTTTGGGTAAAACCACTTGTGAAAATAGTATCTGGTGCTAATTTCAGCTTATTCTTCAACGCTAGGTAAACTAGATAGGTAGAGGAAGTTTTTTTTTCAGATTTTGACCATCGATTCAATTTCAAGTTGATATATTACCTTTAGGTCACAAAAATGAAACTGCTTAATTCATTTCTCAAGTGAAAGATGGAAGAAAAATTAGTAATAACTAATAAGCTTGGACTCAATGGTTTGGGGAAAGAAGTCTCATATTCTAATTTAACCACATTTGAAAATGGTACTGGCGATAATATTCCGCTCATCCTTCAAAGCTAGGGAAATACGTACCGTTTTCTGAGCTAATGAATATAGAAATAGGATAAGACTCAACACTAGACTGTGATATAAAATGTTATTACCAACGTTTCAGCGACTCTATGGTAGATTGGAATGAAAATGATTAAATATTCAAAGAAAAGATCAGTCACATCACAGCAATACGTCCACATTTACAAGACGCAACTATAAAATGCGTACAGTACATATAATAGACCAGCCAACCTACACAACCCTCAATACATCTTGATGTATGTCACGTTTCTCTAGGGGATAATTAGAACTGCATGAGAGTCGTTTTAGCGAAATATCAGTTTTTGGTGATAAATTTCGAACGGTATGAGATATCAAAATTTTAATATTGATGAAACACAGCTATTTTTGGTACCTTCAAGATGGTATTAAATTGAACTATGCTTCCCATGTCGCATAATTGTCAAACGTAGGGCCTATAGGGGCATACGGCTGAAAAATGTGTTCTTTCACCTGCATACGCTTGACAATTATGCAATATGAGTTAAATAGTTAAAACTTATACCATCTTGCAGGTATTAACAGTATCTGTGTTTCTCCCATATTAGAATTTTGATATCTTTCATCGCGAAAAAACTGATATTTCACTAAATCGACTCCAATACGCACTCTTAATGAAGCCTAATAATGACAACACAAGACTCAACTAGGCGAGCTTATTGTTGTAGCTTACAAGACGTATGACTGGTGTGCCTGACTACCAGGCTCGCCCCTGTACCCAACTGCAAGATGCTGGATATTACAATGTAGGCATACTGCTTTTACTGCACATCTTGAATCAAAAGTAAAAGTCCTTTTCTTACCTGGGAAAATCAGTCAATCTTGTGATATTGCATAGAATCACTGGCGTGACAGGTGAGGCATTGTCTCTCCCAACTTAATACCAGGGAAAGGGGGGATGAAAGGGCAAAGTGAGGGGGAGGTAATGAAAAGGGGAGAGGGGGGATAATGAAGGGTTCGTTGGTTCTCTTTGAAACTCACTGTTCAAAAATATGAATTCTGTGAGGGAAATTGTTTATTTTTTTCTATCATAAGTGATGTTGCTATGAAATCTTTCAAGTAATTTTCCATTGAAATAAAACCTTTTTGAAAGACATCATTTTTCTATAGAAAGTATTCATTATTCAGTAATAGCATACTCACATCTATTCCTTAGGTTTATTTTGATGAAGCTCGTAGAGCATTGTAGTACATTCAGGAGGAGGGCGGAAGGACGAGGGAGCTGTTCATGTTTGAAACATGAGGGATCTGGCCAATATATTATTATTTTCATATATATTCATGAATATATATAAATAAATATATATATATATATATATATATATATATATATCTATATATATCTATATATAGCCCATATATATATATATGTATATATATATGTATATATATATTTATATATTTATATATATATATATATAAATATATATATATATATATATATATATATATATATATATATATATATATATATATATATATATATATGTATATATATATATATTTATATATTCATATATATATATATATATATATATATATATATATATATATATATATATATATATATATATAATATATATATATATATATATATATATATATATATATATATATATATATATATATATATACTCCCGTGTTGTACTCCTCAGTATATACAATCCGTGTGATGTGACAATCGAGGAACTAATCCGTACTATTATTATAAATTACTAACCTAACAATGCATGGCTAACTTACTTATATGCCTGAATGGGAATAAAACCTAAAAAGATATGTGAAACATGTGGCTTATACTTTCTATTGTATAGGCCAGGGTATGCTTTCCTTAAATTGCTGAATGCTATAAGAAAACGCCGCATATGCGTTTTAAGATGAGCAAGATATTCATATAGAAATGTATGGAAACCTATTCACACATGCACCTTGATTTTGAAACTAATAAGACACTGCCTTCCAGTTTTACCTGTTGATTATTTTAATCGTTTCACAATCTATCTGGTTTCACCTGTTGCTCTTCATTATAGCTGATTTATACATGATTTTTTCATCAAAACGGACTTTTACTTTTGGTTCAAGCTCTACTTGTGTACACTTATGGTCACATACAATTGACCTTTCGAAATATAAATTTAAATTCAAATGAAATCTACATATATTTTACCACTCATTTCATCACGCACTGTAGCCTACGTCGAATGCATATGTGCATCATATGCTAGCTTTATTGCGTATCAATTCAGTACATTTTCCTCATAATACATTTTAATGTGTCTTGATTGACCACTTTATGTGAGCGCAAGTGTACGTACGACATTTAATTTGGTGACTGTTAACCATATATCTGTTATCAATAGGATTTGAATTGGATAAACATAAACGTACGCACATATAAATACATTCCAAATCTCATCTTCTCCATTACAAATGCGCTCATTATCATTCGATATAAAACTATTTTTGTATAATCATAATTTAATTATTATAGTGTATTACTCACGATGTACGGAAAATTTTTGATATTATTCACATAAGCCGCAGGTAAGCCAAATATGGCCCTAGACAATTGACCCTGATGAATTGTATCTTATTTGTGTCAATATGAAACAAATGTCTTGAAACATGATTGAAAAAAACACTAAGAATGCATTGTGTTTTCAACCAAATTCATTGTTATCAACATAAAATTTAAACGTGAATTATTCATTTATTAGCAGGAAGCAGGAACACATTCTGTCTGTTAAATAAACCAGTAATTATTCTGACTTATCTCCGACTTCTATATAATGTAAGCAGGGAAATACATACAAAATAACACTAACAAAACAATAATATATAAACCATGAAGTCTTATGATGGCAGGAGGAAATACAAAGAAGTAATAGATCATATCAACGAGATGAGCTTGCGCTAGTTGCATAAGAACTTCGAGGTGCAAGATATTGTTGTTGGGCGGTGGGAGGAGGAAAGATGGGCACAAAGAGAAATAAATCGTACACCTTCTTGGGAAAACAACACTTCAATGAGGAACTAGCAACTTCTCTCTCTAATTCATATATAACTATTTTCAAGGATATGCAAACTTGTTAAATGTAGATCATATTTAAATAAAATATATACAAATGATTACTTCACTCACATGCAGGATAAGTTAGTCGATCATTCGATCAATACTGTAATTCCTTATGTATTAGGTATAGAATAAAATGATTTTTTGAATTTAATTGAATTGAATTCAAAATAGTTCTTGAATTCTGAGAATAAAAATAAGTTCTTGTTTTGTTGTGATTACAATAATAGGACAGAAATTCTTAATATAAATTATGATTGTCCATTTGGGTGTTGATCTTATTAATGATGAACGTTTTATAGCGCATCCCACAACTGCAGATATGGACTGAAGATTCTGTTGTCTAAGAATCTACTCCATCTATTTGTACACTCCTAGATTAAATGCTTTGGCCATTCGAGAGTTATTCCGAATACATTTATTCAAGTTAATCTTCCATGGGTTTAATATAGCTTATGGCCAGATTAGAATCAAGCGGGATCGAAATGTCATGGCGAGAAAAATACGGGCGTCTCGTGCTACTTTTTGGTGCATGGGAAAAAGAGAGTGGGGGAAGGGGGCAAAATCAGGGTGGATATGCCTATTGGCTAATGATAGAAGATTGGATTCATTTGCAAATAAACTGTCACTATTGAAGCAATGTGAAATTAAACGTAGGCATAATCATGATACAATACAGGCACACCTATAAGCCCCTATTTGAATTTAAAAATTCATAGATACGAATTTCTCGGAGTAGTGGCACTAGTTCACAGACGCGGGGGTGCGAGAAAATAGCATGGAAAATATAAAAGAATACATTCACAAAATTGTATTAATGTAAAGTTATTTAACCAACCAAACAAAACTAGCCTGAGCTTTCCACGAATATTCGTGAATACAGGTTTTCTTTACCATAGATCCACGGAATTCACACAAGATTCTCGTGCCGAGAACTCGGATGCACTTCGTACATAGTTTAATAGTCTATTTCAGTTAAATAGTTAATTTGTCCGTTGAAAATCATAATACATGAGTAATAGGACTTATAAACTGATATATATATATATATATATATATATATATATATATATATATAGGCCCACAAATATGAATATATATAAATATATATATATATATATATATATATATATATATATATATATATATGTACATATATATATATATATATATATATATATATATATATATATATATATATATATATATATATATATGATATATATATATATATATATATATATATATATATATATATATATATATATATATATATATATATATATATATATGTACGTACATATATATATATATATATATATATATATATATATATATATATTTATATATATATATATATATATATATATATATATATATATATATATATATATATATATATATATATATATATATATATATATATATATCAAAGTGGAGATAAATATATACATATCCAATATTTGAGTATCTATGAGAATCTACTACCTATCTTCATGTCAAAAACTATCTTCATCACCGTTTACCCTCAGCCTTAATCGGGAAACAATGATTTCGTATCAAGATTCGACTTAGACTTTCCATGGCAACCATGGATAACAACAGTTTCTGAGTTTTATCTGTCCATATATGAATAATGTTTTAAAGTAATTAAAGTGAACCAATTCTATTTTCGGTGATGTGAACATGATCTTCGAGAAACATACTACAAGTTAACATGAAGGGAAGTAGGCCTAATAGTTTCAGTTACTTTGTGAAATACTCACGATATAAGATTTTGCCTTCTGGTCCAGTCAGAAGGAAGGCTTACATCCAGCTAATATGAAATTTAGCGATCAGAGTTCTTATGATTTTGAGGTTTAGTTCTGATTTTTTGGTTCCATCATAATGTATTCTGCCATAGATTTATGTATAAGCACATTTCTTATTTTGAGAATTTTCAAGTTACTTGGATCCTAAAAGTGAAAATTACTCAATAGAATGCAGGAACTTCGGAAAAAATGTGTGCACAGCCATCAGGATGTCATCAACGTCAAGAGGGCTATGGAGGATCAAGACATTTCACTGCCACTGGTGACTCTCCCATGCATGTCATAATAACTATCAAGGTTTCAAGAAAAGAAGGGAATAAGTTTTGAAAAGTGGAAGTGTCTAATCCATGCGACCAATAATAATTTCAATAAAAACAAACATTACAACAAAAAAAAGAGAAGAAGAGAAGAAACTGACAGAAAAAGAAGACCAGCAAACACCTTCTTCCATTTAATTTGGTTTTTCGTGGTTTCCCACAGTCCTCGAAGCAAATGCTTGGATGAAGTACTCATTGGCCAAGACTTTTAATTAGTAGAGTGAGAGGCCTAACTATACCAATTTGGGCCTATCACTCAAGTTTTTTTCCTCTTGTGTAATGATAAACTTTACATCTGCTGTTGTTAGAAAGAAGTGAACATTACCTAAGAGTATTAGTTCAAAGTGGAAGATATCAACATTCGTGTTTCCTCCAAATACCAATGCTGGTAATGTCCGGATATATCACAGAAACGGTTTTTACTTATGATGTGTTCCGGTCTTTTGGAAACTGAAAGACTTTTTTCTGCGGCGGAAATTTATAATCACATAGACAGTGCATTTCTGGTGTTGAAGTTCATTGGTTTCAAATAATTTAAATGGGGTGGTAAGATCGCCCTTGTGGTGCCCCGTCCAGAAGATCCTACCTTTCATCCATAGCCCTAATTGAGGAACAATGATATTGTATCAAGTTTCGATGTTATTAAAAAAAAGGTTCGATGTTATTACCACACAAATTATCTCTTGCTCCCTCGAAAATCAACATAAATAACAATAATAATTCAATCCGACCAATTAATTGAATGTATTGATAGACTTACGTGATTGCCAAAATGTACATACTGCTAAATACAAGTCATTATAAATAAAATAAATACTTCACTGACTATAAATACGTTATTGTATAACGAAATTGATCTCTTCACTCAATTTGAAGTTCGACCCAATAGTGTTGTCATTCTATTTTTCGTATATTTCTTTTATCAGTTAATATAAGACTCTGCCGTCAATTGGAACTTTGCCATCATACACAGAATTTATATATAAGTATAAGAATAATTTTAATTCATATATAAGTAATGGAGTAATAATGTAACGAGGCCTATATATATATATATATATATATATATATATATATATATATATATATATATATATATATATATATATATATATATACATATATACATATATATATATATATATATATATATATATATATATATATATATATATATATATATATATATATATATATATATATATATAAATGCACACACATGTGAATATATAATATAATATTCTATAAATTATAAGATTATATAATAACAGTTTTTTTATATCAACTGTTTTGTTACTCGAATGTCACGTAATTATTATCCTGTGAAGCAGATTTCTATTTATTGTTTTTTTCTATATGTCCTTAATGATATTTTCGTATTTTATCGTACCGTCACGATAACGTCTAATTAAAAGTAATTAGTATTTTTAACATGCCGATTTATATATCATATACATAATGATAAGTTGTCACGTTTGATTAAATCTCGAATTTATTGTAATTTGTAATCATGTATTGAGTATTGACTACAAACAGATGCTACTTCATTCAGAGTGGGAAGGTCTATGCCTAGTCCCTAGACTACCTATTCATTATCAATGTAAGAAATCAATTGATTCACTATATCATTAGAATAACATTAAGTATTACTGACATATTTGATGTTATAAAAAATGCTACGTTAACATGCTTAATGTACGTGTAATCATGTCTGGACAATGAGGTAGTAAAACATATTATCGAAGTGTTTAAGACAGGTGATTATTATGGCGATGCTTTGTTACTATGCCCAAGGTTGAGAATTGTTAATCAAGATTAAACTCCTTAATATGCTCATTTTATGATATATACATGCTAAGCTATGAATGTTTATGAAGCGTTCTTGTAGGCGATGCGAAACATATACATAGAAACGAAACATCGATTTGATGATCAGTTTGGGCTTCTTTGTATATAGGGTGTTGGAATGCAGGTCTAGAGATCGTGGCTGAGCTATTTTATTTATCTTGTAATAAATCACACATTTATCATATCAGGGTTCCATGTAATAATTATATATTAAATGATATATTCGATATTTTCTTGCCTGTCGCCTCTAGGTTTATGAATTTTATTTATATATGTTCATGTTTTACATTTGTTTTGCTAGGATGCACACTTTCTTCGTTTGTTTTTATGGAAGTATAATTGTTGAATTCAGAGATGATGGTGCAAGAGGCTTGTTTGTTTCCAGTGAGAGGGCCGAGAGAACGAGATAAATTGGATTTTTTTTTTCAAATCCTAATATTGTATTTAAGAAAATCACTACTGTGGATTCGGAAGACATTTTATTTTTTAAATTTTCCTAATAACATCGAAACTTGATACAAAATCATTGTTCCCTAATTAAGGCAATGAATGAAATATAGGATCGTTTGAACGGGACACCACAAGGGCGATTTCACCGAGAGAATAATTTAAAGAATAATTAAAATTAGGATGACTCATTTAACAAACAATAAAATCTTAGAGTAGTAATGTCATGGTTCGAAAACAATTCAAACATTCACAGTGGGGAGAAAAAATGTATAATCTTATTATATTGATCTTTTTCTTCTTATTCTTCTTTCTGAAATGTCATTTCCTCTCCATTTTCCTTTCTCACATTTTCTTGTGAAATTAGTAAGGTTCTAATCGTTCAGACGATGAGATGCTAGAGAGTATCAATCGACGTCCTGTTGGCAAGGACTCAACCCGTAGACAAGGCAAGGTAAGGTCAAAGTCAAGGCCCGCAAGGTAATCGAGGATTTTTTTCAATGCAATTCTATACGTTTTAGGCCATACACGAAATTTCTCGAATATATGGCCTTTCGTATGTTAAGACGAAGAATTCGACTAAATGGGTGTTTCAAGTAGATGACAAAGCAAAATAATTAAATGACAAAAATCAATTATTTCTCATTCAATAACAATTATACTACATCCAGTAACGTGAAAAATCAAGCACCACTAGCCGCCCTCCGTAGCTCGGTCAGCTGAGGCACCGCTTCAGAAACTAAAGTCACCGTTGGGCGTGGGTTCGAGTACCGTATAAGGCATGGGTTTTGTAAAAGTCCTCTCACTATATAATCATTACATCAAATTGATAATAAATTATTCAATTATTTAGAGGCTCTGCGTGACTATAGACATTTATGACCGAGAAATGATACTCAACTTTAAGAAGGCGTACATATTTGTGTCTCGGCGGTAACTTCACACCGCTTTGCAAACCCGGAAGTCTCCGCCATATTGGACATATATATTGGTCTTTTGAAAAGATCCAATATGGTCGCCGAGATCGGTCCCGATCGGAACGAGCATGTGTCGCTATCGGCCGCAGGAGTAACGAATCTTGGTGACTATAATATGACGTGACCGTCCCCTTAAAGGCTATTCATCCATCTAAGATGAAGAATTTCTTCTTCTGACAAATAACTAGATTCTGAGTCAACTAATGCATGACTATTTAAGGGAATTGATATTAAAATGATAAAAAAAAAATACGAAATTTTTTTTTCCTGTTTTTTTCCGCGTGCCGGCAAAATAACAAAAAAAGCTCGCTAAATACGTCAATGCCACAAAAATGATTGTCGAGTTTTGAAACTTGCCATAGTTATTGTTCACACTATTGGGCATGTCATCAGATGATTATAATTTCCATGAGTCTTGCCGTTCTATCGATACAGATTTAATTAGAATCGCACAAAATTTTGTAAAATCTTTCAGGCAACTAAATCGTTGATGATAATCAAACGGTAAGACTTATGAGAATTGTAATCATCTGATGACATGCCCAATAGTGTGAACAATGACTTTGGCAAGTTTCAATACTCTACAATCATTTTTGTGACATTGACGTATTTTTGGAGCGTTTTTTTGTTATTTTGCCGGCACGCGGGAAAAAACAGGAAAAAATATTTTCATTTTTTAAATTTATCATTGCAATATCAATTCCCTTCAATGGTCATGCATTAGTTAACTCAAAATCTAGTTATTTGTCAAAAGTAGAAATTCTCATTTTTAGATGAATGAATAGCCACACCACTAACGCGCGGGTGGTTCGTGCCTGCTTCTGTCGTGGTGGTGACTATAACAAAACAGATTCTATGTAAAATACTTTCACAAATTGAGGACACATCGAGACTCTTTATTAAAATTGTATATCGTCAACATTGATAATAATGTATAGAGTATATTACCCATACTATTTGACCAATCTCTACAATCTCTACAGTATTTACAGGCTATAATTATAAGATGAATCCCCTAGGATTTATAGGAGCACCATCTCACTTATACCCTGTTACACACTTCGTATATCACTGCTGAGCATGGTAGGGTTAATTGCCCTCCGATTCACTTGCTTATGTAGTAGGACAGCTGAGTAGAAGATCTGAATTCAGCTACGGTGAGATCGTGTGGTCGCAAATCCCTAGCATTATATTGTTAGAAATGTGTTTGTTTTGAGATTCGGATGGTAGCTGAGTGCATGCTATCACCGACCATGCACGGGATGACCAAGTAACTAATGATTATGGGGTTGTTCAGATAGGATTACGAGCGGTCATGGCTTTAGTTGTTGGATAATAATAGTCATACTCGATTAAAGGTCCTAGAAAAGCGGATATTCCCAACTGCACAACGGTCTTAATTTGAATCGATTTTGTAGTACCAGTCTATTAGAACATAGCTGTACAAATAATCAGTATTGTAACAGGCAATCGTTCATTGCTATAGAAATATACAGTTTTATTGTCGGACTCGGATTGACACGAAAAATATTGTGTATTTTTTGAAATCCTTCACACTGTAATATAGTGCGTCTTATTTAGGCTTCATTCATCTAGTCGTGTGAAGAATGTGTCATTTATTTATAATTGACAAATTATATTAAATGGATCAATACATCATGTCTTAATAATAAGTGAGTATTTCAACGCATCTCTTCTAAACCGATGGGTCAATTATCATATGTTTTAATATTTGAAGCAAATGCTATAGTGAAGGCCCTCGAGTTGGCGAATTTTTTGAGAAAGTAAGTATAAAGATTGACGGTATAGCTGCTCGGGCTCCCAGTAACAGGCCAAGAACATCCCAGTAGTCCTGGATATTATATTTAACTTATTTGATAGATCGGAAATACAATTAAGGTATGAGTAGGCCTATAGTGGCTCCTCTTTTCATCGTTCAAACTTCTTCCACCTAATTCTTGAGCATCTCAAAGCAAATCGTTAGAATGAAAAATCAGTGCCTTTTACCTGTCATCTCTAATGGCTATATTAAGTCCCTTTGTAGATCCATTGAACGACAGGCAGGATATCTCTTCATACCTCTTCACCCCTATATTCAATTCACATAATTCATAATTCACAAAATCCGAAACTTCATGGTCACAAACTGAATTTTTGTAACTTTAGAAGTGATTAAATTAATTACGTTATTGAATCAATATTTTAATTGAAACTGAAAAAATAACATCGTGAAGTAGTCAAGATTAGTATCAAATTAAAGCTAATATGTCGCAGGATCTGAAACTTCACGGTCACAATTCTATAACGCACTCGCTTCTTGTGATCTGGGAGGTGAGGGGCATATCGAACCTAGTTCGATCCCCGTCACCGTCCATTGTTACATGCATGTTTTTTTTGTGGTTTATCTCTGTAGTCTAGGCCAATGTCGGGATGATTCGTACAATATAGGCCACGGTCGCTTCCTTCCCATTATCCTCACCATTACATAAGACACCTTCATCTCAATCATCACACCATCTCATTGATCATCCATCTGATGCCAATAGATCTAAGTTATCATAGTGCGTCGATAAATCCAATGAAAATAAATAAAATATCCATTCGATACATTTCATATTTCATTTACACTTTCAACTACAATTTGATGGATTAGGATTAAGTGATAGATTCAATCACTCTGAAAGATACGTACGTTATCTTTGTGACTACAAATTTAAGAATTTCCCAAGTGACAAGCATTTATTAGATACCCATTTTAATTATTCCAGACTAATTTTTCGAGTTTTGATGAAAAGTTGATTGATCAACATTTCCATTTATGATTTAATTACATCGAAATTTATATCAATTCGAATTGTGGGCATAGATTCTCTGATTTTGCGAAGTATTATTAGCTTTAATTTGACAACCATCTCAACCACTTTCTGCATTTTTTCTTCAGTTTTAATCGAAACAATCACTTAATATCAAACGTTATCAATTCAATTACTCCTAAAGTTATGAAAATTCAATTCGATGGTACTGAAATTTTGGATTCTGTCAATTATTATCTCACGTCCCAAACCCATCTTTTAAATTTTCTCCAGTATTTACACTTTCAGTTACAAATTGACGATTAATCTCACTAAATCAATTATGCTGCAAGTTACAATAACTAAGTTTGTGACAACACAGTTTTTGATTTCCTATATAACTGAAGTTTCAATTATAATTATATCCATATCTACCATTTCGTATTGTATTTACACTATTAATTGCAATTTGATTGACCAATTTAAACAATTCAATCAATCCAAAATATACGGGAACTCAGCTTGTGGGCATTAGATTTTTGTAATTTATTCTAGTCATATTGGTAAAGTAGGCGAGTACCGTGTTTTAGTAATGATTTGCATGTAATTCATGCTAATTGACTCCACTAGAGTAGAATTTATGCAGATCGATTGGCAAAAAGGCAAAAGGAGAAGAAGGGCCTATTGAATAACAATAGCTCTACGCAACTGTTTCCGAAACGAGAACACTGGAGTGCTTATATTCCATTAGCCTGCGCTATAAAAGCCATGCTCTCGCTTCATAGTGAAATAAATGTTCGAACAACGGTATCTCTTCAACGGTTCGACGGATCGTCATGTGACAGACGCCACATTGCTTGTCGCGAGGTAGCAAACACTTTAGGAGGATCTCACAAATGCTAGCCGATACGGTATTTTCAGCACCGCACTTTGGTAGACCTACTGTTGTTCAACATGACCACACGCCAATTGAAAAACTATTCGATCTCGCCAATCCTGTCGAGTTTTCTGTTAGTTCTATACAAAGTTGCGGTGTTGACAAAGAATGTCAAAACAGGTGGTGGAAATAAAAACTTCCTTGGAATTGAGGTTTGATCATAACTACCGGCAGCAGAATAAAGAATTCACCAAAGATTCAATTTCTTGTTGGTCACAGCCGTGATATATTGTCACTTGGGACATCAACTTCAAGGCTTCAGATTGGCGGGCACGGGAGTGTTGGGTACGAGAATGTTTTCATCGATCCCTGATACCTCAAGATAATCCCAAATATCCAGTATAAATCTAATTTGTATCCCTTGAGGGAGGTTTACAATAATCTCCTGTCCAAAAATGTAGATGAACGTCACAAGCTGCTCGACTTCGCAACCAAATGGAAGCTAGTTGTCCCGAAGGGGGGATGCCATGATCCACTGCCGGTCACCTGGGAAGCTACAAGATGTGAAAGCGAGTATGCGAGAGTTACTTTTGGCTGCAGCACATGAGAAGCCACATCTCTAAGTATGTAAGCTATTGTCGTGTCTTTCTGCGTATGAAAGCGGAACAACAGAATTGCCCATCGGTCTCGTGGGAGAGAACAGGAATGTCGATTGTCGTTAGACTCGTACCTGTACCGATCTTATTGGACCTCTATCTACATCATCCAATGGTGACATATACATCTTAGTGATTTCGGATACCTTCTATAAATACTCTATTATCTTTCATCCTATCAGCTACCTTTAATCTCGTTTGTAAAAGACTGGAAGAGGATTGAAGAAGCATTTTTAGTTTATGTGGCACCGAAGATGATTGTCTACGATAATAGTTCGGAGTATACTACTGACCAATTTAAGTCTCTATACCATGGAAAAAAATATAACCTTGGTTATATTACATTTAGATATATCTTTGGTCTATGATAGGGTGCTCACATTGATATCGATGTGATGGTTGTTAGTAATGTAAGGTAAAGTTATGTAAGGCAGTAAGGTTAGTAAGGTTGGTTAATGCAAGGTTAGTAGTTGTAATGGTTGGTGTACTTGTTGTCTGCTAATGTTGAAATTGTTGTTATGATACACGGCGCAACGCAGGCTTTCGTGGCGTTTCTATCCCATCCAAAGTCCAACCATTGCGCGCCTTGGATTTTACAAACGCGATTTCTCCATAGACCAAATACAAATGATTTCTCCGTCTCATCAACTCCACGTTGTAATTAGTTACAACCTTTCAATTTCTGTATAGTGTGAGCAATTATTTTGGTTTAATCACGAAGACATGAAAATTTGTTTTTAACGGTAATTTAAAAAAAATGAATGGCCATACTTGAAAAGACTGCATTATTTGTTGAATCAGTTTTTAAATTTTACATACGATTAAAATAACTCACTTCTCATCATTTAATATCATTTAATACAATACAATCATCTTTTTGTTTGGTTGCGGGAAGAAGCAAACTCTCAAGAGTCAAGACTAATTGTCCGAAGTGCAATCCTCGCATTCGAGCGGGAAAAGGTCCAGGGGAACTTGATTTTTTTTTTTTTTTTTTTTTTTATTGAACAAAATGACATAGACACACATATAAATAAATGAACAGTCACGTGATGTCCACAAAGCCCTAGAGAGCTTGACTGTGGATTATATACAGGAAAATAATAGAAAGAAAATTGTGTAATGCAATGGTTAAAAGTGAAAGAAACATTACAAGGTCGAACAATTACAAACTAAATCAAATATGTTAGAGAATGAACAAGAGGGAGTTGAACAGGGAAAGTGAATAATAAATATAATAAACAATGAGTGGAAAATTCGAAATAATGCGAACACTATGGAACACTTTTTATAGGCCTACCACACATTTACAGTCGAGCTGAGTAACCACTTCTTAATTTCTAATTTAATTGCCTTATATTTGTCCATATTTCTTAAAATTACTGGCATTCCATTGAATATAACCGGTACAGTATATTCAAGTCGTCTTTGTCCATATTTATTATTGTAATCGGGAATTTTGAAGTTGTTTAGGAGTCTTAATCTGGTATTTAAAGGGTGATCATTTATAATTTTGAACCTGTCATCAAAATAGAACTTCAAGATGAATTTATATTCAAATAATTTATCAACAGGTAAAACATTGCAGTATTCATAAATGGAATTTATATTATCCTTATTGATTATCTTGAATTGAGTAGGAGTTATGATTTTTAAAATTTTACTTTGAAGTGAACAGATTTGGTGTAAATGAGTGTCAGTCGCATTTCCCCATGCTAACAATCCATAAGAAATAATAGATTCCACCAATGCTATGTAAACAGTGCGCAATAAAGTGAAAGGTAGAATGTTTTTAAGAGTATATAGTTGAAAAGCGCAAGATCTGAGTTTACTACACAAACGGTCAGTATGAGGTCGCCATGTTAAATTTTTATCTATGGTTACACCCAAATAAACATATGTTGGAACAACTTCGATATTAAATATGCACCCTTCGCAACCAAGACCGCGGCTCATTTGGTGTAAGCATTTATAAGAATGATGCACAATTTTAATATCATTTACTTTATCTTTGTTGTGTGGGGAACGTATATGCATGACTTTACTTTTTTCAGGATTTATAACTAAATTTTTGTCGTGGGTATATTTCAAAATATTTAAAAATGCTAACTGTAATTTATCTGTTGCTACATGTAAATCTCGATGTGAAGAAATCAAAATTGTATCGTCGGCGTACATGTACATCTGACAATTTGAAACATGATCCGCCATATCATTTACGTATATCAAATACAACATGGGACCCAAAATTGACCCTTGTGGCACACCGGTGAAAACTTGGCTCAACTTACTGAAATTTCCGCCAATTTGAGTTAGAATATATCTTTTTTCCAAATAACTTTTGAACCATCCATGCAAAGGGCCACCTATTCCAACCTTTTCCAAAGCATTCAATAATTTACCGTGGTTAATCGTATCAAACGCTTTGGAAAAATCAATGAAAAGTACAAGTGTGTGGAGGTTATAATTTAATCTTGCATTAACATGGTCTGAAAATAAGGTTAGTAAATCGGAAGTGCTTTTAGCTTTTTGAAAACCAAATTGAAAAGGGTGTATAATTTTATAATGTTCTAGATATTTAGTTAATTTCATGGAAATGCAGCGTTCAAATATTTTTTCAATGACTGGCAATATGGCTATGGGTCTGTAATTACCTAGTTGTAAATGGTCTCCTTTTTTGTATACGGGCTTAATAATGGAAATTTTAAGTTTATCAGGCATTAGACTTTGTCGTATAGACAAATTAATGAATTTAGCAATGAGTGGGCTTATTGATACGGAAACAGTTTTTAAATCTTTTACACTTATTTTGTCTAGTCCGGGTTGCTTATTTTCATTCATATCGAATATTATATTTTTTATAAATTCTGCATTAAAGAGAGGTAAGAATAATGATTGATTAGACGAGTTAGTTAAGTTTTGTGTTGAAGTTTTAATATCGCACTCATGTTTAATGTTAGTTATATCCTCTACAAAAGAATTTACGAATTTATTAGCCAAGACTTCATGCGAAAAATGTTTACCTAAATGTTTATTTATGATTTCAATAACCGATTGCTTTTTCTTTTTTCCAATTATATTATTTATAGTCTGCCATGTGTCTTTAACGCTGTTTTTACTCTTTTGAAGTTCATTTTTGTAAAAATTTATTTTAGATTTATTTATTTGATAATTGACTTGCCTTCGGAATTTTTTATAATTTTCTAGCAAAACACTCCTGTACGTATTTTTACAATTCTTCCACTTTTTAAACAATTTATCTCGCTGTAAACATAGTTCAAGTAACTCATTGTTCATCCACTCCTTCCGCGGCTTGTTTTTACGCAATGAATTGTATCGCTTAAATGAAGAAAGATCATAACACTCTTTAAATACGCTTTCAATTTTATCATATATGTCAACAGGGTTTTCAATAGATGAATAATTATTCCAATTCACAGATTGTAATTTTCGAACATACTTGATTTTGTCTAAACAGATATGATAATTAGTGGAAAACTCTTCAAGTGGATCATTCGAGTCATCTTCAAATATAATGTCGGCAGCAATTAAATAATGATCTGATATTTTAGTTGTATATATGACCGAATTAATCTGATTTGCTTTACTTCTTATATAAATATGATCGAGACAAGAGCTCACAATTTTATTTCCGGAATATTCCTCTCTTGTTATTCCGTGAATACATCTATAAAACCCATGTGCGGCCAATGTATTTTCGTAAGCTTGAACAGAAATATCATCAGTATTCAACAAATTAATGTTCATATCACCAATAATTAAAGCATTTGCATACTTAAGGTCACATATAAAGTCATCTAGTTCAGTTACAAAAGCTTGTATGCTTTTTGATGGTGGTCTATAGACTGCTAGTAAGAATATTTGAATGTTAACATAATGAAATTAGAATGTTAATGTAACGCCCCTTTTGCGGACCCCTCCTGTTTACATATCTCGGGGCGATTCTCGTGTTACCTCACCTAGGCCTATTTCATCTAATGTCTCTGTGGACTATTTTTTGTTGAATCTTACGCATGATTAACGTCGACACATGCATGTGTCTATAATGGGGGCGACCATTCCAGCATTGATAGACACCGGAGTGTCTTGATTTGTCGAACGGATGGAAGTTGTGTTGACTGATTTCAGATTCACACTGACGATCAGAATTCCACGAGTTATGATCGCTGACGGCACCGAATGTGAAGTGAAATGATTCCAAAGATACTCCTATATTATAGTTCAAAGTTCAAAGTTCAAAGTGTCAAAGTTTCTCTAGATTCTTGCGGTATCTGAAGTCAAGCCTATAGTCCTTGGTTCCGATTTAATTATTTCTATGAAACTTGTTACCGATCTCGTAAACTCTGGTACGTACCTGGCATTTTTCCCCACCTCCAGTTATAGTCACTACTTTTTTGACTACCGAAACCACATTCTATTCTTCTGATACCTCATCTCCAGAGAAACGCATGTAACTACATGAGATTACCGCCAAGCACTTCAAGCAGATGGGGGAGAGACTTGGACGTACCTATCGTGTCGAACAATATTCTATACCAGTGATGCTAGCCCTACTGAACAACGGCACTATTCCGTTTTACCGAAAATCCAGGAACTCATTAACACGGAATTAAGGATGACATTGCACTGAGCGACATTGTTGAACTTTCGTCCAGTGCATAGACCTTGCCTAGCCTTCTTGTTAGGAAGTTCAATGACCAAAACCGATATGTTGTGCCGATTTCCGTCGAGTCAATAGCATTACTGCTATAAGGAAACATTTCATTCACCTTAAGTATCGCCGAACCTTCATCGTCCACGAGATGCCCACTACACCTCCTCGTTGGAAGTCAAGAGGGCCTATTAGTATAGGTGCCACTGGAACTCAAGAACAAGGAAAAGACTGCCCTTATCATATCGGGTTCAAATTCAAACGAATGACTTTCGGATTGCATAATTCACCCGCCACTTGGCAACGATTGATAGACAGTTTACTGCACCCAGATCTATAGAGCCTCGACTTTTTGTCTATCTGGATGATGCCACTGGAACTCAAGAACAAGGAAAAGACTGCCCTTACCATATCGGGTTCAAATTCAAACGAATGACTTTCGGATTGCATAATTCACCCGCCACTTGGCAACGATTGATAGACAGTTTACTGCACCCAGATATATAGAGCCTCGACTTTTTGTCTATCTGGATGATATTATCGTGGTCACTCAAAAGTGTGAGCAACATAAGTTTATTTATTTATATTTGGGCTAACGACGCACTCTACTGATGACTACGATCTAATTGGCTTACACAGATTAGTCACATTAAAGTATTGAAGTCCTGGGCAAAGTCTTCAAGCGGCCAGTTTATGCTGGTCTTGCGGTAAATAAAGACCAATGTGAATATTCTGTCGTCACGACAGATATCTCACATATCTCGGATACGTGATTGATTGACGAGGTCTGAGAGTTGATCCCGAAAAAGCGGAATCTATCCTGCATACCGTCCCACGAAACGTGAAGGTTAAGCTAGAAGTTTGATTGGAGTCACGTCTTGGTACCAACGCTTTATTCTCGACTTAACGAATCGAATGGAACCGTGAACTCAAATGCAGCGGAAGAATAAGACTTTCGAGTGGACTCAAAAAGCAGATGACAATTTTCGAGACATCAAAGGGCGACTTATAGCTTCACCTATCATGACGTGCCCCGATTTCAGCGTACCGTTCGAGGCACAGCCAGATGTGCCTGGTGTCGGAATTGGCGCTGTTCTCTAACAAGTACCTTCAGAGGGGGAGAAGGTTGTCACATATGATGGTCGTTCCTTATCTTATTTGGACATAAAGTTTTCTGCGACCGAACGCGAGTGTCTTGGATTGTTGTGGGCGATCTGAAAATGGCGACCCTATTTGAAAAGATATGTCTTTACCGTCCATACTGATCATGTCAGTCTACTCTGGCTCCACAATCTCAAAGATCCTCAGAGAGGACTTGGAAGCAGGTCCATTCACATCTCTCAGTATGATTTTACGATGGTCCATCGTAAAGGGAAAGACAGTGTAGTCGCCGATTACCCATCTGGAAACACTAAGACGGAGTTTCTTTCTCTTACTCTATCCCTACTCCCCTTATCGATCCCTTGTAAGGTTGATTGCTAGATCCAAGATTAACAGAGAAGCAAACTTGATTCATCAAGTTGACTCTGTAAGGTCTATTTCATGCCACAATTGACCTGCGGTAGAGCCACCATAGAGTACGCATTTTTTCTCAATATTAGGTCGAGCGGGCGGTGACCCGCGCGCAAATCAAATTGAAATTTATGCGGAGGATTTGACTCTCGTCATAAATGAGATGTCACAAACCATGGTTTGGCTTAGTATCTTTGACTGCTAAAACAACTTGAAGGGTAATTTTTTTTGAGATCTCGTATCACAGTGCACATTCGTTGGCCAATCTTCTTCCGTCGAGACGTCTCAGTAAGGAGTTCAAGACACGCAAATGTTTGCACATGTACACTTCCCCCCATATATCCTTCAACTCTGCCAGGGGCACCATCCAATCGGCCAAACGATACAGCATTGATTTTTCATGTGATTTATATGGCTTGTCATGAGTGATTGGTAGTGTATTTTGGCCACGGCTCCCCCCTCATACCCTCAGCATCGTGCGTGTTTTACTGTACAACATATAATACAATATGGCACACCCACCAATGTTGTGTAGGTAGGCATACCGCCTATATTGATTAGTCGTACAGCTTACATTATTAATTAACGAACAGTAGGCGAGTGTGAAATGTTATTAAATACGGTTATCAAGAGAAGAGGCAGCAAAATAGCGTGTTGGATGCTATAGGTAACAAATTGATATTCCAGTCATTCAACAAAGAATAACTAATTACGAATTGAGGCCTTTGGTTTTGCAAACAATAGGTATTAGAAGCATTAACAAATAACCATGAATAATGGTAGTATGGTACTGTTTCTACGGTGAAGGGTTTCAAGCAATGATAAATCATTTCATTGCAAGACCGAAAAGCTGGACATGCTCATTCGGCAAACAATGGATTGACAGAGCAATATGACATATTTATATACAAAACCTTGATCAATCACACATATTTGTCATTATTATTTATTATTTATCTCTGGTTATTATCAAAATAAAAAGAATTCATACGATTCTGTTTGACACGATATGTGTCTCGATTTGGATGATTAATCTGAATGCAGCTGTTTTGTAGAAAGGGTGTCGTTATTGCATTCCAGGATGCCGAACAAATGAATGCTTCGTTTGGTTTCAAGCACGGCCCATTGCAACAGCTCTGACTATAACTAGAGCTGTCAGTGGGCTGGTTGGATGGAATGAAATAAACTCCAACAGATGCAAATGCATGCCACATTGCTACTAATTTACCTTTCACGCATTTCGACCAAGCAGATCACTGACTCTCGTCATTGCTTTCATCGAGTTGTTTGTGACGAGTTGGTTGAGAATACTGTCAAATGTTTAGCCATATTTTATAAGCTAGTTCGTTGCTTGGATGGATTAGCGCGCGAGGATTGCGAAGAGTTTTTTCCAAATGATCTATCTGAGTAATAAAAATATACTAGCTCAATTAAACACACGCAAGAAATATGTTTTGCATGAAATGATGTCTGATTCTACTAATTTTCCTTCATCAAGTTTTCAAAACACCGGATTTTATGTTCCAAATGATGATCCAAATATAATCGAGATCTATAAGAAATAAGATTACAATGTAATATTTTCTCGTTTTTGTTCGATCAGTGTGACTTTTGCTATGAAAGACCTCGTGCATAGTGGAAGTGGAGAGAGGCGAGGTGGTTGGAAAGCGGAATAAGAAAATGCTATTTTGTTAAAAAACAAAATAATTATATATGTGAATATATATAATATACAAATATTACATATATTGATATATTAAATAGTATGTGGTCTACTCACGAACAAAACAATAATTTTCTTATATTTTTGTTGCTGCTTTCATAAAAAAATATGTAGACGTGGAATGGTTACCTGTTACACGTTCTGCAAATTTGCAGTGAGCGAAATTGACAAGATTTGGTGTAAATCACGTTTTATTATAGCCACATGAATAGAAATCTGATAAATTTCGCAGTTTAATTGATAAATTGAATTACCTGACAATTTTCAAATCCATTTGCATTCTGTAGGCAATAACTATTCAACAATCAATGAGTGGAGGTGGAATGGGAAGGGCGGGGGTGGCGGTGTAGCTACCCCTTCCATGGACATGCATAGTTGTAAATTAAGTCGTTTTTAATACATATCTATGGTAATTCCTTCATCAATACCTATATTGCCGGAAAGTTGTTTGAAGGAAGTGTTTAAACCTAATAATACACGCTTTACGCAATTCAGACAATTCATGTAATATCAAAAGTGAATTCAAGCTATGCACTTTGTTCCCGTCACACCTTATCCGTGGGAGAAAAAGGATTTTTTCTTTTTATGTGTTGTATGAGTTGGATTTTTTTTTTCAATAACATCGAAACTTGATACAAAATCATTGTTCCCCAATTAAAGCTATGGATGAAAGGTAGGATCGTTAAGACTTTGGACGGGGCACCACAAGGGCGATCTTACCACCCCATTTTAATTAATTCAAAACAATTAGCTTCACCATCAGAACTGCGCTGTCTGTGACCATAATTTTCCGCCGCAGATAAAAGTCTTTCAGTTTCCGAAAGTCCGGAACACATTATAAGTAGAAATCGTTTCTGTGTGATAGGCCTATATCCGGAAGTGAACAAAACACACGAATGCTGATATCTTCCAATTTCATTATACAAAAAGGAAGAGAATGAGTGACAGGTCTACAATGTTGTGATTAGGCCTATCACTCTACTATTTATTAAAGGTGGTGGCCAGTTGGTACTTCATTCAAGCATGTGCTTCGAATACTGTGGGAAGCCACGAAAAACCAAGTTAGGATGGATAAAAAAAGGTGGTTGTTGGTCTTCTTTTTCTTTCAACCTCTTCTCTTTTTCTCTTCTTTTTCTTCTTTTCTGAAACGCTCATCATTAGTTTATAACATATCCTCCAAATTTGCAACATAACGAGTATATTCAAATTTACAATTGTTTCTTGGGAAAGCTTTGAATGTGTACGTACATCAAAATCATTACCATGAATTGCCACGGTACGTTATACATTCTGTCACCTAATTACAGGTACATACATCCTACGTTTCTCATCTCGCTCTATGTGAAGTCGTTGTTAAATTATACTATCACAAGTTCATGACATCAGTAAGTCCAATTAATAACCTTTCACATGAGTCTAGCATTAGGGTTGATGGAGAATAGAGGTCTAGTAAGGCTATTATGCTATGATGAAAGCAAGAAGGGCGTGTACCGCGATGTCCAACGATGTGTTACAATAATACAACAGAAGGAGTGGTGGTACTGTGAATACTGACTGTATATGTCGTGTTTTAGTCCTTGCGGAATGAAATCCGTCAATGTCGTCGACGGCGACAAGGAAGCGATGGTCACGGGTTCAGCTTGTAGTAAGTAGAGGTGGAATGGGAAGGGCGGGGGTGGCGGTGGCGGTGTAGCTACCCCTTCCATATGGACATGCACCCTCACTTGGATTAGGGTGACGGAAACTGGCGATGTGTCTTCATCACAACTGTCACTCGACATTGTTCTCTAATTCATCGCATTGATCTTGTTAGTGGAGAAATAAAGAGTGGTGAAGGAAGGGCTGGATTTAGTAATGCTAAGGACTGAAGGAAGCTTCGCTCGATCAAGTATAATACTGTACATTTTCTCTTCGACGCCACTTTTTCATCGCTATCATCATCGTTTGTGTGCTGTACTTCCATCTGTACCAATTACACACGCATTACAATCATTGGAAGATATCTCTCTCTCATTAGCTCAGATAAGGGGTCCGGAGCTCGATTCGATGGTAGGGTATATATTATATATATATATATATATATATATATATATATATATATATATATATATATATATATATATAAAAAAAAAAAAAAAATATATATATATATATATATATATATATATATATATATATATATATATATATATATATATATAAATATATATATATATATATATATATATATATATATATATATATATATATATAATTGTGAACTGCTAACCATTCCGATTTCCTCGAAAGAGAGTTAAAGGAATAATTGAATATATAAATAAATTAACAACTGAATAAATACATGAATATATTCGTTTATTTTATTTATATGGGTTTAACGATGCACTGTACTGATAACTACGATCTATTGGCGTCGGTGAATGATATATGAGATCATGGGATGTAAAGTTATTCTATTGGGTGTTTGGGATAGCGGGAAGGAGTCGGTCGAGGCATGTTGATAAGGAACCATCCCAGTAACCCCGTTCTCCAGAATGGCGGTGTTAGGTGTATTTTTTTTCATTGCTTTAATAAATTAACATAAATTACAAATTCGACATTCACTTGTCATTCTCCACAAAGCCCCGTAAGGGTTTAACTGTGGCGTTATGACTGATGTAATTAAATAAAAACTGTCTCTCTTCGTACACATGAAATAGAAAGTCGTTACTTGATATATTTGAAATACAAAATAAAATACAATAATAAATATAGTCACTAGATCATATGGCTATAATATGTAAGTGTTGAATGAGAAATAAAAATGGTGGAAATATTATTTGAATAAACAAAATAATCAGAAAACAAATAAATTCAAATGTAGGCATGAATTTGTTTAGAAAGAAACTGATGAACCAAAAAACCGAGCATAGATCTCTATAAATAATTCAACAATGGTCGGTGTATACACCATCCATGTTGGAAAGAATATATGTTTTGATTTCCCGTTTGACTTCTTAAAACTTGGAAAAGTTTCTCAAATTATTAGGCAAAGAATTGCAGAATAATGGAATTCTATAATAATGATAATAATAATGATAATAATAATGGCTTTATTTCCTTGTAGATCATCACATGATATGGTGGAAAGTCATAAGAAAATTGTGTATCAAAAATTCAAAATATTCAATATGAAAATTTCAATATAATATCACTTAACAAAACTCATCCAACCTATAGAAGCATTTTTCAATTAGGTAGCTGCGTATTCCTTTTTTGAATACATATTTGGAAACGAGTTTGCTGGCATCTTTCAGCACAATAGGTAAAGCATTAAAAAATCTACACCCAGCATAAACTGGACCTTTCTTGAAGAGCTCCAGCTTGTGAGCCTTCAAGACGAATGTGCATTTGTTTCTTGTGTGGAAATCATGCAGTTTGTCATGTGTTATACTATCTCGGTTGTTCTCCAGTACGTACATTATAGTACCGAAAATGTATAAGTCAACAACTGTGAATATTCCAAATTGTCTGAACAGTGTTCTGCAACAGTCTTTATACAAAACTTCGGCACACTGGTCTTTGCTTGCACAAATCCCTCGGTCACACGTCTCAGTAATATATATATATATATATATATATATTTATTTATAGTGACATTATTTACAGAAATGAACCACTTATAAAGAAGCACAGCAGAACAAATACTAACGCGTTCGCTCCATGTGACTTGAGAGGTGAGGGTGTATTGGACCCGGTTGTTGTCCCCGCCACCGTCCATCTTTACAGTTCGTGGTTTCCGCTCCGCTCTGCAGTCTAGCGGCTAATGCTGTGATAATTCCTACAGTATAGGCCACAACCTCTTCCATTCTTACTATCCTTCTCATTATCTAAGAAATTCCCGTCTCAAATACCCTATTATATAATCTACGGTTGCTTCATCTCATCATTCTATCATCTTATTGATCATCCATTCGACGCCAATAGATCTTAGTTATCATCACAGTGCGTCGTAAACCCAATATAAATAAACATGTTTATGTGTATATAACTGATGTTGAGAAGATGGCAAGTATAATTTAACCCTCAAATTAGCCTACATCTTGATAAATCCAAAACGATGTACAAACTACAAACGAGGTGTTATTAGTGATGATATAGTATGTCATTTTGTCGCGACGTGAATAGGTCCGGTAGTCTGGAAGTAGATCTCTTTATGGTCAAGCGAACAACCTTGTTGGGGGTGTGGGGTGGAGGTAAGGTTCTAAATCTAAGCATAGAGGGGAGGGGTGGCTAGTCCCAATCCCTGGGTATATGGGCAAGAGATGGATGAGTAGGCCAATGCGATTCAGGAAACGGGGCGATCTATTTCACAGAGTATGTATAAGGCTCGTTTTGAGAATATATATGTACTTATCCAAGGAACCTGATGACACAAAGACTGATGTTGCATCTTTTGGGTTCACGCCACTGGACAATATATTTACTTGTCTTGTACGGACATCCACCTCATGGAGTGGACAATAGCGTAAATCGGCTTGTAATGTTGTTAACAAATAGGGGAATTTGGACATTCAGTCCTTTTCGGTGATTGAGGATGCAATAAAATTCAGACAATTCATGTGATATCAAAAGTGAATTCAAGCTATGCAGTTTGTTCCCATCACACCTTATCCGTGGGAGAAAAAGGATTTTCTTCTTTTTAGGTGTTGTATGAGTTGGATTTTGTTTTTCAATAACATCGAAACTTGATACAAAATTATTGTTTCCCAATAATTTGAAGCTATGGATGAAAGGTAGGATCGTTTGGACGGGGCACCACAAGGGCGATCTTACCACCTCATTTCAATTATTTCAAAACAATTAGCTTCAACATCAGAACTGCGCTGTCTGTGACCATAATTTTCCGCCGCAGATAAAAGTCTTTCAGTTTCCGAAAGTCCGGAACACATTATAAGTAGAAATCGTTTCTGTGTGATAGGCCTATATCCGGAAGTGAACAAAACACACGAATGTTGATATCTTCCAATTTCATTATACAAAAAGGAAGAGAGTGAGTGACAGTTCTACATTGTTGTGATTGGGCCTATCACTCTACTATTTATTAAAGGTGGTGGCCAGTTTGTACTTCATTCAAGCATGTGCTTCGAGTACTGTGGAAAACCCACGAAAAACCAAGTTAGGATGGATAAAGAAAAGGTGATTGTTGGTCTTCTTTTTCTTTCAACTTCTTCTCTTTTTCTCTTCTTTTCTTGTGATGTTTGATTTTCTCGAAATCATTATTGGTTATTATAATATTATTATTAGTTGCATTATGAAGCAGATAATGACTAAATTTTAAAACCCAATTGGAAGTGGTCATTGAACTAGTCTCATTTTAAGAGATTGAAAATGTGTGAATTGAATTCCCACTTTGACTATTGCGTAAAGTGACGTAAGTGATATTCAGAAACGTATTCACTATTCAATCAGTCGTTGTCTTGAAAACTGACGTCAAGTCAAATGGGGGTTCGTGTCCTGCACAAGGAATGTGTTTGTTATTCTGTATAGGCCTACATCAACCTTATACCACCTCATTCACCCGCTCATTCGTACCTTAAATCATTTATATGTTTGTGTGCCAACCAACCGATCCTCATGACTGACAAAAGGAATTGTCTCTTATGCAAAACTATTTATTTATTGGTGGCAAAACCTAAATGAGACCCGGTATTAAGTTTTTGCAATGAACTTCATGAGATTTTGATTGTTGATCTTTAAATGAAATATCATCAATTTCTAATACAAACACTCTTGGGCTATTTCAATGAAATTCGAGTATTGTTTCGAAAGAAGTATATACTGTATGTACTCTCTCTGAGAAAATCTTTCAAAAGATTCAACAACAGATTCAACAAAGATTCTATCACAAAAATAATAAGATATAATCGGTCATGTCGTAACGGATTTTAATTTTGAAGGAAATATATCGTGAATCTGATTTATTTATCTATATTCACTTCTTCACTAGAATAAAGCTTATTTGGTATGTGTAACCGAGCAAAATGTATATAGGCCGTGTTCAACAATATAATTGAATAATATTCATTGATGATCGATCTTTCATACCATACTTTTCAATTTTTTTACTGAAATTTTACATTTGGCTGCATGGCGCCACATGCTGTAATATATCGTTTTTTTGCTGTTACCGTTTTTCAGCCATCCCAATTATTATATGGGGGGGCAAAGTTATTCAACAGGCCTTTTTCAAAATCAGTATTCGATTCTTCCTACGATTTGAGTCCCACTCCATAGGAGTTCTTCTTCTCTAGCGGATATATATATATATATATATATATATATATATATATATATATATATATATATATATATTTATATATATATATATATATATATATATATATATATATATATATATATATATATATATATATATATATATATATGTATATATATCCGCTAGAGAAGGAAAACTCAAGCATATGCGTTGTATATGAGCGAGATATTTATATAGAATGTACTCGGAAGTTATAGATACATCTTGATCTTCAAATCGATATATTTGAGCTTTCCTTATTAATTCATTCGTCCATTCATATAATTTCATTGTAATTACTCATAGCCTTGCAACCTGTAGATTTCCATTGATAACCTTCATGCTCAATATGAGTCATTTTTCCAATTTAATATATTATTTTCTTATGAACGATCATTCCAAATTTTTTCAAACTTTATAGAAATATGTTTCATAACAATATCAAAATTCTGTGAACATTTCATGTCAAATGGATAAAATTGAAAAATTGAAAAATTCCACTCAGCCATATATTCTTATGGATATATTCCAAAGTTTCCTAGTTTTTTATACCGAGATACTCGTCAACCCGATTTTACTCAAAAACAATGTCAGCTTATTCTAGTATGACACCAATATGAATAAAAAGTTTCATGTCGATTGGTTACATTGCCTGGCTTATATGCCACGTACAAAATTGTTCTACATATTTTCCCAGAAACCTGAAAACGGAGCCCGATTTTTTTTTTCGGTAAGTGCAGAAATGGAAGTCTTCGCTATGCTTATTTGATGCCATACGTTTATTCAGTCTGGTTTAACCTTATTTAATATCTTTAGTTTGAATTTCTAAATCGTGTTTACGAAATTAATTCCATCATTGTTCTTTATATTTGGAATAACATGCGTTCTCGAATAAATCTTGTAAATTTATTCGTTTCGTACAGACGAACTCACGACGAAGAACTACGTAATTTGATAGTTTATCGACATTCACCATACCGAACATGGCCTGTTTTCAAAACCACAGTTTATTGTTGGTTCAGTATTTGTTTTCAATGTAGTATTTTTTTTTTTTTTATTGCTTTAATAAATTAACATAGATTACAAATTCGACATCCACATGTCAATTTCCACGAAGCCCCGGGGTAAGGGCTTGACTGTGGCATTATAACTGATATAATTGAATAAAAACTGTCTCTCTTCGTACACATGAAATAAAAAGTCGTTACTTGACGTATTTGAAATATAAAATGAAATACAATAATATATATATATATATATATATATATATATATATATATATATATATATATATATATATATAGTCACTAGATCATATTGCCGTAATATGTAGGTGTTGAATGAGTAATAAAAATGGCGGATACATTATTTGAATAAACAAAATAATCAGAAAACAAATAAATTCAAATGTAGGCATGAATTTGTTTTGTTTTGAATAAACAAAATAATCAGAAAAAAAATAAATTAAATGTAGGCATGAATTTGTTTAGAAAGAAACTGATGAACCAAAAAACCTAACATAGGTCTCCATAAATAATTCAACATTGGTCGGTGTATACACAGTCCATGTTGAAAAGAATGAAAGTTTTGATTTCCCGTTTGACTTCATAAAACTTTGAAAAGTTTCTCAAATTATCAGGCTAAGAATTGAAGAATAATGGAATCATATAACTAAGACTCCTCTTTCCATTTCTGTTGTTCCATGTAGGGAGAACAAAATTGGAAAGTAAAGCAAACCGAGTATTAGCTAAATGACTAGAATGTAATTTAAATTCTTCTGAAAAATAATATTTCAAGATGACTCGATATTTATACAACAAAGGAATATTGTAGAAGGCTACAATAACGAAAATACTCGGGAAAACTGTGGCCTAATTGATCTTTGACATGATTGGGCAGTATTGTTGAATTAATACGGTTTTGAATGGATAGTATTTTATTCAAATGACATTGAGAAGCATTTCCCCAAGAAAGAATCCCATATAAAATTAACGATTCTGCTAGAGCGCAATAAACCGATCTCAATAAATTAAATGATAGGAAAGGTTCCAAATTATAGATTTGAAAAGCACAAGAGCGAAGCCTATTACATAAAAGATCAATATGACCTCTCCATGAGAAATATTCATCAATAGTTACACCCAAATATACGTGATGGTCAACATTACTAATCTGAACATCACAATTACAAATATAACCAGGAGAGCCGCAATTTAAAGAATGTAAACAAATAATAATAATAATAATAACAATAATAATAATTATATATTAATGAATAATAATATATATAGTAACGGTAACAGCACAAACCGATTTTTTGACCGCAAAATCTCGGCACAAAACGAGAATATTTGAAAGACATCAATAAAGTATACATTTACAATGTGGGGGTGCTGACCATTAATTTTACCCTTCCTTACACTAATATGGAATAACTTAGAAACGGTAGAAGCGCAAAGCGATTTTTTCAAAGCACATTTCAGCACAGAACGAGCACATTTCAGTTATGAAAAAGTACACATTTCAAATGTGGAGGGGCTGGCTACTTCCTTGGCATCAATCTGGTCCTAGCACATTGAAATCAGAATAACTAAAAAAAGGTAGCAGCACAAAACGAATTTTGTGAAGTACATTTCAGCACAAAACGAGCACATTTCAATACCTTAAAAAAAATCAAAATTCAAATGTTAGGGTGGGGGGGGGGGGGAGAGTCATTGTACGTATGGTGCTCATGCACATTGTCTCGACAGTTCATTATTTTAAATATCAGGGTAAAGCTGCGTCTAGGTATATGTTGAATATTATATTCTTATAACCCTTCTTTTACGGATGCTGCATGTCATCACTAGACAGTTTTCGTTTTATATAATATACCAGCTTAGATATGTCGTCTTGTGGAAGATGAAAATAATAAATAATGACTAAACAAGACATGTTCGTAGTTTGCGTTTTTTTTTTTTCAAAGCCAAATGGCTCAAGAGGGAGAGGGACGAGGAGAAAATGAACTTGTGCAATGAGAGTCGTAAAGTTGAGTGAGCCCGACATGTCATAATCATGCGATCCGCGCTATATAGCTAGCGATTCATTAATTTAGTGTAGCCCCTAAGCACACTGTGGACACCTCTGCCGGAAATTAAACTCCCAGTGGTTAAACGCACGGCACGTTAAATACGTGTGGCCCAGACATCAAAAGTCAATTGTTTGGGGGAAGTAGAAGAGAGTCACAAGGGTGAAACCTCTATCTAGGCCTACACTGCTAGAAACGGAAATGCAATAAATGGAAAGAAGCATATTGATTCTTCTCATATGGGAATACAAAATTGTTGATTGAGACACATCTCCAGTATATGTATGTATATATATATATATATATATGTATATATATATATATATATATATATATATATATATATATATATATATATATATATATATATATATATATACTCGGGAGAAAAAAGAAACTAATCTCAAGTGTTGTATGTATGGACCTAACAAAAATTTACATTGAAAATTAATCGATTAGCCAATCTAGTCTACCAAATAGTATTTATGCCTTTTCTAGACAGTGGACCTACCTAATACAATGTATTTGATGAATATCACCTACCGGACACAATGCAGGAAATGTGTACTAGAATGTTAAAATCTACATTTTTCAAAAATGATTTGAAAAGATTATCACTTTTTTTGTTCCTTTTGTTAGTTTGGAAATGTAGGTCTGTAACACGAATATGTTGTGAGAATTTTGGGAGAATTATCACGCTCATTTTTTTTCTGAATCTGATATCGCATAAGGCTATAATTATGTGCTGCGATCTCATAGATATATCCTGACTAAATTGTTCATCAAAGTCTTTTTTTTAATTTATTTTTTATTGGGTTTTTAACGACGCATTGTAATGATTACTAAGATCTATTGGCGTCGGATGAATGATTAATGAGATGATGGGATGATGAGATGAAGGGATGATGAGATGAAGGTTTTTATGGGTAGTGGGTAGGATAGTGGGAAACAAGCGGTCGTGGCCTATATTGTGGGAACCATCCCGGCATTAGCCTAGACTACAGAGGGAAACCACGAAAAACCCCTGTAAAGATGGACGGTGGCGGGGATCGAACCGGGTCCGATATGTCCCTTCACCTCCCGGATCACACGAAGCAAGTGAGCTAACCACTCAGCTACTGTGCCGGTTCATCAAAGTTGTATATGATAATTATCATAGGGTAATTACTTGTAAATTACATAAGTATCACCTCTATATCCATAACGAATGGAAGGATTGACGTTCCATATTAAGCACCTAGATATGGTTAGTATTTCACACAATATTGTGCACGTCTTTACAATTTCAATAGAAAAACAAAATTGGTGGAGGTGCCATCTTTTATACGAACGATATGCGACATTTCTGAACTATTTAATATACTCAGTGCTCGTGCTATAGGTCAGAATATCTCAGAATCATTTTCCACTTCGCATCAATTTTCACACGAAATAGAATATTGGTGGAGGTGCCATGCCATGCAGTTCCAGTTTTGTTCAATTTATATTGTATCGTAGGCCCTATATTTCGTTAGCTTTCCATTAATCTGAACAGGTTTCATACTTGACATTCATCTCAGCATTACAGCTGTAAAAATATCAAAGAAAATATAAAACATTCTACTTTTAAATTTCATATTGTAATAAAAATTATGATATTTAAGCAATTGAAGTAATAACTTTGACTTGAAGATCGGTATTGAACTTCTCTCATCCATGATTTTTCACTTTAAAATGAATACATGCAACGTAATTATAGAAAAGCTTTCGAATCAGGCCTTAGATTAGTGCCTATATACAGTCGAGCCACAGATTGGAAGCTGCATGATGTTTGAAAATGTACTACATCACTATAACCTTACGTATAGACGAGTTCAAATTCAACACTGCTTGACTAAAAGTAAGCGGTCAATATACAGGCCTACACGTTGATTAGTATCACAATACATTTTCTTTTATTCATATTTGATAGGAAGTGAATCATTTTGCTGCCCCCTCTCACTTAAACAGTTATCAGTTATACATGGTGCTATATCAATTCGCAGTAAACTTAATATATGAGATAAACTTCATGAGCTAAAGCAAGTTTTCCATCATATAACTCAGTGTGCAACTTCGCTTATTCCAATAATAGCCTTAAGGAGAATTCCAAAACTAAAGGAAGATAATGTTAAGACGGTTACTAAGCCAAAGAGGATTAACAATGTTGTCGAGGTTGGTGGAGAGAGAAACACGGATATAGGTATACAGAGTGAGGAAGAAAGAGAGTGTCTCATAATCTTACACTAGATTGCTTCCACTTTCAAATCAAATTACTCTTGGACCAATGATGCAAGGGTTCTATCGCTCGTCTTCGTACTTCTTCAACATTATAGCACGACTTACAAATCAAATGCTTGTCGGTGACAAATGTCGAATAATCAGTCAAGCGATGATTGTATCACTGACTTTCTTGATGAGTGGGATTAAGATACGACAGCGACAAATTGCGGTAAGATAAGCAAGTTAGACCAATGGTTTATTGGTCTATCGATTATCAGTTCACAGTTACTACAGGATGTAGTGATACCAACCTATTTGATCATAAGATAAAGAAGGTGCTCCAACTCGAGTTATGAAAGTGTAACATTTCCAAGGTCAGCTCCGGAGTTCAGGGTCCCGATTGCCTGTAGCGCAACTATCGCTTTCATAAAGAACTATATAATACAACAATGCTCAACAATGCTATACAGTATACACGGCTCAGTAGAATTGTAATGGTAGTAGTTGCATTTGATTTTTACGGAAAATATAGATTCTGTGAGTCAACAATGCCACCGGTACCGTATAGCCACTCTTATCTCCATCTAGTTCACAAGGGAATCCGCTAAATCGTGACAGGCAATCGGGACCTTTGGCTGTGAACTGACTGCAAGAAACCGCAAATGCCTTCCATGTTATTAATATGGGAGTTGGAGCACCGTCTTTATATTATGATAAAATAGGTTGGTATCACTACATCGTGGTCACGATGAAGGCCCTAAATATATATTATATATATATATATAAATATGAATATATATATATATATATATATATATATATATATATATATATATATATATATATATATATATATGGTTTCCGTTTCATTCACCTGATGGCCTATAATTGTATTACTATTCTGTTCTAGCTATAGGCCTACTCAATTACGTGTATAATTGAAATGTAACTGCGAATATATTTAAACATTTCAGTAATTGCTTTCAAAATATTCTCATCTCCATTCTTTCAATCTTTCATGACATCGAATATTGAAAGCTAAAGCTTAGTTTCATGTGCGTACCGTAGAAGTGAACACTTCATTGTCTGGTGATATATATATATATATATATATATATATATATATATATATATATATATATATATATATATATATATATATATATATATATACAAAATGTATGTTTCTTGCTTGGATTTTGTAATTGACATGTGGAAAAGAATAATAAATAGTTTCTATTCTCGGAATTCATGAATCAATTTTTCTGAACTTGATCCTTGCTGGTACCGAAATGTGTTATTTCTAATAAGGGTTAGGCCAGACGACAAAATCGTTTCAGAACATATACACATTCTTGTCGTGTTCAGACTGTGATGTGGTAAGGCTGATAGATTGGGCCTCTAGCCATTCTATTTATTTCTCACCTTTTGTCTCTTGCAGTCGTTGTAGGTTGTAGAAAGAACATTCAAACCATTAAAGTACGTCGACTAATGAAGAATTGAGTGAGTAATAGCATTCAGATGTCTCCGTCTGTAGACGATATTTAAATGAACCTCCTATTCAAGATGAACGGGTAATAGAAGGATGCCGCAATTGTCCTTTAGAATAAAAGCTAGCTTCGAGCGTGTTCGGTTCATGGTGGATCAAGTAGGCCTACATACAATGAGCTGTCTGAGATAAGTTAGGCTTTTAGATTTATATATTAGGAACATTTTAATAATCTTTTTGAACAAACATAATTTTTATACACTCAATTCAATTGAAAGATAGAGTAGTCCACAATAACCCTCCCCCTCGCCTCGAATCTACAGTATACAAAATAGGTGATCTAACCACTCGATCATGCCATCCGAGTGAAATTAACCATCAAGATATAAAGTCTCAATGCAATCAAGCATCGACGCTTCAAGTCTTTAGTTGCAATATTCATTGTGCTATCTCAATAAGCATTGCATGCTTGCCGCAACCTGAAGGACAATTCCGGCGACCTTATATTAGTCGTCGTTATTTCAATTAGAAGATTAGATGTGGCAACATTAGACGCATCATAATATCATTGTCAATGAAACTAAATGATTATGTACTCTTTCAGTAGATACATGTTACGTGCTTGATAGTTCGAGCTTCTTCTAGCTTTTAATGTATATTTTTATAGTCTTTTACTTTTGTGTTGTTTGTTACGCTCAGGAGTGTAAATACAAGTTGTGTTGATAACTGAAGAATAATTGGTTCTCGAGAAATCCACGTCCTGAAAACGGAGCCTCGAACCTATGTATCTTTGTTATTATTATCTACTAAATGGTGAAACGATGAAGCAAATTAGTTCTCCTTGGTTCTATTTGGACCACGGGTCCCAAGTATAGCAGTGCTGGACATGTAATATTTGGGCGAGACGGTGCTTGTAGTCACTGTCTATAATAAAAGTACCGTTAAACCTACAAGTATCTAGGAAAGCTTCACTTCATTACTGTTTTTATTGTTTTCCTATTCTTCTCTTTTGTAAATGAGATGAAGAATAGAAAGATTTATGAATTGAAATTGAAAATTGATAAATTAAAGGTCGCTAGGCACTAGGTTAATTTGTAACCTCACCACTTCCGCTATCGTTCCACATATGGTGGAAATGTTCTCCTGGTATGGATGCCAAGAAGTATCTCGTATGACAACAGCTAGCCGTTCGTTAGCACTTGTCAATGTATGGAAAAGTGTCCTGAAATCACTGCACATTGTGGAGAGACGTACATGTTCAGTTCTGCCCAAGTGGTCAGGGGATAGAACGTTATAAACGAACGCTGAAACCATCTCTCAAGGCTTGTTGCTACGATCACAAAGACTGGGATTCTCGCCTCCACGAAGTCCTGTTTCCCGTTTGCTCTCCGTAATCCGCATATCCGTAAGTTCAGTAACTGTATGGTTATACTTGACTTACTGTAGAGACTGTAACTTACTGTATCTTACTTACTGTACCGTGCTCGTTATTGATACGCTACTGACGACCAAGAACCAGCAGGAAGTGCATGAGGAGGTTGTTCACGAATTTGCCACCAACTTCCGTAACCACCTCAGTAAGGCTCGAAGTTAAAATATTGACTTCCTTCAATTTTTCGAAGTCATTGTTGTTAGTTCTTATAGGTCGCTTGATATAAACTGTTCCTTCATTGATTGGCAATTCGGGATGCATTTTTTCCAATAACAAGGAATATTACCAAAACATCAATAATATAGTTTGGTATAGGCATATATAGGCAATCTATTCATTAAGTTCACAGTTAAGAGCCCGCATCTTAGCTGAGCATGTTTCTCTTCAAAATGCTCTATCCAAGTTTGATGTGCGTTTAAAAGTTTAATTGTGGGTTGAAAAGTGAAAAAAGGATAATATTGAAAGAGTTTCAGTAACCACCGCTAGATGGGGGAGTTTTTCATTTCAAAATTTGGACAAAATCTAGTTACATTACACATTTTGGCCAAGGAAATTGGGAAAACTGTAGAATAAAAGGCAAATCAGAATTTTGAATATTGATAAGGAAAGTTGAACTTAAGGATGTGCGTTTGTAATTTATTTCTACTATTATTCGGTGACCGGGAATTAGGCAATGAAAACCATCAAATTAGGCACATTTTGACCCAATTATTGCTCCATAATGAAATCATTCTTCAATTTTCGATTAAGCATATCCAATTGTGAGAGTATTGTTCATTCATTGCATTTCACCGCAAGTCCGTAATGTCTGTAGTTCTTGAGATATATGTGGCCAAAGTACACCCTGTAAATCCGTCTAAGATGCGGGCTCTTAATAACTCGTACGTTGATGTCAACATTTGTATTCAGTAATTTGAGCCATTTACTACAAGTTTTAACGAACCCGATTTGAATGAAACTTTTTATAATTATGTGTTATGATCATGAAGTTTTTGCGTTT
>OZ023327.1:63386584-63396584 GCA_964007535.1 Brachyptera risi | reverse complement strand
CCATAATAGAAATATACAATCTGTAAGTCTCGATTCAGGCAGGGCTATTAAATGTGTCTACCTCTGCGACTGTCATAAGAGAGAGAGAGAGAGAGAGAGAGAGAGAGAGAGAGAGAGAGAGAGGGAGAGAGAGTGCGCCTCATCCTGCCTGCTGGAGTCTATATAGGCTACTGCTGAGGATCTATATATTCATCTCTCAAGTGAGTTATGGTTTGGATTATTATATACACGTATATCGATATGTATTTGTTTGTGGATCATTGTCAAGAAGATTATAAAGATCGAACAGCTGAGCTTGATTGTAAAATGCGCGTCTGTTTTTATTAAGCCAGGCATATTTAGCTTGAAGGTAGGCATTGCATAGAACGTATAGAAACACATACAATAAGGTTCAGTGTCTAATGCCTATTGATTTTCATCGAATACATTTCATCCATTAATGCATCTCGACCAGAAAAGGAAGAGTAATCGTAAATGGTTTACCACCGTTTGTTTAGACGGGACAAAGTGATTTATGCCACAAGTCACCGACCCTAGCCAAAAGAACAGGCGGAAACAATTTGCATAATAGTAAATTGAAGTTAAAATGAATATTAATATATACCATCATTCATTAAGTCCTAAACATAACACAAAAGGGAGTGATCTATATGGTCGCATCCTTCATCTTTTAATCTCCATGGGTTTTGTATGAGGAAAATGTTTTGTAGGCGGGTCGGTGCATGAGATTCATGATATCCTGACAGCAAAATATAAATATGCATAATAATCAACGAACAGCTATCAGTCAGCAATGGCGAGAAATACAAGCATGGCTGAAAAGAAATCAATTACGCTATTTAGTCACATGAATGAATTAGAGGAGCTCCGAACTGGACCTTGTCAGTAAAATAGGGAAGCTGTGAAAATGCAGGCAAGGGATTCAGGATCACCCTCTCAGTCGTCATCAACTTTTCCTCCTCCCCTTTTATGTTCTACAAGGTTCTATTAAAGAACTGCAGCTAGGAATGTGTAAGGGTTCCTGATGTTTTTGTATGATTAACAATAATGTCATATTTCCGTTAAACACCTGGATTGTTCCCGCGTAATAAATGTAAGCTATTGGCATGGAAAATCGATTTTCGTCGAGTTTTCATGAAATAGTCTAGGCCTTTATTTTCCAGTACAGAATCAGTTCACAATTTAACATCTGGGGACAAGTAACCGTTGATATGCTTCATTCTGAAGTGTTGCATCTACTGAAATTAAGTTTTTTAGCTATAGTTCTAGTGCTATAGGTATTCGAACTTATAATACAGATAAGTAGGCCTATTGGAAACATCATTTGAGATGAATGTTTTTTTTTAAATCATTGTAGCTCATTCAAAAACTGGCAGTCATTAGGAGAGTAAGTCCCTTATATAGTTCTTTAAGTAATAACATTTCCGCTTTGTAAAACCTCTCTAATGGTGTAATTAAAAAACTCTAGAAGGAATTAAATAAAAAGTTAAGCTACTTTCAGAAGCTTACCATTACTTGAAGTTCTCATTTTTAACCCCTCCGACTAGCCATTTTTCCCATTTTTATTCTTATTAACGAATCTTCTTCAACTGCAAAATAAAAAGCAACGTCTTCGTTTAGTTAGTGAAAGTGCTTGATTACTATTTCAGTTGTTATGTTTGTTTTTCTAATCTTTATACAAAGTTATGTGAAACAAGTATTCAGTGAACAGAAAATTATTATGGCGTTTCTCCCTTCCTACTAAAGAAGCAGGCAAGGGGATAAAAAGCAATACTCTAAGTTAGATAAGCCTGGTGGTTGTCTTGTACAATGGTGCCTGCACCCCACCCTTTGGTCTAAAGCCCCACCTCCTACCTCACTGTACCCGCATGTGATATATATGCAGTAGGCCGAAGGGGGACTGGATGTCTTGGAAGTGAATGGATAGGGATCATCGCGGCATGTTTGGTATGCGCACACATGCGACATGTGGCTTATCATTTCAGTCGAAAGGGGATAAAAAGGATGAATGGTAGGATTAAAATATCAATACGCTTTGGATAAATAGTTTACATTTATGCATATCCTTATCATTGTATACCACTTGTACTGAGACGAGTGGTCGAGTGGCTAGCACACTGAAACGTCATTCAGAAGACAGGTTTTGGATTAACGCCGTGGTCGACCATCCTGATAGGGGTTTCTCGTGGTTTCCCTCGGTCTTTCAGGTCAATAATGGGATGATTCCTTCAAAGACAGTCCATGACCGACTCCTGCCCACTATTAAAAAACACATAATGAAATAACCTTTCATCTCATCATCTCATATATCATTCATTGACGCCATTAGATCTGTTATCAGTAGGCACTACAGTGCGTCGTTAAACCAAATACAAAGAGAAGAAAAATTGAAACTTGTATCATTTAGTTTATGGATTGTATACAAAATAATAGAATATATATATATATATATATATATATATATATATATATATATATATATATATATATATAATATATATATATATAAATATATAAATACAGGGGTGGATACAGGGGGGAGGGGGAAAGGGGGGGAGGCGATCGCCCCCCCATGAATCGGAACCGACGAAAAAAATAGAAAGAAAGAAAAAATAGGTAGAGAGAAAGAAAGAAAGAAAAAAAAATAGGAAGAGAGAAGGAATACATATCTATACAGCTATGTATGCCATGATTTCATATTTTACATAATTGCATTGAGAATGAATCGGGAGTAGGCCTACTGTTTCAAAATGTCAGATCTAGTAGGTCTATGCAGTTTAGTCAGCAAGAATCAACAAACAGCACTACCGGTACCGTGCTTCTTTCAGATTTTGAATTATATATTGAGATGTTTGTGAATAACAATGATAAAAACGACGAGGGTCGTTTCTAGGGGTAGGAAAAGAGGGCGGTTGCCCGGGGGCCAAATTTAAGGGTGCTATCGGCGCCCATTCGTGACTTTCTATCAGTAATCATATTCTATAAATCAAATTAATGCCATTTTATTCACATAACTGGATAGAGTAAATGTTTTTATATTCAAATATCACTGTTATTGAATGATGGATTGATTCAGCGTTTTATTTGCTTGGAACAGCCATTTGGCAAAATTAGTCTTGTTAAAATCATTGCATTTCAGAAATTTCGTGTAGTTCCTAAAACCCGTGGAATCGTATTAAAAAATATATTTTCCAAAATTTCCCTGCTGGGCATGGCTCCCTCCTTGCATTCACCATCAATATGCACATATTCGGGGGCGCACAACTGACTGCCCAATTGCGTGCTTGCCCGGGGTGCTAAAATGATATTGAACGACCTGCAGCTACAAATATTGTTTTTTGGAGTCATTTTTAACTAGTAAGCCATTTTAGATAAACCATTAATTAGTAGAGTGTTAGGCCTAATTATAAAATTATAGGCTTATCACTAATTTAATTTGTCCATTTTGTATAATGATAAATTTTACATCTGCTGTCAATGGAAAGAAGTGATCATTGCCCAAGAGACTTAGTTTAAAGTGGAAGATATCAACATCAACATTCATGTGTTTATACTGAAAGACTTTTATCTACGGCGAAAAAATGGTCACAGACAGCGCAGTCCTGGTGTTGAAGTTCGTCAGTTTTAAATAATCAAAATGGGGTGGTAAGATCGCCCTTGTGGTGCCCCGTCCAAATGATCCTATCTTTCATCCATAGCCCTAATTGTGGAACAATGATTTTGTATCAAGTTTCGATGTTATTTAAATAAAAAAAAATAATTAATTCCATAAGTAGAATGATTTCCGCATCTGAACCTCATCTGAAACACGCTGAACCGTATTAAAAATGGGTGTAATTTCAAAAAAGCCCTGCGGGCCAGAAGGGGGCCTTCTCCCCTTTCCCCCCCGTGGGTCGTCGGCTTCGCGAAAACGAGCCGTTGCATAACTGTTCTCTTGTGGCATTTTTTTCAAACTGAAATCGCCTCCTCCATGAATATGACCTGGATCCGCCCCTGTATATATATGACTACATTCTTCAGTGGCATTTTGATTTTCAGAACATGTAAAGTCAATCTAGCTATGACACTAACCTTGTGACATTCGATGAATAGTTTATTTAGTTTTAATACCAGCAGAGTAGCTGAGTGGTTAGCTCACTTGCTTCGTGTGATCCGGGAGGTGAAGGGACATATCGGACCCGGTTCGATCCCCGCCACCGTCCATCTTTACAGGGGTTTTTCGTGGTTTCCCTCTGTAGTCTAGGCTAATGCCGGGATGGTTCCCACAATATAGGCCACGACCGCTTCCTTCCCACTATCCTTCCCACTACCCATAAAAACCTTCATCTCATCGTCCCATCATCTCATTAATCATTCATCCGACGCCAATAGATCTTAGTAATCATTACAGTGCGTCGTTAAAACCCAATATAGAAAAAAAAAAAATTTAGTTTTAGATTATTTTCTAGTTTGTTGTGTCTGCCAGTTTATACATTGAATGATCTTAGATTCATAATGACTTCATGACCCTCGTTTACATTCGTCAAGTTTAGCTAGATTTCAACTATGCATCCTATCTATAACTTCTGGCTTAAATTATGAAAATTCAGTACTAGACTTGTTTTTCCAATTATTAGGGTATATATAGAATTTCAACACTACTTCACGTTAACATACTGAAATAATAAGAGGCAATTGCAACTGGTGAGGTCGATGACACAAAATTTGTCAATGCTAGAGGTTGTAGATAGGAGATAGATAGTGGGAGGGGAAAAATCCTCACTTATATTTCATATTTCAGCTAAATCTACCTTGAACATAAAGGATGACTTGCCTAAAGGGTGCAAGTAGCTAACATAAAGAAAATATATTTTCAAGGGGATCGTGAGAAGTGTTATGAGCATTTTATTACCATATCAGCTAAGTTAATGTTGAATGCCTGTTGTTGTTGCTCTCTATGATGTAGGCTTACACATAACCACCTTGAAGCTGATTTGACGTTTATTTTTCAGTCATGTCAAAAGCGATGCCAGCTAAACTTTTCAATGATGGCATATAGGAATACATAATGTTATATTGCCAAAACTTACATTCATCATTCATCGCTCACCCCGTACAAGTCTTTACATTCGGAATTCAATACGTTCATATCGACATTATTACAATAGGTGAGGCACCGTGATACCGGTGTCAATGAAGAAGACGAAAGAAAGTGTCAATTATATTAATACTTGCAAGAAGACTTTCTGATAAAAGACTTCATTTTGCATAAGAACATTCAACACTGAGGAAGGAAAAGTGATTATTTTCGAATAATCGCCTTCATGGAAGGATTCTGTAATTGCTGGTGTCAATTACGATGAATATAGGGACACAGATATATATATATATATATATATATATATATATATATATATATATATATATATATATATATTTATATTTATATATATATATATATTTATAATATATATATTATGTATATATATATATATATATATATATATATATATATATATATATATATATATATATATATATATATATATATATATATACATATATATATATATATATATATATATATATATATATATATATATATATATATATATATATATATATATATATATATATATATGAATATATATATATATATATATATATATATATATATATATATATATATATATATATATATATATATATATATATATATATATAGTTGAATTAATGAATATTAGAGTTTTAAGGCGCATCGACAGCGAGGTCATTTAGCGCCTGTATATATAGTTATATATATAGTTATATATATATATATATATATATATATATATATATATATATATATATATATATATATATATATATATATATATATATATATATATATATATATATATATATATATATATATATATATATATATACATATATGTTATGACGAATGTTCTCGCGGATGGGATGAAATGATGTTTCGTTTTCTCGGGTTGACCGCGTTTGCTCTTTCGGGATAGAATTGCGGTCCGAAGAGGGACCTTGTCTTCTATTCCAACGTTTCGGCAGGATGTGACCTGCCATCATCAGGGATTCTTCTTGACAGTTCGGCGAACGAGCACATCGCCAAAGAAACCAACATGACAGATTATTTCAACTTCGTTAATCGTTATAACGTTATGACTTCGTTTCAATTTCGTTGAATTAATAACATATACCGGTTAGGCCTATATACTTGCATCGGTCCAAATTGAAAATCATTTCATTTCCCGAAGGTGTAAGTAGGCCTCAGGGGCGGACTGGGCTATCTGGCAACCGGGCATTTTCCCGGCGGGCCGCCTTACTTATGGCTGGCACTTACAGTTTATCCAAAGATGAACTTATTGAAATAAACACATGATATAACATTTTCAACACAATACTACAGTTCTTCAGAAATTTTGCGATGATGCGAGTGGTATTTGATTGAAACAGCTCATTCACAATGAACAGTGAAACGCAGAAAACATAATTAATAATATAATTTAGTACGTCATTATTTCTTCCATAAGTCTTCCGATGAGAACCTGGAGACAGTGAGTTGATCAATACATTTATGATTTTAAAAATACAATGCGCTACTTGTTTCCACAATTTTGACAAAGAAGGTTCCGACTTCCGATCAACCGTCTCCTCATTCCACAACACTAGCTCATCGATGGTTCGCTCCTTCTTCGCTTGCGGATACAAAGACAGGTCAAATGCATACCATCAACCCCCCTGGAAATTGGTTGCCATCAACTGATATACTTTCGTGGCCCTCTACTGTCCTACTTACGCGATAAGGATGAGATATCATATCGCAGGTGGCTGTGGTTGCTAAGCTGACGGACTCATATTGAGAAAACATGAAAACTCAAAATGGTAATAATTTCAAAACGGAATGTACAAAATTTCTTCTTCAAATTCAAAGCGATGATAAATACTTTTTGTGACACTGGCTCAGCAGGCCTATAATATCAATTTATCCACTTTTCATTAAATTTGTTGTCTAGTTCCAATGGATGCTTCTTTTTCACTATTGCTTCTTTTTGTTTCTTTTTTCTATGAATGTTGAGTAAAAAAAAATTGGTGGGAAATTTACTGAAAATATTTTGTAATACTTATAATTATGTTGTTACAGTGATTTTGTGTGAGTTTACTTCATGTTTATATATCTCTGTGTGTACGACAACTGTATGTATTTATGTATTTTCTGTGTGTTTAATTTTGTTTCTGAAATTTATGTGTCTTATGTTTTAAACTGGTTAAATGGAAGAACTCGCTAGAATAAAGAATTTCGCTAGCAATAAAGATCCTTCAATAATAATAATAATAACTGCGTCAGCAAACTACGTCAGTTTGCAATTGCGTCAGATCTAAACTGTGTCAGTCTACAACTGCGTCAGTTTTGAACTTCGTCAGATTCCAACTGCTTCAGTTTCAAACTGCGTCAGATTTTGACTTGATAAGATGTTTTTGCTATGAATAGTACCACATATATCACACTGGAGGGAAAATACCCCCACCATGTACAAGTACGGTCTTGGCAGCAAATCAAAACTGACACAGATTAAAACTGACACAGTCGAAAACTGAAGTAGTCGAAATCTGACGCAGTTGAAAACTGACGCAGTTGCCGCTGTCCCTTATTTAGGTTCATTTATTCAGGCAGAAAATCTCTCGTTTTCTTTCTTCAATTCTTAATTATCTTTTCTACATAATAATAATTCTTTATTTCATAAAATCAAATGAATTTGACATTGAAATACTCTCCTTTATAATGTGAAATTACTCAATAGTTTAAATAAACATTGTCATTTGAACATAATAATGTCCAATAATCATAAAAATATAATAATAATAGTCATGATAATATTGTACCCACAGGATCAAAATTAAATATAACAGCTAATCAAAATAGCATATGTTGATGCTTGACGAGGAAAACGCCATATATGCGTTGTTAGACTAGCGGATAGTAATAGTATGTCGACTTTTCATTTTACCGACATTTATAAAAATACGAAATACAGTTCACTCGTTTTGAAGGAAATCCTATAAGAAAACGTTATTTTGGTTTTCATAGCTTATATTTCACTCCTTGCTTCTCTATCAACGAAGTCTATGTAATAAATATGCTTTTCCTAGTTCGTTATTAAAACATATTTGAGAAAATCCTCATGTTTGCCAAACTTTTGCCTACATTCGCCAATTGGGTGACATTCAAGTTGTAAATGGGTAAAAACTGCTTCGAGAAGGTAGGCCTACCAATTTAGCACATTTTATGTTTTTTCTTCAAAATGACAGACCCGATCAAGCTGAAAGTTTCCAGAAATGTGTATCAAAATGTTATTTAACTTCACGCAGAATTTCATTCTTTCGGAAAATAAAAATATATTCTTTTTTTCCGCTGTGTTATTCTAATGGGTATTTTTGAAATTTCTAAAATTCATAAAATCAAAAGTTACCACCCGATAATACCACAAAACTATACAGATCCGAGTTAGATGAGGAACCATGATAAAAAAAAGTTTCAAGTTGATAGCTGTAGCCGTTTGACCTGTGGAGACCCGAAAAAAAAAACATAAAAAAACAACATAAAAACAAACACCAATTTTTTCAGTATGTCAAATTGAATCCTCGCTGAAGATCGTCTAATAAGCCTGATTAGCGTCACGATTTCAGATGTCTGTAGTTTATTTCCTTTTATAGATTCTTTATGGGTCAGCGACTATTACCCGAGCGTTTTAGTGATGTCCTGAAATGATACTAGGATCCCTATAATAATAGCATCAGACCTCATCATGTAAGTCGGATCATTTCCATCTCAGAACTCTTGGCGGTAATCTCTGTTATATCTCACCTGATCTAATATACACATGGATTGGAAGAAAAAAACGGATATTCATATTAAATATGTGTATTGTATATATATATATATATATATATATATATATATATATATATATATATATATATATATATATATATATATATATTGAAACTTTGAAACTTTGACGACTCATTTCATAATAATAACCAAAGTTTCAGAGACGAATCGAAAAATTTGCACAACATTTTACATACCATTAATGAGACTCATTCAAAAAGTCTCCAATGAATGAAACCACTTATCGACAAAAAATGTCATAAGAGGATTCACAAAGTCATTGCCTTGTTACTCTATCACGGGAAGGAAGGACATATAAAAATTTGACTCCTTGGATGTATTATTTTTATAACCGAGTGAAGAATGAATAGATGAACGATGGATCCACATGAAGACAAATAAAAATTGAGAATGGTTTATTGAGTTGTTTTTATAAGAATTGATATAGATTTGTGAATGCATTATGATCTTCATTTGTTCTGAAGTAAACGAAACTTTTTACGATACAACGAAACTTTGATCAAATATAATTGAAAGAAAACCGGCACAGTAGCTGAGTGGTTAGCGCACTTGCTTCGTGTGACCCGGGAGGTGAAGGGACATATCGGACCCGGTTCGATCCCCGCCACCGTCCATCTTTACAGGGGTTTTTCGTGGTTTCCCTCTGTAGTCTAGGCTAATGCCGGGAAGGTTCCCTCAATATAGGCCACGACTGCTTCCTTCCCACTATCCTTCCCATTACCCATAGAACCTTCATCTCATCATCCCATCATCTCATTATTCATTCATCCGACACCAATAGATCTCAGTCACCATTACAGTGCGTCGTTAAAACCCAATATGAAAAAAAAAATGAAAGAGAATGAAAAGGGAACGAACCTTGAATAATTTAATTGATTTAGGATAACAGGCACTATATAGCCCGAGTATTCCTGGTGATCTATGAGCACTATAGTATTCATGTATCGAGAAAACTGAGTTGAAATGATGAAGTCACCTGTTCTGTCGAGTCTATCGAGACTGCTAGAACACTATATGATATAATATTACATTTTATCTTTATAGTCAAAACACTATATCTGTTGTCCAACTGATGCTATATATTAAATTGTA
>OZ023327.1:63381134-63383884 GCA_964007535.1 Brachyptera risi | reverse complement strand
GTTGAGCGCAATAAATTATTTAGTTTCATTGACAAAAAACACCCACATTACAGCGTGGTAAAATCCTGACATTCGTTAAATTGTTCAAAATCTATATCTCTATCAAATATATAGGCCTACTCAACAATTCTTAAATAGCTGTGATACATATATTTAAAAAAATACATCAGATCGTTTGATTGTGTAAGTTTGTCTGTTATAAGAGGGATTTTATTTTATTGCATTCCGATCGTCAATGAACTCTAGTGACTGATAATTGATCAAAGACAATAAAAACTGACATGAAAGTAAATTACAATTCTGAAAAGAGTATAAGAAGTTTATGAACCCATATTGTTCAAATGAAGGTTATTAAGAGGAGAGATACTCAAAAGTGCGTATGGGTTGAGAGTTCGAGCAGAGGGTTGAGGTGGTATAGGAGGAAATGAAATTTGCTAAGCCAGCTAAGTTATTATACCGTGTAGTAGCAGACCATTCGCTTCTTTTTCACTGAGTTGGCGTGGCGCTGTCTTCTGTGCTTGCAGCACAGCTACCATACTACCAATCACCGTAATAGGAAAGACTATTTAATATTAATGAATGAAAAAGTAAGGGAATTGAGAAATGGAGAGTGCGAGCGAGCGAGAGATTTATAGTTAAATAAAGCTGACGTTATTATTCAAATTTATTGAAGGGATAAAAGGAGAGCGTACATTTCATCAGATTGGAGAGGAGGGTGATGGTGAAACTAGGAGAATTGTTAAATTGAAGTGAGTATCTCTTCAATTCAAAACTGCGTTCAAGAAACTGCAGTGTGTGTTGTGCACTCTGTTACGCACGGATAGCCACGTAAATGTCGGAGAAATGAATGTTAAAGTCCACTTATTGCAGATTGGGTGTAAAGGTATAGGTGCTATTTTTATTGGCACTGAAAACGTTGAGTACCACATAAGTTCGTACTTTAGACGAGTGTACAAATCATAGAAATAGCCGGGAAATTCAACTTTCGTTCAATTGGAAAGTAAATTTAGATTTTTCTGGTTTATTTTGAATAATTATTTACTGTTCACTCATTTTCATTCAATTTTTGAGATAGGACCACTACTTCATTGAGTTTCCGAGTCTCCATATTTCGACGGAGTTTCATTCGTCATCTTCAGTAGTGTTGGTCTGTCGTAGATCAGCAAGCAAAATAATTAGTTTATCATATACATTCATACACACATATATATATATATATATATATATATATATATATATATATATATATACACAATATATATATATATATATATATATATAAATATATATATATATATATATATATATATATTATATATAAATATATATATATATATATATATATATATATATATATATATATATATATATATATACATATATATATATATATATATATATATATATATATATATAAATATATATATATATACATATATATATGTATATATATATATATATATATATATATATATATATATATATATATATATATATTTATATATATTATTGATATTATTACTTCCGGAGACACTTGTGTTAATTATGTAAGTAAATATAATTTACACGATTAACACAAGTATCGTCGAGAGAAATAATATCAATAATGATAATTCAATACCTATATGAGAGTTTGCATACATTTATATATATATATATATATATATATATATATATATATATATATATATATATATATATATATGTATATATATTTATATATATATATATATATATATATATCTATATATATATATATATATATATAAATATATAAATAAAGAAATAAGTTGGTAAGTTTTAGGTGATGACGTTTGAACGGTAGTATGAGATAATAGAAATTCCAATACGAAAGGAACACATATACTTCTTATACTTTCAAGATGGTGTAAGTTATAACTAATCAATGCATATCACATAATTGTCAAGCTGAGAATCACATTTTGATCCGTATTTGCTTGACAATCATGCGACATGAGTTAAATACTTACATTTTATATCATTTTGAAGGTATTGAAAATATCTGTGTTTCCTTTGTATCAGAGTTTTGATATCTCATACCGTTCGAAAGACACCACCAAATAGATGATATTCCGCTAAATTGACTCCCATGGACTCCCACTACATACCCTTGCAGAGTATAGTAACCACCTGTGCTGTTATATTAATCCATTGTAAGGCGAGATATGCGCTATATTGTACGTTATATTGCAATAGGGGGTTAAGTGATCGAGCATCCCTCTATGTAACCCACATGATCAAAATCGGACTAATTGTAAATAAACGGTCCATTTCGGGTTATTTGGCACATAAACACTGCTAGAAACTGAAGTTTTTATGAAAGACCGTTCATATTCCACGTAATAATATCGTATACTGGCCTTAAGAGATCAAACTGGAGCAATAGATTATTTGTATACACGAAAGAAAGCTCCCGATCAACCGCCCACCCTATCCAATACCACTAGAGCACGGGAGGTTCGTTCTTTCATCTCTCGTGGGTGCTTCATAATGTATAAAAAAGGCGGTATACGGAGGTAATATAATACGTCAACGGTTGTTATTTAACAATTGTATATATGTATAATGTATATACATGTATATATATATATATATATATATATATATATATATATATATATATATATATATATATATATATATATATAGATACATATATATATATATATATATATATATATATATATATATATATATATATATTTATATTTATATTCTCTCTCTCTCTC
>OZ023327.1:63333634-63371134 GCA_964007535.1 Brachyptera risi | reverse complement strand
ATTCACTTAAAATGATTCCATTGTTTTGTCCTTTAAATACAAGAACGTTTTCACTAAGTTTCAAACAAATACATAACAAGGTTAATAAAATGTTGGAATCAGAAACTGTTTCCATCCTGCACTTGCAAACCGCGTCTATGTGAACTAGGTTGTCCAAATGAACGTCTTTCATGATTGAATGAACGATTTCCACAATACGTGTTGGTGGTACATGTGGAGGGTAGGTCGGCGTGCTCCTAGATGCATAACACTATTGTGTGCGCAGAGTGATTTATTTAGTGCCATGAACCAGCTAGAAGCTAAAAGAACCAAATATAATCAGCTCTTCAGTCGGTCTATGACTATAAAAGCTATACAAAAATAGAAATGAGAGCTGGAAAGTATTATACTGTATCGGGTTTAGAGATGTCCCTAATAAATATCAGAATATTTTGGGTGTGAAGTGCGCCCATTGTGAGCTTATTCAAATCTGCTCATGTGTGTAACAAGTACTACACAATGTACTTGCGTTCGTTAGTTGTAGTGTTACGCTTTTTGTCTTTCTCGAATTAAGTTTTGGAATATTACTATCAAGGAGTTAATATATACTATATATATAGTTTGAATTTCAACAAGAATGTGATATTTCTTGAGGTAACAACCAGATCAGGTTTGATCAGAGAATCTTGTTGAATGTTCTTATTTTGTTGTTATTGTGTAGTATATATGCTACAATTTTGACGAATTTTATCACTCCATCGTTGAAGATTTGCTCGAGTACTCAATTTTGTTATGTTGTGGGGCCTATATGCATCTTCTGACAATGATATGAGTTGAAAGAAGTATTGCCATTCTCCCTTGATTTCATACCTCAAACACAGATAATACCTCAAAGGGGAATACAACTAGCTCATGTGGTATCTTTCTTGCTCAACAGTCCACTGAAAATCCCTACCACCTCCCCGACCCCCTCGATAGCCACACAGGTATCTTTATTTCAAAGCACTTTACAAAGATCTTTATGCCTAACCCGATTGTACTGGCTTGTTGGTTAATGGGATCTAGACAGGTGTTTGGCCTATGTTTTATGAATTCAACTTGATATTCACTTCAGAAACAGGCTTAGTTAATAAGCTCCGTCAGGATATGGGGCTCCGGAGATTGCACTGCCACATAATTGCTTTAGAATTTGTTCTCTCCATAGGCCTATACACCGTACCGGCAATACGCGTATCCCACCTCACCGCTTGCTCGTCTATTGTGTGAACAATAGGTATATCTTAGATGATGTATATGCTTACATCTTAACTAAAGCTTCCCCCTCATATGATTCATTGTTTGTTTTAATACATAAGGGTGGTTTTAATCATTGTACATTTCAACAATAGCAACATCGATTAGAAAAAGGTTTGGGATAATGCTATTCGTCATGGCGACAATTCATGTTCGTTTATTTTATAGGGTGGAGTTTTTAAATTTCTCTGGGTAAGAAGTTCTGATCAGAGAACTCCATTCCATCGAAACGTAATATTTTTGTCGAGATAGTATGTTGCATACATTGCATTGAAATAATACATTCTGGTAGTTGCAAGTGAGCAATATTTGTGAAAATATTATGTGTGACAAAATTAATTTTGTTTATATAAATAATTAAAATAATATGCCATTGTAAAAAAAATAAAATATTCTCAACTAATATTAGTTAACTGAGACTGGTGAATCAGTGGTTAGCGCGCTGAACCGTCATTCAGGAGACCGGGGCTCGACTCCCACTACGGTCGACTATCTTGACAGAGGTTTTTTCTTTGTCGTTCAGGTTCATTCCTGGATGTTTCTTTATAATGACAGGCCACCATTCACTCCTTCACACTATCCAAAAACACCTCATGGTCTCATGGAATAACCTTCAAACTTATCCCACCATACATAGTCTCATTCGTCACTCACCGACTCCAATAGATCTTAGTTAGTGCATCGTTAAACCCAATATAAATTATCTTGACAAAAATAGTTCTTCCAATACTAATTATTACCAGTTGTTATAAATTCCTATGACATCAGATCGATAAGAACAGTTGCAATGACTCCTTGCCATTGAATCATTACTCTATAAGAATATAGACTAACGTCAAGATGGAAATCTAGTTCATCATCTGATATAAACATTGAATAATGAAAACAACATGAAGAAAGATTTCTTTTCCTCAGCAAATATGATTGATTTGCTTATGATTCCTGAAACTTATTATTTAATTTGTACGGTATGTTAATTGAGCCACATTATGATTGAGCATTGTTGCGGGGTCGTATCATCCCCTTGTGATGTCTCGTCCAAACAATGCCACTACTTTGTTATTACCTTATTACCTTGTTACTTTGCCTTATTTGGGAAGTTTTCAATGTCAATCAAATAATCCAATAATAATAATCAACATATAATTATAACACTATAATTATAAGAAGTTAAACAAACACACACAACTGAATAAAACATCTCGTCCAATTATAATATTCATGTTTTTCAAAATGTTTAAAATCATTATTGACATTTCAAACCCCTCAAGAAAATTCAACTGAATCCAACTTGAGATTGTGCAATTTACATATTTATTCTATGCAAATCAAAATGTGTGAATATACTGTTGGCACTCTTTAGTCAATGTGAGATAAAATGTTGTAGCATTGCTCTAGTTTCCACAAGTATCCATTATTATTATTAATATTCTCTCTTAACCTACATTTAAAACCATCACTGAAAAAGATATGTAAAATGTCAACGAAAACAGTACTGCTAATTAAACTACGCCATTGAAAAAGTAATATATTGGGTGAAAACATTCATACATATTTTTTGATTTATTATTCATCCATCAATGATTGTAATCTTGAAAATATTTACCAAGATTTTTTTCACTTCTAAAATGAACACACTTCGCAAATACTTCAAGAGTATAGTCATTTATTATTTATTAATGAAATAAAACATGTGTTGCATGCTTGCACAGCAAATATCGATCAATCACGTCAAGCCTATAGTCAAAGGGCTCACCTGTGTATAGTGAAACAATATAATTTATTCATTCAATGCATTAGCAATGCTGTTTGCTAGGCGCGTATTATTTAGGCATTGTTAAGTCTGGTTTCGGAAATTGTGACGAATGACAAATGGAAATGGAAACATCATTTTTAACAGCTATCACAATTATTGTCAATGACATTTGGGCCTGGCGATACGTCCGTCGAACACCCTATGGGCCAGTGGAGGTTTGTGTTTGGGGAAAGAGAGAGAGAGGGGGGGGGTGTAGTCTTTTTGAAATTATCAGTGATAGGCATCTGCTCTGACTTTCTACACCCTCCTCATTCTCCATCATGAATGATGACGCCAGACGTTGACGCTAGAATAATGTCAAGCATTCCAATAATTTATATTTTGAAATCAAGGGTATGTATGTATGAGTTAAATGTAGACGGTTTTAGGGTTGCGGTGTCCACTGAGAACGTGAGAGGCCCGGGAGGAGGGGGGGGGGGGGGGGTTATGAAGTAAACTCTCTCTCTTATCATCCCCAGAAACACAAATAGCTGGTCGGATTAGATGAATTGAAAAGAACTTGTTGAGGTTTAGTAATGAGAGCATGAAAAGTTGACTCGTTCGGAAAGAATAGCTGATTATGAAAATAAATAGTATTTTTCTTTTACCCACCCGTTTGGGTACGATGAGGGAGCTTTCTTTGGGGGGTCGAATAGTAATTATGCTGCTTTTGCTACGTTTTAGAATCTGTTCTCTACTAATTTATTGTTTGTGAATTGGGATATTCATATTCTTACCACAGTGGTGATTTGTACCTATAAAGTGGTCAAAATTTATGTTTTTGGCATATTTTCTTCGGATCTATCAAAATTCTTTCAAACCAAGTATGTGACTACTTGTGAAAAGTGATTTGAATGTAAAAAGAGGATATGTTATTTTGTTTGATGATTTGACTGAGTTAAATTAATATGACTAGATTTGAATAAATATTTCTAATCATGGTCATTCACATTTTTTTCAGCCTATATGTTACAAGACAGAGTGATAGCAACTTATTTTCACGAGGGTTGTAGATAAAATATTCTTGACGTTATAGGAAAACAAAAACAGAAAGTCAATATTTATTTTAGTGCTATATGAATTTTTCAGTATCACGGTTATAAAAAAAACTGAATTGCTGGGTGGATTTGATCGAAATAATAGAGTTTTGGGGGGTTTAGTGATAGAAGCATGAGAACTTCAGGACATATTCAGGGAAAATGTATGATTCTAAAACGAAATGAGGCCTCTAGATTTGTTATCAGTTCGGAGAGGGGGGGGGGGGAATCTTTAGTGGGTGAAAAATCAATTGCGCTAATTTGGTTCCGATATGGAATCTGTTATTCCACTGAATATATTGTTTGAAACCTACATTTATAATATTTCATAAAAACTAGTGATTTTGATCTACGATGGGGTCAAAGATTACATTTTTTTGCCACCCTCGGTAGCTCGGTCAGCTGAGGCACCGCTTCAAAAACTGTAATCACCTTTGGGCGTGGGTTCGAGTCTCGCATAAGTCATGGGTTTTCTGAAAGTCGTTTCACTTATCATCACTTCATCTTTTCATAATCACGTGCTCATTCGTATCCCCGTATAACCTAGCTGTTGTGGGGTCGTTAAGCAAACAATAATTGTCATCAACATTTTTTTCGGTTTAATTGAATATTTCTATGTTTTATAATTTTTATGAAATTAACCGGAAATGCAATATTCTATTGCATTTTAACTCTCACGAGCCTCACTATTATGAAAAAAAATGAAAATTTCTCAAGGGAAGAAAGCTTAAACACAAATATCTTTTCGATATGGTGTTTGTAGGCGATTATTTCTCTCCCGAATCGAACACTGGTTTCTGGCCAAGACACTGATAGCAACTAACAAGTACGATGATAGCAAACGTCAAGGGCGACTAACGTTAGTTGGTCGATTTATCCAACATTTTATTGACAAGTTTACTGCTAGTTTCCTGATACTATATAGTGGCTCGATAAAATAACGATGCAAGGGACATATTACTCTATCATGTCCCTACCATCATGAGCCATGCAATGTCATGGTGCTCCCCCTATATGCCATACATAACAGGCGTCTGCTAGCCTGTATGCTTTCACACCGTCTATGCTCTCGACCATAGGTTTCAAAATATAGTATCAATTTTGTTTTTGCAATCTTATATCTTAAAAATGATTCACAACTGTCCAATAGACGAAGTCTGACGGTTTCAGTGTTTGATATCAATTTTACCAATTTCAATGGAGAGCATAGATTACTTGATTTCTTCGCCAATAAATCAGTGTTTGTGCCAATCTGGTTATTAGTCTATAATAATATTCAGGCAATGTGTAGCTTAACCATGAGTAATATTGATGATGTCCTCGTTATTCCCAGTAATGAGGATTCTGTCAGCTGATCTGCTTAGTTTATTAGAAGAGAACAAATGTAGCTTGCAAGGAATTTGATTCATTTGAAGTAGATCAGTCTCATTGAACCATTCTGTATGCTAACTAATTCTGAATTTTCCTCAAACTGATAATTAATAATACCAGATAATATTTGTATTATCCGCAAACAGTTCAGAATTTCGAACGCTATTTTTTATACCATCAATAAATGTGATGAAATGTAATGGACCAAGTAAAGAGCCTTGTGAAACGTCACATTACACTGACATGGCATCTGAAAGATAATGTATCTCCCTATTCTATAGGAAGATTCAATTTCAACGTACTGGATTCTTTCCTTGTGGTATAATTATAGCAACGTGTGTGATGTGCCCCGAATACCAAACTGGATAATTCCCCGTGTCACATGAAACCCACACTGTAGGCCTACTGCTCTGTGCCATGCCGGTATCTTTGATGAATTTTCATTTTTTCACGATAATTCTATTGAATTTTCATCGGTGTATTTATATATGGCTACAAAATCATAGTGTGCATACAGAACAACTATCAGACTGGACCGCCCCACTCGGGCGGATGGATCAGTTGTCAACGCGCACCGAACAGTCAATCAGGAGACCCGTGTTCGATTCTCGTCATGGCCGACTATCCTGAAAGAGGTTCTTCGTGGATTCCTCATGGCATTTGAGTTCTTATGAACAGGCCACGACCACTTCCTTCCAACTGTCCAAACATGTAATGAAATCTGTTGCATCTTAGTCATCTCATTCACCATTCACTGACACCAGTATAACTTTATTATTATTACGGTGTGTCGTTAAACACAATATAAATGAATAAAAGAGCGTACTCAATTGTTGTGTGTGCTAGTTTGAGCTCTCTTGCAAATAGTAATTGCGATTTCACAATTTCACAAATGATTAGATATATATATATATATATTTTTAATAACATCGAAACTTGATACAAAATCATTGTTCCCCAATCAAGGCTATGGATGAAAAGTAGGATCGTTTGGACGGGGCATCACAACGGCGATCTCACCAACCCATTTTAATTATTTAAAACCAATGAGCTTCAACACCAGGACTGCGCTGTTGGTGACCATAACTTTCCGCCGACCTTGAACTTTTTTTTCTTTCAGTTTCCGAAAGTCCCCTGAACTAGATTCTAACGAATAATGGTGATATTTATTCCCCAAATTTCAGAAGAAACTAGAAATCATCATCTCACTTTCAGAAATTATGTTTTATTTATTTGTTCTCTGGGGCCCAGTTCCTTTTCTGAGTCGTGACGTAGACACTACTCGATTTAGCTCATGTTTCTGTACAGAATCGGTAATGCCTACGTCATGACTAATGGTCTCTGGAGGACAGAAAAATTTTAATTCCTGAAAATGAGACTATGATCTCTAGTTTTCTCTAAAATTAGGGAAATAAATATTGACATCATCAATTGAATTCTAGTTTGAGGGTTGTGATGTCCTTTAAGTTTGGTATTCAAGCTGTACTGTATCGTGTTAATAGCCCCTATCAACATTATTCATGTTGGCATGAATACTTGTCCAAGTATAATTACGCGCTTATTACTTCTCATAAAATGAGGAGTGCAGAGACTAATCAACATGTATACTTATTCTTGTCATATAATTGGTATTGGCTAATGGGCTGATGCTGTAAATTGGAATGGTGAATAATAATCAGTTATAAGTTATAATGAATAGTTCCGTTTGTTTGATCTGCACCACCTGAATTAGTTCTTCAGTTCTTGCACTTTCGTGTTTGTTTGTAACCGTGGTGCTGCACCAAAGCTGCACTATCTTGTTTGTTTGTCTGTTTGTCTGAGTTCACTAGAACTAGTTCGAATAGCTCTACATCAGCTACGGAGCTGGTGTGCTTAGTTCAGTTCAAGATGGAAGGCGCCAAAATCAAATTGCAGGTGGACACTATATGTAGGCTCACAAGTTGTTGACGCTTAAATTCGTGTCGATGAGAATAGAAAATTCTATATTCGAATGAGGGTTATGATTATTTTCAAGCAAGTTGACATACATAATTATGTCTTTGTGATTTTATCCGAATAACTTTTCCCATTTTCAAAATTCGCGTCTGGGAACCGTTGAGATCGGCACTATCGTTTTTGTTTGTACCTCAACATTAAGGGATCATTTCCTGCACCAATACCGTAAAATGACGCACTTTCTTCCTGCACCAAACCCGTAAAATGACGCACTTTCTTCCTGCACCAGCAACACTTCAGTGCGGGTTGGTGCAAAACAAACAAACAGGCCTAATACAAAAAATTCTATACATGAAACAAGAAATAATAGAAGCTTTGCTATTCAAATTATATTTTCAGGTGATGGTAGCTATAACTTATTTATCGATTGCATGGATAGCATAATACTCAAATTATTTGTCACAAATTATATTTTAGGTTCTCGTGAATTTCAATGATCTGATTGCGGGTCTAATAATGCAAAATTATGATTTTCATGCCTCTTGTCAATATAAAGTGGACACCAAATTTGATATTGATGTTTCGGCAAAAATATTTAATGAAAACAAAAACTCCAATTCAATTGAGAAAAGTAGTGACATTAGTATTCTAGTTAATTTGGAATATTATTAATTCAGCTTGATTCTAATTCATAGTGTCTAAACACGAAACTTAAGACGAAATTAACAGTAAAAGAGAATGTCTATAACATTACACCGGTTATTTTCTTAATGGAAGACATTTCTGGTTAGCAATATGACTTTCGATACTAATGAAAGTCATATGATATAATAATGATAATGGATATTTTATAATTCTATCACGTGCTCTTTACCGGTATTAAATTTTCATTCATATTGTTTATACGTTCATGTTAATAAGCCAGTATATACAACACTGCGTTGCCTCCCATTCGGAAGCCAGTATTAGTCATACAATTATTTTCTCGATTGATTGATTTATATTAATCGTTATTATTCAGTGGAATGATCATTAATCATGGCCGAAATACGAGCTGAAAGGATTGCTACACCCTTGTGGGATGTTCCGACTCCTAGCTGAGGTTTTCTACCCTAGATGGCAGAAGCTTGTATATTAATGAGCAGAACGCGAGAGAACATTCCCAGCTGTAGACAAAATGTTGAAAGTACTGGTAACTATTATATAGGCTATAGGAAGACGCGATGAATGTCGTTGCAAGGGGGCTGCCAATCGCTGGTGTGACAACACGAGAAAGAAACTATTATACAAAATATTCTCTTTTTCAGAATCTTGCAGCAATTGAATAAATTCAACAGATATTTGTAGCAACGCTGCATTATTGATACACAATCGAGAAGATGTATAAAGAAACTTGCCATCAGCATATAGTTGCTGGTATATGTGAGAAAATCACAATTTACGGTGTTTTTTAATCATGGGTACCGTTAACTCAATTCACACTTATATTTAGAAACAATCTTTTGAAAGTTATTTGCATTAAAAACTCTTTTTCAGAAAAAAATGATTTCAAGGCATTTTATTTATAACATTCTGGGATTTTTCTCAAATTTGATTATTTTTTGATACAACGTGTTGAAATTAAAAAAAAATGAAAATTCAAAATCAACCGGTAGAGGCTGCTACTGCTTCTCAGCATCCTTCTCACAAAACGACTAAGAAAATTACACACAGTAATCAAATTTTAGAATTTATTTGTAATAACCGCCCCCAATAAGACTAGATGTAAAAAAGCGTCATGATGAATTTGGGTGGTCAGAAAATGTATAGAGCAAACTCAAGTATTCGTATTTACGTGTAATTATTTTTTTTTCGTTATTTATTTATTTTAAAAATATGCCAAGAATTTCAATAGTCCATTTTTGATATTAATTCAAGGTATAAGTATTATATGTATTAGGATAGGCCTAATACATTTAACGTTTTGTGGATTTGAATATCCACTGAGAACGAGTAAGTGAGGCTTATTGAGACTTGAATAAACTCTCTTTATCATCCACATGGGGTGCATTCCTGTACAAGACAAACCGGAAGTTACTCGCTCAAACCTGACTGAATCGTACAGGAATGAGTCCCCCAACAACGCAAAAAGCTGGCCGGATAAGATGAAAATAGAATATATATATTTTTTTAATAACATCGAAACTTGATACAAAATCATTGTTTCCCAATTACGGCTGTGGATGAAAGGTAGGATCGTTTGGACGGGGCACCACAAGGGCGATCTTACCACCTCATTTTAATTATATAAAACCAATGAACTTCAACACCAGGACTGCGCTGTCAGTGACCATAAATTTCCGTAGCAGATAACAATCTTTCAGTTTACGAAAGTCCGGAACACATTATGAATGAAAATAGAATAATTTTTTGAGGTTGATAAAGCATGAAATGATGGAAAGTTGATTCGCTCAGAATAAATAGCCGATTCTAAGAAATATTAATTGAGACCTACTTTTATCCCCCCCTTTTGAGTGTGCATGACGGTTGAAGAGTATAATAACATGATTTCGTGCCTTTTACATTTATATGTCCCTAATGTTTTGTTTCTGACTAAATTGATAATATGTTCACCAAAGTGGTGATTTCAAAATCACTATTCAAAATTTGGAGTCAAATTACGGAATCAACATTTGTAGCTTTGACATATCAATATTCAATTTTTAGAATAATTTTCAAACCACGAGCATGTGACACCTCGTAAAAGTTAGTTTGAATGTGAAAAAAAATGTTTGTTCGATTGAGGTTTAAAATTTAAATGTTACCATTTACATGTCCACATTCAAATAAAGAGCATTTAAATTAATTTTATTCCACAAGATAGAGCCATGGGGAAAGCAAGTAAGTTGATGATGTTAGTAAACCATAAATGGTGATTTGGTATGACGATAATTAAAAACAAAAACAAAAATTAATGTTATTGTGGTGTTCGGAATTTTGCAGTAGGCCTACTATGTCATAAAAAATCTAAATATAGCGTGTGGGTAGATCAGATCGAAATAATAGAAGTTCTTGAGTTGGAAGCACTCGAAGATGCTTCGAGATGGAAGCAAGAAGATTTTAGGACCTATTCAGAAAAAAATGCTGATTCTAGGAACAAAAAAAGAATCATTTAGATTCATCATCAGTTGGGGATAGTAGGGGTGGTGAGGCCGGGGAAAGCTAAGTAGGCGGAAAATTCATCACGCCAATTTTGTTCTGAATTCAAATCTGTTTTCACATTGAATCGATTGTAAGCCACATTCGTGTATTATAAAGCCTATAATATTTCAAACACCAGTGTTTATTACCTATGACGGGCCGAATCAATTTTGACCCGGTTTTGTTGAATTTTTCTGTTTCCAATTTTTCATTCAATTTCCTTTTTTCCAGTGTAAGTCTGTGTTTTTTCTGTTTTGTCTGATTATCAATTTTCAATGCTCTAGATCTTCTTGGTTATCGCAAAACAATTATCCATGCCACCATGTGCTATCTAAATTCTAACTGAAACTTTCAGTCTAAAGAGTCGTCACAAGCTAATGGGAATACCCAATGAAATTAATTCAAAATTTAATTTTCACTTTTTCATAGGTAAGAATCACTCAAGTGTATTTAAATATCGATATTATGGTTTGGCAATGATATATTCAGAGAAACATTTGTTTGAAATCGGAACCAAATTGTAGTAATTAATTTTCCACCCCCAAAAACGTGTCACCCCCACCCCAACCACACGAGGGGAAAGATAGGAATTGAAGAATGAAGGCATGTTCAGAAAGACGGTTATTCATTTTAGTGTACCCTCAAAGTTGCATGCTTTTCAAAATATGCTTTTCACCCATAGGCCTATAACTAACCGATTTTACAACTATTCTGTGGGTGGAAGGTCACGTATGCCTACTAGAATCTTCTGAGCCATCGGAAAGCGATTGTACATGTGTAATCCGACTTCTTAAATTCCAGAAATTTCGAATCTGAGGAGACACCACAAGACATGTTTGAGCAAATTGGAAAAATTCAATGAAAAAAAAAAAAACTTTTATTTTTTGCCCGCCATAGGTCAAAATCACTATAGTTTATTCGAAATGATGTAAATGTGGTTAAGATATGACGTATTTAGTGAAGAAACAGATTCAGAGTTAGAACGAAACCCAATAATCATCGTGAATAATTAAATAATTCAGTAGTTTTTTGAGGGGACCTCGAGAGAATTCTGCATGCTTGCGCCCTGAAAAACAGAAACCCTCACTATACGTCCAAACATATATCTCAGCTAAAATGTATTCCGGTTGGACCCATGAAGAGTCAAGTTGAATCCTCCTAGAGTTGTAACCCGTTGACATTAGTTCATTTTGTTAATAATTGTTTTTCATTGCATATTTTCAGTGGAGATTGTTAGGTTCGTGATCAGGGTCAGTATAATCTGGCCGAGATATTGAATGTTTGAATAAGTTTTACTTGGTTCCACCCGAATTCCATTGATTCAATTAAATTCACATACGAAATATATGAATATATTAAATAGATATGAATATATCTAAATATATAGGGGCCTATATATATATATATATATATATATATATATATATATATATATATATATATATTTATATATTTATATATATATATATGTATATATATATATATATATATATATATATATATATATATATATATATATATGTATATATATATATATATATATATATATATATATATATATATATATATATATATATATATATATATATATATATATATATATATATATATATACCGGTACCATGTTGTTTACCTTCAGGATTATTCCGCTTATTGCGCTTATTAATAATAAGCGGAATAATCCTGAAGGTAAACAACATAATATCACATATGTACGCGGAAACTTGAGAAATTACATATATATATATATATATATATATATATATATATATATATATATATATATATATATATATATATATACATATATATATATATATATATATATATATATTATATATATATATATATATATATATTTATATATAATGATTATATTTATATGTATATAAACCATCTATCTGTCTACATAACTTATGTCGTCTTCATTCGCACTTATTCGTCTTAATATGTCCTAATATAGTCGTATATCTTTGAAGTTATTGTCGAATGTAGCCTACATGTAGTAGAATAATATAATGCGTGGATATGCTATTATTTTCAAAAATATTCCCAGTTCTGTCACAGTAAGTTATTATCCTCTAAATAAAATGAAATAAAATGAACGAAATTCATTCATCATAGCTTGCTAAGTATGAAGAAATAGAAACATCAGACTAATAGCAGACATTTTACATTTAGTATGGCAACCAATACATATTCATCAACCATATTTCCAAATAGAATATAAACTAGATCTAGACGGAACTTTATGATCTTATTTCTGTTACACACAGTGAATAATCTTTTTCGTTAATTTTTTTTTATTACAATAATAAACAAAGATCCCATTAGTTTGTGTGCTGTCTGTTGATGTAGAGCAAGCAGTTGGTTTAGTTGTGCTGTTTCCCGCAAAGCTTCGGGCACTATTATCAAAACCCGCCCGCAACCTTGTCTTGTGAAAACATAAGATTAATAATATAAGGTAGAGAATATGTGGCTGGGCTGCAGTTATCTAAACGCAAAGAAACTCTATATAATGCTCGGTATAAACCTTCTCAAACCACCGCTGGGCATCTCATACGTCACTCGGAACAATGACAACAAATCTTGTACTTCAAAACTTGGAATAGAGAACTGTATTTCACTTGTCTTATTCGTCATAGTCTTTAAGCGTATATAAGATAATTTATTCTACAAACTGAATGCACAACCATGAGGAGGGATATTTAGGAAAACGCTAACTACTGGTACTGTCATGTTCGTGGATAGGATAAGGGGTTCGTCGGACTCATCATTAATATATTAATATAATAACATATGATAATGAAGTATATTCATAACTAGGTAATGATATATCTTTCAAATATATTCTTTTTATTTATATTATATTACAGCATCATGATCATAAATTCAATATCATATTATCAAATTATGAATTAATTATATTCATATATTTATATTTATATCTATCAATATCAATATTTGTCTCGATATACTATATTATTATATATATATTTATATATATATATATATATATATATATATATATATATATATATATATTTATATATATATACATATATATATATATATATATATATATATATATATATATATATATATATATATATACATATATATATATATATATATATATATATATATATATATATATATGTATATATATATATATGTATATATATATATATATATATATATATATATATATATATATATATATATATATATATATATATATATATAGGGTTTATATCGATCGACATATTAAGCTATATAGTGTTACAACAACTAATAATGTTTTGTGTAGATACCAAAATATGAACTGAATTTTAACCACGAATCGGAACTGATCTTAAGCCATGCATGATTATGAGAGCTGTCTGCATGGGTTGAGTGGAAATTCAGATTTTCAACGATAACTTCAGAACAATAAGATATCAGAACAATGCGATCTGTGATGAGAGCAGTCTATATATATTTGAAAAGCACATATATATTTTTTTTATTTGCTATAGAATATGATATGAATGGAAACTATACACTTTATCTGCACCATCTAGTATATACAGTGAACAACAGATCATATTCAGTTATATGCCTGAGACGTCGCGAAAATCCCAGGACTTCCTGAATTTACAACCGTTCAGAAGTTATTACCAAAATTAAATTTGCTATTAAATTCAACCGATCGCTCTCAAGAAGGTAATCATTACATCATTCAAGATTCAAGTAATATTCTAAAAATTGACATCAGTTGGAAATTATTGTGTTATACCCAATATGAAATATAGATTTCTAATTACCGGCACATGCAGCGCAGTGGTTAACGCACTCGCTTCATGTGATCCGGGAGGTGAAGGGGCATATCGGACCTGGTTCGATCCCCGCAACCGTCTATCTATACATGGGTTTTTCGTGGTTTCCCTCTGTAGTCTGGGCTAATGCTGGGATGGTTCCTACAATATAGGCCACTACCGCTTCCTTCCCACTATCCTTTCCAATACCTAATAAACCTTCATCTCACCATCCCATCATCTCATTAATCATTCATCCGACGCTAATAGGTCTTAGTTATCATTATAGTGCGTCGTTAAAACCCAAAATGAGATTTCTAATTTTACATCGTAACAAATTACAAATAACAAACAACAAAAAATTTGTAACAAGTAACAAATTGTTTGTTGGGCTCTTTCAATATCAGTTGTACAGTTCAAAAGACACATGTTCAGGTAGCTCTTTTCTATAGGTAAATGATACCCAAATAACCGAGTAATACAAAAAAAAACCGCCAGAATTGTCGCTTTGAATGAGTAGCCGTGAATATATACAAATGTTACATGACTGGCAACGACTTCACTGGTGGATCTGAATCTTGACAAAATCTTATAAGTAACAATATGCCATCCTCAAATACAGACGAAAATCAAAATTTCGGCAGAGTTACAGATCCAATTGTATTGGTCCAGGTTATTGGTATGATTGATTTTCCCGATATTAGCAACATTTACTCATATATATATATATATATATATATATATATATATATATATATATATATATATATATATATATATATATATATATGTTTCAAAATATATAGGGATATATATATATATATATATATATATATATATATATATATATATATATATTTATATATATATATATTTATATATATATATATATATATATATATATATATATATATATATATATATATGTATATATAAATATTATATATATATATATTTATATATATATATATATATATATATATATATATATATATATATATATATATATATATATATATATGTATATATAAATATCATATATATATATATATATATATATATATATATATATATATAATATTTATATATACATATATATATATATATATATATATATATATATATATATATATATATATATATATATATATAAATATATATATATATATATATATATATATATATATATATATATATATGTATATATATATATATATATATATATATATATATATATATATATATATATATATATATATATATATCCCTATATATTTTGCATTATGAAGTGATATTGTGTGAGGATGATATATATTCTACGATTATCTAGTATAAATAAGTCACCACATTCTATATCGGTAGGTATGAATTGTACTAACGAGGATTTATGACCTGGGTGTATAATGTATATAAATGACTGCAATTACATAACACGCCCGTGTTAGATTTGATTACCTTATACCAACTAGTTTAGACCTATATCTCTGGCACACCTGCAACGCATTCATGTTTTACCGTTTTGACACTGACATCGCGTCAACACGTATCATAAAGGAGTTATTCTATAGAAGATATCCATATCCAAGTTTAGGTCCCTTTGAGATAATAGAGCCATAATATGTAGTCTAATAATGCGAAAATTATATGGAAGTTGAGATTCAATTCTTTTCTTTTGTTTATTTCATGATGCTTACAAGCAACTTGAGACAGTTATCAGCTCTCATTGTTGACGCTATTCATCCATCATTCATTCATTCATCCTCTTTCTTTCATACTGAGTCATCCCTTTATATTGATTCTAAACTACCTGGTGGTATTAGCATGAAATCGATTCTTCGTCTGCATTTGTATTCCCTACTGAATCAAAGAGCCAAGTTTTCCAATTGATATTTTATTATGTTTGAAAAGTATACTTGCATGCACGAGAAATAAACGTCATCAACGACCGTCTCTCCTATATGTCACACCTGCACTATAGCTCACGGGTGATGAAAGTTTTTTTGTCTACATCTCTCGTGAATACAGGTATATACGTAATCATCAAAGTATTTCGGTTCATAGATTCAAATTTAACGACTCAGTAACCGAAGTGCAGACGTACTTCAGTCACTCTGCTACCGATATCCATCCACCAATTGTGACAGTGGTTCGACTACCACAAATAAAGTAACTGAGCTACTATACGACGTCTACTGAATCTGATCCACTTTAATCTATATTAAGTCGATATCGATATCGATATCTACCATATGATGAGCTATAGTGACATCATCAACTGACTCGTCAACCGACGATAACGAAGGCCCATCAACAATATCTTCGGATCGCCAAGACCCTTATTTTCTGTATCTAGACCATTTTTCTTCGCCAGTCGCCCTTTGTAATTCGAAATACCACCCTCTCCCACCTTTCATCGTCCTGTTTCACCATTCTCCCCCTAATATTGGCTCAGTGATATATGGCTAGCTTGTTCGCTGAGACGTAGTTTCATCAATAGCTGCATGTATTTGGAAAATGAATCAATGCTTATATAGTTTTTTCGGATCGGGGTGCATACTGTAAGAGAGCTTCAGTTTCTACAACTAGAGTTGGATCTTAGTTGTGCTTTTGTTACACTGAATTAGGTTTACGTCCAATCATTTTGTTCTCTCATATACTTTTGTCATTCAAGATTATTTCTGAAAGCGTCTAAATTGCGGTCAGTAATGTTCTTGCCTGGAAAGAGCTGTTGTTTTAAACATATTTGAGTCTTCCGGTAATGGAAGGAAATAGCCTGAGCTATAGATTCTATGTTCTGTTTATCCAGCAATAGTTACAATATTATCAGTTCATGTTTAAAGTACAATCTACAACGGTTTTTTTAATACTCAACATGCAATTGCGGCTACAAATAGCTTCTCTCTCGTAATACCCTTCTCGCGTGTGTATATTCCTCTTTTCTGATAGCACAATTGGAAATGTAGGAGAAAATGGAACATCGAAATTTGTATTATCATTTTGTATCGATTAGAACTTGTTTATATGTTTTGTATCAACATCTCCACTTTTCTATTACCCTTAGATATAGCTACAAAGAATAAACTCATATGCCAGAAACACGCAGATTACCTTGGTACAATAAATTACCTTTATATATTAGAAAATGCAGTACACTATACTCGTTTGAAAAGGCACTCAGCAGGTGACTATAGAAATCACATAGAAGTCTTATATTTTACAACTTACGGACTTTTAGAGTTTAATTTATGTTCATTTTTCATTTTTTTCTGCCCAAAGCTTTTTATCCCGCAATAAGTCCAGCAGCCGTTAGTATCTTATGTTATTTCATGTAATAGTATATTATGTATAAACTATCATAATCACTATTGTAATATCAAAACATTGTTTTTGCCATTTTTTTTGTTTTGTTTCTTCATACATTTTATGGATTTCATACCGTACTCTATTTGTTAGACAGCCCGCACATAAGACATTGTCTTACGCGGGTTTCTTGAATCTTCTATACATACACTCCAATTTAGAATAGTTGTATCTGGAATATTTGAAATATAATTGAAAAAATGTATATAAGTGATAAATATATAGGAAATACTACTATCATTTCCATACACTCCATTCTATATTTCCATCATTGTTATAAATTATTATATTGATTCATCGCTTTAGGCCTATATTATCATTGTTATTTTGATTATTAATTAGTGCTGCATCACTATTTGTGAAGAAGCAAGAGTATAAAATGATTTAAAATTGAAAAAATGAAATTGAATTGAATCGATCTCGTATTTATGGAAAAACTACAACGGTTCAGTACTCACATTTTTTGACGATGTTCATCGACCAATATTGAAAAACACTCAAATAAGCTCACATTTTTATTTGTAGACCTATGTGTTCTTCTCTCTGATTTGAATATATTCGAAAAGTTCGTGTTCTCAGTTCTCAATAAAGACCAAACATGCAATAAATTATTTACATATCTGAAGTCAAAGATAATGAGAAGTGGCGTTCTACAATATAATTGCTCAAGATTTCGGTTTGTTGTTGACAGCCAGATGATATATATACTCCTATTTATATTCATGGTTATATTCATATCATCTTTCATATATTACAGGCATCACACATGATGAAGATAGAACTATACACTATGTATTATATATAAAGAACACAATACTGAGTATTTTCTGATGGAAATGCACCATCACAATTGTGCATAGGGCATAAGAGGATGCAACCTCTTACGGCTGATGATCAGAGCAAAAGGAGGCTAATTATTTCTTCGAGTATTCCGAAGGGATCGGAGTGGTGAAGGAGACATACTCTAGATATATGCTATGTACGCCAGCCTATTCATGATCTTACAAACCATCTTCACATATGAATGATGATGAGGTTATCGCTTGAAGTTTATCAAGAATACGTAATAATGCCAGTTGTAGCGGTTGAAGAGAATGCATGTAGTATGCACTAGACTATAGAGTGCATTGTTGTTTGAGGTAGGATGCAAATGCAACGTAGATAATATATGCTGAGAGCTGGTACTGCGATGTAGGGTATATCCATATATGTGTACGTCCCATGAGTATGATACACTTTTCATTATTATTGTATAATTTCCACTACTTTTCATCATATATTTTATCTATAGAAGAAATTTCCAGACACACTTTCAAAAAGTACACTCATTTTTGCTGCAAGTTACATAGCGCAAGCAGAGCAACGTCTAATTCGCTTTTACTTCACAACTCCCGCAGACTAAGGCTATAGGATGGTATGACTGTAGGTTGGTATATAATTAGAAATATCGTTACAAATTACAATTATTCGTACGAATAACCACAAATGCATGGAAGAGAATGACTGATTTGTTGTGTTTTTCGAGATATATACTATAAAAAAGACAATACATTTGTATTCATTTGTTAAAAAATACTTGTAATATGTATAAAACATATCACTCACTATAAAACATGTAGTATTCCATATCACATTATTGAAAATTATTATAGAATTTTCATAAACATTTTCAATAGAAAGAGGGAATGAGGAAGACCAAGAATAAAATGGAAATAAGGTGGGATATGTGGAAGACAGAAGAGCATCGTGGAAGAGAGTGAAGGACGAAGAGAGGTGGGACGATAGGGAAGTATGGAGGGAGCTTGTGGAGAGAGTGGAACTAGAGGAAGTTGAAGATGGTGAAGGGTGTTGTGCCTGGCGAGCACAACACAGCGCGTGTGATGTGCCCACAATTTTGGTTCATTTGTAAAACTTCCTATAACCCGACTTTTGTTGGATATAGGGTAGGACATTATTATAGAATTATTATTATTATATATTATAAAATATATTCGAATAAATCGAGATTCTATTGACTTAGAGAAAACTGAGCTCGTAAATATTCGTCTGACCATTAATAGAATCCAAGAACTTGCGATATCGGCTTATGGTAAAAATAATGTGGAATATCATGTCAAAATATGAATTGTTAATGGTAAACCAAGTAATTCACAAATCAACCGATGACGCCAGTTATATTATGAAATAATCATGGTATAGAACTTACATTAGGGAATCTCAGTGGGATAATATTCAATGATATACGAAACTATTCGATTATTGATGACCAATTAATTTTAAATAACAATGAAACTAACCTTCTGCTACAGTATTAATCTTCCATTTACAAGAAAATACAGAAACGTACAAAAATAATAGGTGAGAAAAAGGTGAGAAAGATGAGGTGAAATTCTTATGAGTGAAATACTGATGAACGAGTGGTCGAGTGGTTGATACACCGAACCGTCATTCAGGAGACCGGGGTTCGATTCCCGCCATGGTCGGCCATCCTGACAGTTTTTTTTGTGGTTTCCCTCTGTCGTTCAGAACAATACTGGGATGGTTCTTTAATAACAGGCCACGACCGACTCCTCACCAACTATCCAAAACACCCATTAAAATAACCTTTCATCTCACTATCCCATCATCTCATATCATTCACCGACGCCAATAGATCGTAGTCATCAGTACACTGAGTCGTTAAACCCAATATGAATAAATAGCATTTTGTTCAGAGGACATTTCAACTCTGGGTTCAGGTCCGAATGAGTAATAGTGTATATAGTATACAGTAAATCGGCTGTTCCGACGCGACCGGCTGGCTGCTCTGGACCCCTATTCCTGAGATAAATGAGATGTGAGAAAAATAAAAGTGAGTGAGAAAACGATTATCTCACTTAAAATGGCCGATTGGTGATGGTAAATCGGCCATATTAAGTGAGATAATCGTTTTCTCACTCTCTTTTATTTTTCTCACATCTCATTTATCTCAGGAATAAGGGTCCTGGTAGTTTTGTGTCGCAACCTTCAAAGTGCAGTGTGATCTCGACGGTACATTCAAGAGCCGTATTTATCGCAGTATGTAGCACGATGTTCGTGTGTAGTAGGGCTTAAAGCATAAGTAAAAGTCTGTTTCTGTTGTTTGATATCTGTTAAATCATGTGATATAACATGGTCGACGGGTTTGACCAGGTGGCAAAGAGACTTTTACTTATGCTTCAAGCTGTACACTGTTTGTGTAGGTCATAAAGTGTAGATATAACTGAATTTTTATTCCAAATACCCATTTTCTAATTATTGGTTACAATAATGATTATCAAACTCTTCGCTTTGGCCTCTGTTATTCATCAATAAGTATTATTTTGAGGTTGGTACTAGACATCGCATAGCACATAGCTATATACATGATATCACTGCCTAGCACGAAAGAGTAACGGTAAGAGGTATGGACTCAGATGTGAAATGTTTTTCGATTTCACTTTCACTTCGAACTTGAGTTTGTATAAATTTCGATTCCGATTTCACATTTTGTGGTGGTAAGATCGCCCTTGTGGTGTTCCATCCAAACGATCCTACCTTTCATCCATACCCTTAATTGGGGAATAATGATTTTGTATCAAGTTTCGATGTTATTGAAAAAAAAACAAAAAAACATTTTTGCACGTATTTATATCGATTTCGGTTCTGATTTCTTGAAATCAATCACTTCGATTTTAATTTTACTTCTCAACGCAATCATTTCGATTTTGATTCTTTCAATTATATTATGAAACTAATTTCGATTTCACCACGTTTATCTAAATCTTAAGAAATAAGCCAATATGAACTAATGTCCACACTAGTAAATAATAGTTGATAACATATAGAATTAAATATTACTGTGATCTTCCTAGATTTAGTATTAGTAGCGATCAAGCAGCAATCCTTCCGTTCTTTGGTGCAGGGATATGACAATTTCTGTTCTCTAACAAATTCTTAAATCATTACCGTGAGTGAAAAAACCACTGTATTGCGTTGTATACTACATCTGGCATACAAGTTATGATAAATGCAAACACTTTTTGAGAAAGATTATCTCTCCATTATGAAACTTGCGAAATCTACAATTTTCAATAAGCTGAAGATATTCAGAGTTCAGACACTTGTTTGAGCTTTGAAGTTCATGTCTAGTGTTGGCGGTTCTTTTTGAAAACCGTCCCTAATCAATATCACAAACCACAACTGTTCGGCAGCAGTGTAAAGCTTTCATCATTCATCACAATTATATTCTGATTTCCTACAGCGCCTTAGGCCCTACCTAAAAATATGAAAAGAGAATCGCATATTTTATTGAATCATCAATTTTGATTTGGAATTCCTGTTTTATCAAAAAAGTAGTAGGGGGGGGGGGGCTATCGATTACGATTTCGATCCCAGTTTTCATTAATTGAGAATGAGAATTTCGATTTCGATCCCAATTATTACTAATTAGAAACGAAAAATCCGATTCCGATTTCACTTTCACAAAAGTAACAATTTATTTCGATTCCACTTTCCATTTCACTGACATACAGTCCCTTGTTAGAGGAGTACCAAACATTGTCACCGGCCCGTCGTATATGCGACAGGCAAAACATCTAGTGATATAATAACATGAAACAGAATTTAGATGCATTTCGTTCCGTTTTACTGAGTAGAGTGATAAATACCCTGAACCGTCATTCAGGAGACCGCGGTTCGATTCCATTCCCGCCTTGGTCGATCATCCTGACAGGGTTTTTCATGGTTTCCCTCTGTCGTTCAGATCAATACTGGGATGTTTCCTTAACAACAGGCCACGACCAACTCCTTTCCATTATCCAAAAACACCTAATAAAATAACCTTTCATCTCACCATCCTACCATCTCATATATCATTCACTGACGCCAATAGATCTTAGTCATCAACACAGGGCGTCGCTAAACCCAATATAAATGAATAAAATTGTTCCGTTTCGTTTAAGCTCTTGATGATATTTCCAATTACATAACTGTTCAATATGGTTGAACAATAGTAGGCCTATTTAGGAAAACGTGATGCTGGACGTTGCAATTTGTGAGATGCTTGTACGCCAACCCAATTCACTTCATGTATCTTATTCTTGTACGTGTATATGGCACCACATGAAGCTAACCTTTAATCACCTTCAATACGGAATGAGTCTCACACACACACACACAATTACACACACACAAACACGTACTCAAAAATGATTAAACCTTCACGCCTTCTTTACTCAAAAGAATGTTACCAACAATTTATCATTGCAATTTATTGTGTGTAGCTCTACGTTTATGAATAGCTTTAAATAAGTTTATCAAGTTGATTGGTGTTGTACACATATATTGGCGAAGATTTCCATCAGGTCTTTGATAAGCAGAGAGCGTTATGGCTTGTAAAGGGAAACAAAAAATAGATATGTTTATCAACAATTAATGTGCAATTTATGTATGGTATTCAGAATTAAATGGCTTCGTACAATATTTGGATCTGCCTCTGCAGGGAGAAAGATCTGATTCAAACATAGATGAAAATGAGATGTTTGAAATGAATTTTTGACAATAATTATGATTATTTCAACAATATAGGAAAGTCAATGTTTATGTATAAATGCATGTTTCAAATATTCGTACTAAAGGGGAAAGATTACAGATAATAATGATGATGTTTAATTTTGAGTAAGTATGCCTATATTGATTAGGCGTGTACAATTTGATTGTTAGGGTGCTCGCTTTAAGTGCATTGAAACATCGTTCCACCGCGGCAGGCACTGGTTAAACTTTTATTTATATTGGGTTTTAGCGACGCACTGTAATTATGACTAGGATCTATTGGCGTCGGATGAATGATTAATTAGATGATGGGATGATGAGATGAAAGTTTTTATGGGTAATGGGAAGGAAGCGGTCGTGGCCTATATTGTGGGAACCATCCTGGCATTAGCCTAGACAACAGAGGAGAACCACGAAAAACCCCTGTAAAGATGAACGGTAGTGGGGATCGAACCGGGTCCAATATGCCCATGCACTGCCTTCCGGGTCACATGAAGCAAGTGCGTTAATCACCCAGCTACATGTGCCGGTACTGGCTATACTGAGTGACGTCAAGATCACTCAAGAATGTATCGACATTCCTGAGACTTTCCTTTGGAAGGATTTCAATCATTTTCAAAATGTATTTAATAGTTCTATATGCCGTTTTCATCCAAATTTACCACAAAAATTGATCTTTCTCCTTGCAAAAAGCAAATTTGCGATGGTCTTGATGCACTGGGAGATGTTTTTAAGAATTCTTTCAATTCATTGAACGAAAAAACTGGTGATCCTTTATTATCCTTATACGTGACTCAATTGTTGATATGAATGTTCATAATTCATTATTCGAATATTTTTATACTATGAAGAAAGTAATAGTTCAATTAATCTTTTAATTCACACAAGCAATTGAATAGAATGGTGGGTAAAAAAGTGTCTGTGATTATTTTCAGAAACATATAAGTTGTAATCTACAGATTTGGTCGCCAATATTTTTACTAGAAACGTTGGACCGTTCCAACGTCCAATGAATAGATATATGAAATATGAATACAAAATGATAGAATTACAAGAAATAATGAATTGAAAACTCATTGGAACCAGAATAAATTACCAATATCATAATGAATACAAAACGAAGAATATAGAGAAGAACAAATGAGTTATCAAGAATAATAATAAAAAAGATCAACATATGAAGAAGATTGAGGACTATTGTAATCAGGCCTACCTTATCAATTATTACCTCAAGATTTATTGTTTGTTCACTTTGTTAAATGAGTCATTATTATCAATTATTCTTTGGGGTGCTAACTGCAGGTAAGATCGCCTTCACGCTCCCGTCCAAACGATTCTACCTTCCATCCTTGACCTTAATTGGCGAACAATGATTTTGTATCAAGTTTAATAACAGTAGAGAAAAAAACATATTCGGAAATGATACAAAATCACTGCTTATATGTTCATGTGACTCTTAGTCGACCGTACGAATAATTTTATACTATTCTACTTATAACTGAGACTTCACTACAAGTATTGTTGTTTAACCTACGAATTAATGAAAAAATATATAATCGGTTCGCATTATATTATTTTCAATATATTTCTATTCGGTGTACATTATGCATGTATGTTTAATCAAATATTAACATATCCACAGTTTCAGGTACACGGAAAAAGGTTAATATTTATAAGATGAGAAAATATTCTCATCTTCGGTGTAGAGGCAAAGGTTAATGGAACAGAGTATATAGTCCACCTGACGCCTTCAGCTTCCACCCTCCTCACACCAATAGAGCATGTAACCCCACCGGAGCGCCCACAATACAACTTTCTTCTATATATACTCCATAGTTTGCACAGACAATATTACATGTAATACATTATAATAGACTAAGTGCTTATAATGGTTTTATGAAAGATTGCATTTTGTATTGCGCGTGCTTGCGTAGGATAGGCCTTGAGGATAGGATAATATATTATGCTGAAAACAAGTCAAAAACAAGTCACTTGTGTTGAAGTACTATACATGAGAGTCAAAATATTGCATGTGTAAAACCATAGAATGGTAAAACCAAGGCTATTTCTATACACAACAGGATTTAATACAGTTCAAGCGAATTTTCTCGATATTATATCCACATCATGTTCTACATTTTTTGTTGAACGTAATCTGTGAAATGTTTGTTAGTGGGGTGCATTAAAAGTAGCAAGAAACGGGTTTGAACGAAGAAAATAAAAAGAAAGAAAACATCGGAGTGATGATTAGAATTAATTATAGTTGCATATAATACAGAGAACTGGACTATTGATTCATATACAATAATTGAAGAATAAATGATGACTATTTTGAAGATAAATAGAGGCTGAAATTTTAAATTACATCTTCATTTTAAGGCTAGATGGATAGTTGTGTAAAATGTAAACAAAAATTGTGAAGAATTTGAACTCGTTCAATGAAAATCTGCTCAAAATCTCACCGGTCAGATTTAGAATCCAAACATGCATGCACTTCTTTCTAATTTGTATTCTAATTAAAGCAATGCAATAGTTTCTAATTAGAGTTAGAGTTTCTTGATCTAGTTAATATCAATAGCAATGTTTTCTTGTGATTATACAGTCAAAGAGTCTGTCAGGGAATCGACGTGGAATCTGCTGTTACTTGGTATCTCTCGCTCAATATTAATTTAATACACAGTGATTAAATATATTTTCCTACTAAGGAGAAACCATTTGAGTATACTCCTTAAAGAATTAAATATTCATTGGTAAAATATATGTGAAATTGTAGAAATCAATAACTCCTTCATTAATAGTTCCCTACTATGAGATAATTTAATGAAAAGTGCCAATAGGTGACAGTATGACCCGCCAGTAGACCTTTTGTGAATTCTATGTGGAGGCGCTTACTGCATGATTTTCACCTGTGAAGTAGGAACAGATCTTGATTCTAAATGCAATATGACCAGCGAAATGTCTAGTGACAATACTTGCAACAATCTGACAATTTTAATGAATGTCTTTCTTGCAATTTGCGCACGCTCCTGCTCTACTTCTTTTCTTAGGTTCTTCAGTTTGACACAAACAGCATAGGCCTACTGCAACTCTCACTGGCGAATAGCCGAATACCGCCTTCTAGTGGACTGCGTTTGATATCGGCAGTATTGCATTCTGGATATTCTGTTACGGTGTTACCCGTTTCAAGGTCTTCTCGATCTCCTTCTAGCGGACAGGCGTCAAATCGTGGCGGATCACCGCCTGTCCGCCAGGCTGAAATCAAGCAGACCTTGACCCATGGAAAAGTGATGCATACAGATGTATAACTTGCATTTTATTTATTCGTAAATTTATATTTTTTCGTTCAACTGCAGTTTATTGATATGTGTACATCTTCAAGAATGAAGAAAACGTAACAATTTTATAACCCCACAAGGCCCACATTGTCCAGCCAACAAATTGCAAGTATAGATGCGTTAATTGTAACATATGGCAATACAATATCATCATTCGTACTTAATAGCGTCCGTGACAATGAGTTGTACGTACAGTACTTTCAAGTTTCAAACGCAGGTACTATTACGATCCAGTTCTACTTCTAAAACGCTAACTATACAGATGGCGCTTTTAATTTTTAAAATAACTTCATACAAACATACTAGAGAGTTGGTATACTTCTGATCCTTACAGAATCTCCATCTATACTCTATAGTTTCTCTGTCCAATTCGCTTGCAACCTTTCTTGGAGATCGATCTGCATTCTTCACTCACCATTCACCAATATCATAGTTCTAAACTGGAAGCAAAGAACGCAGGGGGCTCGTCCTTTCATCTATTCTCAAAGATATGACATGGACTTACTATAACTGTGTTTCTGTCAATGCTATCAGATAAAATATCTCGCTTTGGACGACATTTCAAGTCTGTAAGGATCAGTGTTATTCTTGTGGCTATAGTTTTGTATTATTGGTGAATGCTTTCCGTAAAGGGATCTAGTTTAACTGACCCACTCAAAAACATTGACGACCGAATGATTGCTGCTAAAATATAATTGAAATAATACCGTGAGACACAAAACACCGTGGCGAAAATAAGAACATAGATGAAAAGATCGCGGTCAAAATAACCTCGAACAAAAAGGGGCGATGACCGAATGGTCGCGGACAAATGATTGCGACGTCCAAAATTAATGATCGAAGGGAGAAAGGACGGCGACTACCAAAGTATCAACTTGTGGGTCAAAGCCGGTGGTGATCGGTCGGCCCACTCCGACCTCACTCGGACTCTAGAGTTATGGGTCTACCACAAAACTCCGAACCAGGCACGCATTCAGAGAGTATGGCCTCTCCACTACTGACAGCGACCTCCAACCACCCGTCTGACCCATCACAGAGTCGCCGGCTCCGTCTCTCACGTTTCCGTCAAGCTCTGAACTACACTTTCATTCACTGAGTATCGCCTTTTTCCACTGTCGACGGCAATCTCCAACCATAGATATATTAGTTACCGAGATACGTTACTCCTGCGGCCGACTAGCGACATATGCTCGTTCCGATCTCGGCGGCCATATTGGAACTTTGAAAATAGCTTCTAAGCAACGCCTTCTATATTATTAAATCATCGATGTAATAATAAAGGAGAAATTGCTCAGAAAATGTCCAATATGGCGGAAACTTTCTGGTTTGCAAAGCGGTGTGAAGTTACTGCCGAGACAAATTTATGTACGCCTTCTTAACGTTTAGTAACGTATCTCGTTATACTAATATATATATATATATATATATATATATATATATATATATATATATATATATATATATATATATATATATATATATATGCTCTGACCAACCGCCCGTCTGACCGCCCACCAAGCCGCCGACTCCAACCCATACGCTAATCATTGGGTCCAGCTCAGCGGTCATTTCACACCACTCGATATAATTGCCGCGGGAATAGGCTCTTTGTTCGGGCTCTTTTGACAGCCCTCTCTTTATCGCATTCTTTTTGCTGGCTAACCCGTAGTAGAAGTTCGATATTCCTTATTATTATTCATTCTTTTTTTATTGATTGTGTAGTATCAACTCTGGTGAATGGTTCATACACAAACATGAGCGTATACATAGGCATTATGACTGAAGTTTAGTGGTGGGAGGGGGAGAGCAGTTTTTGAAGCAGTATTGCCTCGAAACTACCGCAGGCACACGCACCCACACACAGTTATTGCAGTTGTATCAAATCCCCCACTCATCTCAAGTGTCGCATAGACCATTTCATGTGGATCTCCTGGATCTTCCTTGCTATTTGGGACAGGGGTGACCATGTTCGTGGATATTTACATGATATTGACAACACATGTCAGTAAAATGCATTATATTTGAATGTGTTTTAAAACTTTCAATTAGAACAAGAATGTTAATGGCATGCCATATTTGTATCCTCTACTACAATCTGATGCTTATCCGAATATGATCATGTTTTAGGGTTTTCTTATCAAAAAAATATACATTTAATTTGCATATAAATGCATGGTAGGCCAATTTTCTCTTGTTACGTCATATTTGGGCATTTTTAAAGGTATGTTGTCACATTTCAGTGTAACTTGCCAAAGTATGATGCATTATATTGTTTCAATATAAAACTAAATTTGAGTTCCAAATCTTATTTTACATCTCGTATCCACTCTGTAACATCAGTGTTCACAATAAAATGTATGGAAAATGTGTTTTGAAATATGTTATCTTCAGAAAGATGAAACAATAATAATAGCAGTTTTTTACCTTTTTGTGATTTTTTTATGTCATATTTTAAGTTTTTAGCAATGCAACAACATACGCTGCCACACAGAGACTGCCATAGTATCAACAGTTTTGACTCAGTAATTACTAACCAGATCATAATTGGCATCGCTGAATGAGAGTGAAGTTAAAAACCTCGAGAATCGAATTAAATATTTGACTTTTACGGCGTATCAGTCAGTATGCATGATCAACTGGTTACATTGTGCAAAATATAAAACCACTGTTGGTTCGTTCTCGATTGTGGGAGAAGACGGTCATGATGTTTAATCTTTATCAGGAATTGATAAGTTAACAGGCCGGGGTTTCTTCAAAATAACTCACTATAGACAGTGTTGACCCATTTTGGAACGCTACTTTTTCAAGGAACAGCGAAACGTGAAAATTGTTTTCTAAGCTATCATGCAACTTTTCCTTTGGGCAGAGAAAAACGACATCAAGAACTGCCTATATATAGACTTTCTAGTATACCATATAGTCTCAATAGCTTCCATAATATATTATGGGTGGCAGGATGAAGGGTATAATTGCCAGTAACCGAAGAGCTGGGAAAAAAGGGTATCACAGCACAGAATGTACATGCCTGGAACACGCCTTGGTGCCCGAATTGTGCCCGAATTATATCGAACCTCTTTTGATGGGTTTTACTGCCAGGGACCAGATTTTGGATGCGGCGTACTGCCCGACGCCAAGTTGCAAAGAAACTCTTGTCACACCATTCACAATGTATGGGAGGTATGGAGTATCAAAAAGGTATGAGATTGAGTTTTGGGGAGATTCAAACTACTGCAAGAAATGTTCTACGATTCAAAAACAAGCGATACTGTATATAGTGAGAGCCAAGCCAAACGCTCACTGTAGGTAGTATTTATTCACTCGGAAATTTTACTTTCAAAGTTATTATGAATGTGAAGATCGAAAAACACTCACCAAAAAATCTAATGAAATTCACAATCACGACCCTAGAAATAATGGGATTCATATTCACAAAAATTGAACTCTGGTCATTTAAAATTCGAACTGTAGGCCTACAATGAATTGCCAGAAGCTATAAAAATTTAGATTCATATTGTCAAAATTTAGAATCATATTGTCAAAATTTAAAATTGCATAAAAAAACTAATATAGACAGAGACTATATATTCTTTGAATGAATATATATGAAAACATAATGAAGTGAGTCCAGGATGTTTTCTTAATTATACTCAGTCAATACGTTTTAAATGTACAGACTTATCTTGATAAAGATGCATCTCATCTCGTACTATTTCTTGTTTTAGATGAATGTCTCAACATCCTCCGATAATATAGATATAGGCTTCTATCAAGTGACGTCACTCATTGTTGCAAGAGACAGACAACAATGCCCTCCAGTTGGAATTGACCAATCAGAATGTTTGGTAGTCCACCAGTTCGCTGTATTGCCATGGTAACGATTGTTATCATTTATTTCTTGACAGAAGCCTATAGGCCTAGATATTGATTTAGATTCATTGGAGACAGTGAGTATCATCATAATGTCGGTTATGAAGTAAACGCGGAGAGTTTGAGATTAATAATTCCTCACTTATTGATGAGCGTAGCGAAGTCTCCATCCCACTCTTATAGGGCCAATTGTCTGTGTTTTTTTTTTTTTTTTTTTGTAAGCACTCCACAGGTCGCAAGGGTTGACTGATCAACATGAAACTTTTTCTTACACGCAAACTCATCCAACTTAGAACTGTATAGTTTTTGGAATGAATCGGTCGGACCGATTTTGAGGAAAATCATCTCAAAGTTTCTAAAAACCCCATAAGATTTGGCTGGGCGGAAAATGTTGAAAAATAAAATCTCTCCAAATGGGATGAAATTTTCCCGAAATGTGTATACATAGATTTTACACATTTTCACGATTTTGTATGCATTTCCAATCAGCCGTTTTGAATAAAAAAAAATAAATAACTGATAATATTCATCAAATATATCATACAAATTGTGACAGAATTAAGTTGTCGAGATTCACTGCTTTCTAGATTCAAGAGTTGACCAACAATAAAGTATTTTTTATATGCGTCAAGGTGTGTAGAATACCAGAGTCAATAAACTGGCAAGAGTAGAACTACTTCAACGACTTTTATAGCTTATTCAGATATCAAGGTGCGTAGAATACCAGAGTCGATAAAGTAGCAAGGGTAGAACTACTTCAAGGACTTTTATACCTTATTGGGATATCTCGCTTATCTTACAACGCATATTTCGCGTTTGACTAGTATGACAAGCAATAAGAATACAAAAACACTTCTTATTGCATTTTTCTATCTCACTTGACCAAACATCCCGCTTGCACCGAATTGTGCATGCTGCCAACATTCTGGCAACCTTTTGCCGGGCAGTACACCCCAACCAAAATTTGGATTCGGGCAGTAACCTCCATTAAAACAGCTGTTCTGTACAAATTGAGCATTATGCTAGACGGGTCAGTTTATCCACCTATCGTCTGAAAGCTCATATGTCTGATGAATATCTTTGTTAAAAACATGTTTTCGATCTAACATGCAAGAAATCTTGAGTTCTGAATTACATTTCTGGTTACTTCATGCTGCAGTAAATGTTATTTTCAGAAGGAGACTTGATCCCACCAGGCCCCAGTCCACCACGTCATGGGAAACTTTTTTTCAGTCTCGAGTTGGGGAGAGATTTAATTTTCACCAAGTACACTTGAATTCAGGATACACATAAATTACGTCATATATACCCATTCGGCACACCGGTGTCATTTCTCTCCCTAATCATAGTGAATTAACGACCAATGCATAGGCCTATGGCTTAACACATAGTATGCTTCGAAGTAAAGTGGAGTCAGACTATAGGAACTGTATTTCACCGATAGCTCATTTTATCATCACTCATTTTTATCAGATATGCTCGTTATCCATGTTACCAAGTAAAGCAGGGTTTCCAGTTCCGATTTTTTCTTGTCGTCCGACACGATTTTCCCAACTGGCCAATCACAAGCCAGTATTCACCTAAACAACATGGCGGTTCACGACACCGTTTCGGTACCGATTCGGTGTCGTGATTATTGACTCAACTTCAACTTTCGTCGGCCGAAATTACGATTTTACCGGAAATTACACTCACATTCCTCACGTTCGAAGAAGCCTGTGAGTTTGAAGGTAATGAAGGCTACTGCTATGACGTCACGAAAACGTTACAGTGCAGCGAAGTGGAAACAGGCATGACAAGAATCGTACCGATATCGTGTCGGACGACAAGAAAAAATCGGAACTGGAAACCCTGCTTAAGATGTTAATTACAAATGAAGAACCAAAAAAGATCTTTCTGCTTGAGCCCGCGTGTATAACGGTATCACCTCAAAAAGACAGACAATTATGAACACAACACTTTTTACGATATCATTATATATATATTTGATTTTAGTTATGTACAGGATGAAACCATAATCCTTTACATTTTTGAAAAGGAATATAAATATAAATTAAAATATGATAGACCTATAGCAAAATGATTTACACTTGAATCTTGTAGGCCCTAGTTATCATCTAAATTCTATTGAAGTAACAATATCGTCGATATTAAATATTGAAAATAGCCCGTATTTTGTTACCAGTTTGTTCTTTCTTATACAGAAAAAAAATCTGACAAGTATTTCGTTGACATCCGTATGGCTCTACATAGGAAATTGAAGTGAATTCGTGCCCAGGTTGTGTAAAGGCATGGGTTGTGTGAACATCATTTGTGTCACCTACTTGTTCGTGCACCTTTTTAACCCAGCTGTTGGCGGGGTATTCAAGCAAGTGATGAAATATCTTATAAAATGACGCCCTCCGTAGCTCAGTCACAACTGAGGCATTGCTTCAGAAACAGAAGTCTCAGTTGGGCGTGATTTCGAATTCTGCATGAAGTATGAGTTTTGGTAAATGGCCCTTCCCTTATCATCATAGTTCAACATTATCGCCTGCGCATTCCTATAACCAAATAACACAACTGTTAGTGAGGTCATTATAAGCAAACAATAATCAATTAATAATCCTAACGAATCATGTAACGATCGACCACATAGGCCTACAGGTCGGAACGAATAAACGAATACCCCTGTTTTGGAAGGGTGGAAGTCATGGAAGACGTGGATGGGTTAGGAGGGGTGATGGAAGGGACAATACGATGAATATATATCTCCTCGTAAAGAATCTTATGAGCTTTTTACGGTCAATATACACAGCCTCCCCCCCCCCTCACCCAACCCACAGAAAATGGCCTATAGCTGCATCAGCGAGATTTAGTATGGTTTGTATTCTTGTGTTAAGATATTTTGAAGCTATACCATGCTTTCACATTGTAATGTCAAGCGTGCTAAAATGCTGTCGCAAGTGCACATCTATACAGGCTTATTTCGCTTCATTTTGTTACCATTGTTACGTAAGCTAGCGTCTGTCGTGGAGCTAAAAAAAAAAAGATTGCGTTGACGATCAACGGACACACAAATATATACACGCCTATAATATACCAATATATATATATATATATATATATATATATATATATATATATATATATATATATATATATATATATATATATATTATATACACACATGTATGAATAATATTATTATTTTCCTTTAGAGAGTATATGGAAAATTGGATGTTTTTTACAAAATCAATAAAACATGTGAACAAATAATAACAAAACATACACCATAGAAGAAATTCACTGCGCTGAGGATCATCGACTTGAAAACTGGATGGATCCCTCAATTATAGTGGCAGTTTGTGAGGCTACCTTGATCTCAGATTATATGTTAATGTTGTTGCTGTTGTTGATATATATATATATATATATATATATATATATATATATATATATATATATATATATATATATGTTTATATATATATATATATATATATATATATATTATATATATATATATATATATATATATATATATATATATATATATATAAATATATATATATATATATATATATATATATATATATACATATATATATATATATATATATATATATATATATATATATATATATATATATATATATATATATATATATATATATGTATGTATATTCATATATATATATATATATATATATATATATATATATATATATTTATATATATATATATATATATATATATATATATATATATATATATATATATATATATATATATATATATATATATTTATGAATAAAAGAATATATACAAATGTTTACAAATGACTGGATCGATTCTTGATTTTATTCTTTTCGTTTTTGTTGTTCTTCATAAGACTCAATTACTTGTTCTGGAAAGTTTATAGTTCAGAAAAGGTATGTTTGACTGTTTGAGGTAACTGTTTCCTCCTTGCTACTAACATGATCGCATCATACTATCACGCGAAGACTACTTTTCCAGGTTCAAAAGATACTGCTACTTCTGCCTCCAAAGTAATAGCCTAGGTATTTCCCTTATAAACTCATCACAGGTATATCGGTTCGTGTCCAGCATTAGACATTATATTTTCACAAAAAATAACTTTTATCTGTCATCGGCTCATTCCAATCATAATAAAAAAAGGTTTGTAATATGTATTGTATCGTACATTTAGTCTATTGAGTACCATTCACAAGCACTACTTCATGAATGCCTCACATTCAACGCAATATCTCAAATTTTAGGCAAAAGTAAGATTTAAGTCCATTATAATTGAAAACTAAAATACAGATATCAATTCAAAAATCGCTTTCCAATCCAAGGTCTAACAAAGCTGAGAATATTTTCTATTAAATCCATTCAGAATTTCAAAGCTATTGTGATGATGTCTCTTGTTGACTCACTTGACGGAGTTAGCAAGTCCAATACCTCACTACACCGATATAACAACATCGAGATGAATGTTTTAGGGAAACAAAAATTCAACTCTTTTAAATAATTGAAATAATTTTGTTTACCCTGTTCACGAAAGTCTTCAATCAAATCAGGTGATGAATATTCGTTTCATAAAATCTCACATTGTGAAATGAACTACGCGTACACTGTATTTCAACGTGTGTTTTCTTTTAGTTCTGTAACATTTTCAGTTCTCTTCCTGTAACATCTAACACAATCCGAGAAGCATATAGTCAAGAATAATATGATATAATATTAAAATTATCATATAATTCAAAGTATCAAATATAATATACAAATTAAGTGTATCATAAGCAATATTTAAATCCTTTCCGTTCAAAATGAATTTGTGTAACAAAGTTCATTTCATGTCGTAATTTTCTTCTTAAGTTGTACACGTATACACTTTCCCATTTGTTTCTTATAGTTTGCAGTTCTTCACTTCACAATATAAACAGTTTGTCATACTCTTTACGCCGGCTCGTAGGTGTATCCACCAAACAGCACTACACCCCCCCCCCCTCCCCCCAAGACGAGAGTATCGAGCCTACGTCGATCAGTTGATTAATGAAGTGTATGGGAGCCCCTGTCGAACCCCTCCCCCTGACACACCACCAAGGAAACGCTGAGAGATTAATGTCAGCTCCCTCTCCCCCCCCCTCCTCACTGTCCACACCGCAGAGGTCTTAAATGTGTCGATGAATCAGTCTAAGCATTTGAGGGAGCTAGCTCGAAGACAATAGAAAGTGGCTGATAATCATGTGTAAATATAGATCGCTTTGCTCACACTATGTAATTTAAATAGTATACCTACACTGAATATCCTGGAAAATTGCGTTTTTCGAGTGTCACTTTCCAGTTACCTTACCTAGCGATGTGTGGCTGTGATGTCCTTGCCGCTTCACTGTGATAGGCCCAGACCACGAGACTCAAATTTGAAGTTATACTATTTGAAGTGATTTAAATTAAACTTGAAGATTGTCTAATAGAGATAAAGAACGACTTTCTAGCGGACACAACTTTCTGACAGAGGAAAGTCGGCAGAAACTGAAAAATAAGGTAAATCTAGCAAGGTGGATCTTTATTAGACCCTAACTGTTGGACGTGTACACTACTTCGTTATTTATTAAGGTGGATCTTGTAAAGCAAGATGTAGGAAGGTGGAGCCAGGTAAATCTTCAAGCTGAAATTACTTATGATTATTCATATAAAAGTGAAAGTCAACATTTACTTAATTAATGACAATTTACAGATAAAAAGAAAGGATCGAAATTAGAATACGAAATTTGAAATAAAAGAATCATATATATGTTATTTTTTCATTAAATCCGTCGGTTAAATGAACGAATAATAACCAAAATTCAATAATCTCATAAAAGTTATACAAATTACTCAATTTCAACCCCTTTTTGTCATGGGCCTTATGATAGTTATTGAAAATAGAGGACTTTGAAATATGGAAATGAATTACAGTACCGTCTCTAATCGTCGATTGGGTAATGTGATGATGTGATTCAAGATCGTTCCGGGATTGACGTCACTGACGCCGATCGTACGTTGAACGTCCAACTCCAAAACGTCTCTAACGGCAACCAAGCTAGATCTTCTTCACAATCCCTGGCTCGGACTATCTTCAATCGTTGATTGGTAGTTGGATGTGTGGTAATGTGATGTAAGATTCTTCCGGCATTGACGTGGAACGCGTCATCGACGCCGATCGTACGTTGAACGTCCAACTCCAAAACGTCTCTAACGGCAACCAAGCTAGATCTTCTTCACAATCCCTGGTTCGGACTGTCTTCAATCGTTGATTGGTTGATGGATGTGTGGTAATGTGATGTAAGATCGTTCCGGGATTGACGTGGAACGCGTCATCGACGTCGATCGTACGTTGAATAAAAAAAAAAAAAAAAACAAGGAGGAAACAGCATCACTACGAGCCTATAGACAATTACTATGGTCACTCTTTTCGGAGAAAATATGAACTTTTGAACATTGAGATCATTGGGCTGGACTGGAGCACGAGGCATCACATCCAATTTATTGATTAAATTTGGATTAACGTTTGTTCTCTGAAAATATATATCCTGTGTTGTATTTAAAATATTGGCTTCATGAAGTTCTGAGGAACCATATTTGTACAGAACATATTTAGTTTTGAAATGATTAGTTTCGGTTCGCCATAATTTTTTGGTTGCAAAAATCACCAGTAGTACAACTCTCATAAATTTTTATATAGTCGATAAATGAGTTTGAATATATTTCAATTAAGGTATATGTGCCAATAACGGACAGGCTAACGTTGAAATGCTTTCAAACCCTACTAAAAATGAACATACAACTAAGATTATTTTTTGGGTACTAATTCAAACCTTTCTCAACAAAGTGAAAGTTTAGGTTGACTATATGAAGAGGTAAATTTATTCACAAGAAAATCAATTCAATTCAATTTATAAATCTTTTCATTCTTCAACTTATTCACATCAGGATAACATTAAAACAATACAAACAGTAATCAGTGAACCAAA
>OZ023327.1:63293634-63331134 GCA_964007535.1 Brachyptera risi | reverse complement strand
AGCCAAAATCGAGATTTGAAGTCCACAACTAGACCTATTCGTTTCTATCTCTCACACCCGGTATCACCAAAGCTATAGTTAGCCCTCGTCTGAGTGTTGGTGAAACCAAATCACGGGAAACCATGGTGATACAAATTTGAACTGCCAGTTAGAGATACTCCCACGTTGATGATTCCGGCACTTGGATACCCAAATGAACACACTCCCTATAAATAGGTTCTGTGAACATATACATTAAAATTCTTATTTGGGGATCTATACGGTGGCAATATGATCATACTTGAACATATTTCGAATTACATATTCGTATCAACATTGTAACGTAATGTTATGGACTGGGAGGTGATGTGTGAAGATATAGATTTTATATCATGTTGGAATATTCTGAATCGACTTTGGTTTATTGTGAAATAATAATACGGTACATTTCACGGACCAGAGCGACTTGCCTTGACCGCTCACCGTTACAGACCACCTCTCTTTACAACCACATCTTACGAGGAAGACACCACTCTGTACAGGTAGGGACTGGAATGGGCTTAGTAGAAATGTTTTTGAAGGGGATGAAATCAGGTTAAAGTTATTCCGTCAGAGGGTTAAGGAGATGGTGGGATAGGGGTACTTAGGGAACTTGCCACCGCGCATTTATGTGTATTTGCAAGAGTTAAATAATAATAATAAATAAAAAAATCCTTCCGCGTACTCACTACACCCTCGTGTACGGACTACATACCTTACGGTATATAGTGCCGTTACATTCGGTACAACACTCATAGGCCTATTCACATATATACTCTTACAATATTGTTTATTCGTTCTACATCTAGATTATGAAACCCAGTCTTACGATTTGCTTCATATTTCGTTTCAACATAATATATTACGGCACCTCCACCATTTTTTAAATGGTGCTCAACAACCACACCAAACTCCAGGTTGGTTATAAGGGGATGCGAATGAGCGGATGATAATAAAACAACGAAATGATGATAACGGTGAAAGAACGTTCACAAAAAAGTATGCCTATAACGGGTCTCGAACCTGTGCCAGTATAGCTCCAGATTTCAAAACTGTGGATAAAATGACTGAGCAATCAGAGGGCAAAATTTTCATATTTCTGTGAATACAGTTCAGTAATTTACAATTATAGGCAACCTGTACGATTTTGTTTCCTGAAAATGAATATTTATATTCCAATTAAATTTGTTCAGAAGGCCTACACTTCATTCTGATATGTACATGCAGCGTTATGTGGTTCAATTACTGTACGCACATAGTGATGAGCGCAAGAGAATATTCCCCGGGGAATATTCCCGCTAGTGTGAATAATCCGAAGAATAGTTCCCTTGTTCAAATGAATTATCATATTGAGGGGTTCTTTGATTTCAATTGATTAACTTGCCAGCACTGATAACTGAGGTTATTGGGTTGATAACTGCTCTGAAACTGACCATCAAACAATATTTGCAAATTGCAAAGCTGTGGCACAATAGGCCTGGTTATAATCTCAACTTTGGGAGATCTTTGGGGTGTTTGTGAGGTTATGTTAGAGCTGGATTGCGTGGAGAGTGCAAACATCCAAGCAACTATGGGTGGAAAAAAGCAAATATTTGGACATAGCTTTGAAGTCGACGATAACGATGATGTGTAATTATACGTAAAAGTCTATTGTCTACCCTGAAAAGTCGTGGTTATTATAGGCCTGCATGAAAAATGAAGAAATATTCCTAGTTTTATATGGATTTCTGTCAGTCTTTTCCGATTTTTTATTCTATATTGAGTGTATACATATGCAATTTGAGGTGTATGATTGTATACATGAATATATATATATATATATATATATATATATATATATATATATATATATATATATATATATATATATATATATATATATGTATATATATATATATATATATATATATATATATATATATATATATATATATATATATATATATATATATATATATATATGTATCTCTATATATGAATATATATATATAATATTATACATATATGTATATATATATATATATATATATATATATATATATATATATATATATATATATATATATATATATATATGATTTTATAGTAATACCATGAAAGATTCACCTCGACCGAGGCTCAGTTGGGAGAACTCCTGAATAGCAATGAGAAGATTCCTTCCGGGTTCGTGTCCCGGTCCCGGCCTTTAGTGGGGGAAAACGCAAAAGAACGCAAACAAATATTCCTAATGATCAAATTGTTGAGAATAACTTCAGAAATGTCCATAATGATTCAATTATCAGACTCCAAAACTGCTTGTGAATCGAATTAATTACTTGGAAAATTATTTTATATTATCAAAAATTCCCTGCGGAGCTCTGCGGGAGGGTCTTCCTCCCTCCCCCGGGAGACCCCCTTTTCGCGCACGGCTGGTGTCCAGCTGGGCGGTCATTTAACTCCCCTGAAATCTTGAAATCTGAAATCAGGTGTACACCAAATTCGCGAGTTGTAGAGTACATTTGACTGCTTGTTTCAGTGTGTATATGTACCGATAAATTCAGTATTTTTTCCAGTATTTTTTTTTTCATAGTTTGACTGACCACTTTATGTGACCGCAAGTGTAGCTATCATACACACGTCTCGTTATAAATGGGTTGTCACATATGAGATATCTACTATAAACCATAGTTCAAATTATATTTGTTTTTTTCTCAAATTAGGAATGAGCTACGTGTAACGTGTATACGTCCAATACGCCGAGCAGATTTAACGATCTCATTTGTCGTTTTATGCTCTCTTTACGACGTCCACTCGTTGGTGGTAACGATGTTATACACATTGCAAAGCGATGTTTTAGTGGCCACGTTGGTTGATCAAATACCTGAATGTCAGTCATCTTGTATGGAACAAAGCTGTGTTCTCGAAGTGGACAACATATATTACCAATTTCAGAAATGTAATAAATTATATTTATTGGTGACATTAAATAAGTGATAAATCACCCATGGAATCTATTTAGAATATAACGTATAGTTAACTTTAATTCATCAATTCATCACTTGAGAATGTTTCATCTGATAGGGATGTTTTTATACAATTGATAAGTTTTTCTACATATATTGATTGATATGTTTTCAAAATCATTTATTATAGGATGTGAAAATGTAATACTAATAGGTCAATTTCTTGAATATAAATTGAAGTATGAAGTACGAACGCGTGATTTTCAGAGAACTAATGATGTATACTTATGATCAAATCAGTGTTGTGGAAGTTACTTTGTGAAAGTTACGTTACCTCTCAATTAAAACAGCACTGGATTGGTTTAAAGTTCTCTTGATATTATTCTACAAATAGCTGGACGTATCGAGAAGTGTTTCATGAACTGAGTCATTTTAAAAATTATCTGCATGGAATTGAGAACTAGATCAGTTAGGAGGATGCTTTTTTCACGACAATAATTATTATAGCAATGAATTTAATGAATATATTTCTAGATGATATTGTGTATTATATATATATATATATATATATATATATATATATATATATATATATATATATATATATATATATATATATATATATATATATATATATATATATGTATACATATATATATATATATATATATATATATATATATATATATATATATATATATATATATATGAATATATATATATATATATATATATATATATATATATATATATATATATATATATGAATATATATATATATATATATATATATATATATATATATATATATATATATATATATATATATATAAAAATCCAATCCGCGAGAAAATTCGTCATAACAAAGGTCCCACTACGGTCCCACCTCTAGACGAGTAGATAATCAAAAGGCCTCGTTTTCTTCAGGAATCAGTTTATTTTTCTGAATAAATCCTCAAATCTTCATACTTTTATCACTAAATCCCGAAAGCTTTGTCCTATCCTTTCCACTATTATTACAGCCATGACATACTTGACCTCTGAATAATGTTTCATATTATGCAAGTAGTGCCATACGCTATTTTAAGAGATGAGAAACTATATTTTCCTCATGTCACCCATCTTCAGAGCGCGATATATTATTGAACGTTTTCGTAGTGATAAAATATTTCCATTCCAATGTTATGACGTTTTTGTGCTTCGAATAGTAAACCTGTAATCATTTTCGACATCAAGCCATAACCAATTGCCCATCAAGGGGCTATAATACACCAGTAAGGATGATGGATAAATTGCTGTAATTTGAAATCAATATTCCGCTCATCATAGAAGTCTAAAAACTAACAGCCTTCTTCTAATTTCTAAAGCTCTCCATATGATACATTGGTTCAGGTATAATAATGATTGTGCTTGTAAAATATTATGGTGGTATTAGTGAGCTAGGCAGCTCGCGAGAGATTTTGACAAATTGCTTTAGTTGAAATGGGTATAATAAACTATGCTCATGAGAAGTGTTCGGGGGTTACTCCCCCCTCCTCCTCCCCACACCCTCAATCACCTTTATCACCATCACCTAGAACAGACAAGTTAAAAGGTTTCAAGGACGATATGCCAATTATTGCGTCACGTTCAATATGGATGAACAATTTATTCCATATTATTTTCTGCTGCGAAAAAGTATGGACACAGAAAGCGCAATCCTGTTGTAAAAGTTCTGGTGTGAGAACGCCCTTGTGGTGCCACGTCCAAACGATCCTACTTTCATCCATAACCTTACTTGGGGAATAGTGATTTTTTATCAAGTTTAGATGTTAGAAATAATAATGGAAAAAATCTATGATTTGCGGTATCCATGTTAATTAATATAGTCTCAACGTTATAATTTATCACAAAATTAATCATCAATAGAGTATCAACCTGATTCAAAATATTGAAATTTCAGAATCAATTGTTGATAGCGAATATATATATATATATATATATATATATATATATATATATATATATATATATATATATATATATATATATATATATATATATATATATATATATATATATATATATATATATTCGATCGTAAAATTAGATGAATGCTCCGTAATCGCAAAGATATAATTCAGTTAGAAAACCGGGGTGTTTACCAAATTCCCTGTAGAGATTGTGATAAGACTTACATAAGACAGACTATGAGCAAAATACGTACTAGAATGACTGCACATAAACGCAGTGTAAATAACCACAAATTCTGCTCCAGCCCTCCACAGTCTAGAAAATCGTCACTTCATCGACTTTGCAAATACTAAATCTATAGCTTCGGTCGACCATAATTTACCCCGTACATTCAGAGAAGCTGTGGAAATTGAGAAAAGACCGCATAATATCAATAAGAAGGATGATACAGCATTCGTTTATCGTATAGCTGGAAATCGATCAGGTCCTGAAAAAATGTAACTTAGGACAGAAACAGAAAACAATGGACATGGGGCAAAATGTCAGTTATCGAGTGATGGGCCAACAGATGTCGTAGTATCACGAGATACCAGGAAAGAACCCAAGTCATGAGAGGAGGAGCTGTTATTTCAATACCTGAATATTGAGATACTTTTCATATATTTGGTAAACATAATCGATTTTTATCCACTTTTTCACATTATTTCATATATACCTTGTATTTTGTATGATTCTTGATCATTTTGACTTATATCTTTACTTATCGAACATTGTTTCCCTATACTTTGTTCCTATTTTCACTTTTGTTATATTGATTTCATCTGATAACATCGACTTTTCTAATTATAACCTATTTTACGTTATTAGGCCTATAGATTTTGTAATTATAATATTTGAAATTGTGTTTATATTCTCTTGATAATCAATTTTGAAAGAAAATCGAAATCTTGAGACTATATCAATTAACATGCATAATTACGGCAAATCATTTTGAATAAATCCATTCTATGAGAGAGCCCACGAGAAGCATATATATACATATATATATATATATTTATATATATATATATATATATATATATATATATATATATATATATATATTTATATGAATAAATATAAATATAAATATATATATATATATATATATTTATATGAATAAATATAAATATAAATATATATATATATATATATATATATATATATATATATATATATATATATATATATATAATTAATAAGATATAATATTATGAAGTACTTCTTGCTTCCGAGACAAAGTTTATGTCAATACGAGAATATACTAGATTCATTATATCATTGCTAAGTAAGTATATCTATATGTATTGTATATTATGTATAATATTATGTATAGGTGAGTATTTCGCCAAGAATAATTTTTGCTGTCTTTTGGAACGTCACAGGTATGGTACGTAACATTTAATCTCTAGTATATAATAGCGATCATTCCCAAATGCACTAAACGACTAGTCTCTCGCCTCTCTTGCGATGTAAATCGCTTAACGTATCATAAAACTCGATACTTACTTGGTTTAATAGCAAATAAATAATTCATCTACTTAGTGATTAAATACAATTACATTATTTACTTCTCTCTCTGAGTGAAGCTACATACATGAAACTAAGTGAACATACGCGAAGCTAGATACATGCTGGGTTGCTCAATTGTTGATCCAAAAAGTTCGGGTAATTTATAGTTTACTGATGTATTCTATGAATTGGGTCTGAAGAACTAATTGCTGTAATTGCTAACTCATTGCTTAATAACTAATGAAGTATTTCTACTCTTAAAAGTGTTGACTGCTTCCTTAAATAGGCCTAAGAGTTTCATTCAAATATCTTTCGTTGGAAGACATACGTGATGGAATGTACTGGTTATATAGAACGTCATTCTTCTGCAATTTGTGACTGTGACAGAGTACATGGGCAGGACTTTTTTGATGAATGATTTTTAAATCCAATTGAATGGATAACGTGTTGCAGTTTTATCCCTTTTCTTCAAAATGTCAAACTTCAATTAGCATGTTTTTGAAATATATTCAGACCTGGATAAAAAAAAAATTTTCGAAGAGACGAACCATTATTTCAACTTTGAGAATGATTTTGGCGTAACATGGAGAAAGAGATTCTCAAAATTATCATGACACTTTTTTTCTTCTTTTTGGCAACCAAATTGAACACATTTTCTTTCTAAAAAAAAACACACATTATTTTTATGTGTCTCAGTATAATGATGCACAGTTTCACTATGAACAACGTATCAATATATATGAAAGTATCTACGTATCAACGTAGATAATGTAGATCAACTTACGTATAAGTATGAGTATGGGCAGAGTCAATACGTGGGTAGGCCTCCTCGAGGAATCTACAGAGATAGGGTATGCGTGGCTACAACCATGAAAAACCTTAGTCAGAATGGGTGACCTTCGGAAGTCGAACCTTCGTCTCCTGAATGATGATTCAGAGCGCTGTGATACATAAGTATCGTTCAATTTTAAACAAATTGAATACAATTGCATAACCAAATAAACAAACAAATCATAACCAAATAATATATAATACCGAAAGTATCCATTCTTTAACTAAGCCATAATCAGTTTATGAACTTTTCCCGGTATATAAGCCAACTTGTCGTCGAACCCGGTAAAACGACTTTTTTGAATGTTTGATGGAGACCCACTCACAGCATAACATATACAGTGTCAACAATACATATAAACGATCGCAGTGACTTTCCGGATGAATTTATTGTGGTGAAATTACTTGGCCTCATTCAGAGAAGTATCTTCTAAAATATTGTCGATCCGTAACACACATTCACAATATGTTACGTGTTTTTTGTTTGTAACGGTACGCTGTGATGTGAAAATCGATAGTGTCATATCGACTATTAGTAGCCACTCTCAGTAGCTCGGTCAGCTGAGGCACCGCTTCAGAAACCGATGTCACCGTTGGGCGTGGGTTCGAATCTCGCATAAGGCATGGATTCTTCATCAATGTCCTATTACTAATCATCACTTCATACATTCATATTCACCCGCTCATTCGACATTCGTACCCCCGTGTAACCTAGCTGTTGGTGGGGTCGTTAAGCAAACAATAATCCTCATCGAGTGTTACTGTCACGTTTACATGATCTTTCCATCTTTGTTATTATGAAATTTGACTCTTCAGCATTTTCGACAAAATTGTCTGTAGGCCTATACCAGATGATATATTTGATAATTTTGTATCTTACATGGTTCAAGTTCATTCATATCTATAAAAATCACTCTGACGGGCTAGTTTTTACTCGACGGAGACTGGGGACGCCTTGACTCTAGATTTCTGAGATGATGTCAGCTGATCCCTCGTCCATGTCATCTTCTGCATGGTTGAGTATGATATCAATGGCCGTGTGTTTACCAATGTCCGCATCACGTCTTCGGATGCATTCTCCTTCAGAATATTAACACTAATGCATACTAGCACACAAATCCGGGTAGCTAACTAGTAACAAATTGCTCGACGTTTATCTGTTCGACTCCATCTGAAGCCGCTCTTCGTATCATACCACATCACAAACAGTAGGACAAGATGAAGAGGAGACGTTATGACGTTTGGAGGATGTGGGATGGAACACACTTGTTTGTAGCAAAGAGTTGAAAGATTTTTTTAATTTGATAAACGAAGTGAAGCTTCAGTGATATATATACTCACCGAAAATGCCTCTGTGTTATTCTGTTTTACGTGTGCGCTCCACAAGTCAGATGAATTGCCAAATTTGTTAATCGGTATGAAAGTTTGTGTCAACACTTGATGTACCCACAGGAACGAGAATATAACCACTTAATTTCTGAAATAGTTCGATTAATGTATTTATTCCTATGAAATGATCAAATTTGATGAAATCTTTAACTTCAGCTTGGGGAGAAATCAAATCAAAACAATAAATCATAAAATATAGATAGTTTTGTGATTTCCTAATCCAACATGATGCTTGAATATTGTTTTCATTGAAAATCATCGAAATGGGTTGATAAAAATGGATGAATCGATGAGAATAAGTAACTTGGGTCTATACAAATTTCTTTAGGTCTAATTCTGTTGTAATTTCTGGTGAAAACATATACACTAATTCCATGAAAATGTCATTATAAACGGTTGCGATGCTTGGACTCGTGTGCCTTTGGTCATTAAATGACGAGGAATTCGAGTTAGGTGTTCAACTACTTTCAGTTTTGTAGATAATGTATGCCAACATTCTGTTTTTGGCGGTAATATACTTGGCGTAAACATTAATTGTATATAGCTGCATGGCTGCGAGCGGAATTTCGCTCCCGCCAAGTAGCCGCTCGACTATATATCGTCTAAAACAAATTTAAATTAAAAATTAAATTATTTGAATATTGCACGGCTAGAATTATAAATAACCACAATAATCTTTCTCGTATATATTATCATCGAAAATTGTCAATGTGATGTGTCATTTTAATTATATACTCATATGAGGTGGAATTCAATGTTTTACTTAAAAATTGTCTTTCAAAAAGAGTAATTCAGTTTTTGAACATCACTTTTCATTAATAGATCAGATCTACATTCCCATCATATTCCAATTCACGCAAAACTAAGGCAAGTTTTCGCAATTTGGGCAATTTAACAAATATGGTTATACAATCACTCACTAAATCGCTCAATTCCTAAAATTAACGTTTCTCATTAATATAAACGGATTACGAAGTAATTATCGTACTTTAATATATATGAAGCATTAACATGTACAGCGCATAATGCAACTTTAGTTTAGTATTTGTCCTGAACGTATTTTGCTGAATAAATTGAGCAAAGTGCATTGGGGTTGACTCGATCACTATATGTGATCTAAATTACGATACATCATTCCACAATGTCTTGTAAGATATGTCGACTATGCACGCCATGCGATAAGTGTAATAGCCGCAATTCAATAGCCAATAATTGAACATAGTATATTGTCAATGAGGAGCAATGTGCAATAGGAATTTAAACTCAACGATAATGACACGAAAACAGCTCGTTAGAAGCGTTAGCAGAATTGCTGCACTTTATGGAAAAACTAAAGTGTCAAGATGTGGGCTTGAATATGACGACTTTTGAGTGGAAGTGCAAAAACACATAAACTTGAGAATTGATTTCAAGATAAATGTAAATTATTACATGTAAATCCAACCAAGCCATTTCGGACCAAACTGGGACCTAATATTACAATTCAATATAAAAAACTTTATTCAGTCTCTGCTCACAATAGAGTTGCCCTAAGACACAGAATAACAAGCAATATAAAACATTCGATAAAATTACAAATCTATATTATGAATGAATCAAAAAAAAAAAAAATGAATGGAAGAAAACGGGACTTATACTTTTATAAGTATAGAAAAATACTTCATTTCGTTTTTATGGGATGGTTTTTTTTTTGTGGGAAGTATAGTTTGTTCACCTTTTTTCAAATACCATCCATCACATATCAATATGCATTTGTGAGTCTCAATAACTAGATCACTAACACAGATGAGATAACTCATCACTAGATTGATAGGAATTATCACTGTCATCTTACATCTTTCAATATCCGAACTTTGAACGGGGGAATGCGGTAATCAAGATGCATTGAGGGTTGCGTTGGTTTGCCGACTGGAGATGGTGACTTCACTCAAAACAAGTCAAACACTCGAAAACACGATCCATTTCCCGAGTACTTTCCTGAGAAATATCGGATCGCTGCTCTATCTAGTGTTGTTTTGTTGAAACGGCTGATAGGCTGGCAAACTTGATGCCAGCTGTTATTAGATGAACCGACGTGCACGTAAAGTTAGTTCCTTTTATCACCACTTATCTACGCACGGTCAATAGTTTTTTAAACGTGGACCGTGAATTGGAACATATTTTTAACATGGGAGGGATAGGAAGTGTGGACACCATCTCCAACCGGCAAAACAACGTAACTCTCAATGCATCTTGGCGGCAATTATCAGAGCCGCCAATATGAAGAATTCTAATTAAAAAAAGCAGTCAATGTAGGAAAATTTCCTACATTGACTATATTTAATATAATAATAGTCAAATACTACATCATTTCGGAATTTCTATCATAAACATATTTGCTCAGACACAGTTTTATTTGATCTTCTCTCCACACATGAGTTTAATAGATAGTCATTGTTGGAACAGTTAATCATAATGAAAAACTGTGAGAAAAAAACTATATGTGGTATAACTCGTGATAAAACATACAATATCACGCTACATCACAAACATTCGGGTTGCTATCGCGAGAAAGCAGAGAGCAGAAAGTATAGTGAAGTGAGTAGGAAGCTGAACACATGTGAAAAACAGTTGGAGTTGTAACGAAATAATTATGATATACGCAGCACAGTTAGAACAAACCCTAATTCATCAGAACTCTTCTATATTGCTCATAGCTTGTAATTTAGATATCATATTATTATGTAATCACTAATTACTGTAATCAATTTGGTGATATTGAGATCTTTGCGTAATAAATGTGCTTTCATTGGAACTCACAATAGAACAATCATTTACCATTGCCGGGGCTGTAATTTGAATTGAGCAAGGGGTGTACTTCTCGTGCGTGCACCCTCGAATGCTGAGACCCCAACTTCAATTGGTAGTGTGGGCTTAGGGGGGGGGGGGGGGGGGGGGGGGGGGTGATTCAATTGGTACTATCCAATGCATGATAATTACAGAGTGGCAAACGTAACAATATCTACTTGAAAAGCATAGCCCCAATAGCCCCTAACTATCATAGGTCACGATTGAGGAGTTCGGGGTACCAACGCAATGGTACGAATGTATATGTTTTGCTTTAGGGGTAGGTTATGTCACACAGCAGTCAGCAGTACATGAATAAGGGTTGAGATGTAGTCACACACTAGTTAGACACGACAATTTGAATGTGTTGGTATCGTACGTTCTATATTCCCAGATGTGTCTATATACACATTAAAACTTGCGTGTTAATACTTTGTGTCAGAATTATTGTGAGAAATAGTAGGTCTTTCTCGGATGCAGTGAACACAAAATGAGCAGTATAACATGTTAAACGAAAATAATTGAATATTTTTTAAAAGCATGACATGAAAATGTTATATACCCCTTTGTATGGTAATTCTACACGATTATACCACGACTATAACAGCAGAGGCAGGCATAAAGTCTATACGTCTAGAGCAATAAAAATGAGGCTTTATTGTTTTGTAGGGCATACTCAGTCAAAACTTCGACATTGATGGATTTTCTTTAGTGGTGAAGCAGTTAAAAATAGTCTGTGAATAGATGGATGTAGTTTGGGAATAGAAATTGTGATTTTTAAAAATGTATTCCATCTAGTAAGTCTTTCGGAATAATAGGATCCGTCCCAGTTGTTCCCTCTAAATCAATTCAGAAGAACGACATATTATTGAAAATAGTAAAACAATAATAAAAAAAAAAGTTATGGACTGTACGAACATAAATAATAAAAACCATTATAGTGTAAAAATTGGACAAGGCTTTGACGATGAAATCGTTCATTTAATGTGATCGTTACTGCATATAATAATAGTTCGTTCAGAGTAAACTACTTCTTTTACTCTATTATGATAAGTTTCAATTGAGAATGAATAGTGGATATTTGGAAAAGCACGAGCCGAGACAATCGGTTCAATTCAGGTCTGCTTGTGTTTGTTTCTCCGTCTGTTTGCATATCTACTTATATAAGCCTATGTTCTTTTATTGTGTTCACCTCGCCTGGTTTCCAGGTAACATTTGAATTTTTCTTGGCGTTACTCAGTTCTAACTCAAAACGAAAGAGTTTCTGATAACAATAGATCTTGAGAAATTTATTAAAATATAGAAAATAAAAATACTTAAGAATAGAATAACATGACGAGAGTAAAAAAAAATGTGATCCGCAAATATCTGAATTTTGAGATGTAAGGATAACAATGACGGTAAATCTGACAAGTTATATATGAAAATTGGGTTAGCGTTTCCAAAACCAACGTGTGAAGATTTCTATAACATTTCATTCAAACTAGAGGGACCCACCATGTAAAAAAAAGACCGAATATCTTACGGCAAAGAGTAAACGAACACAATCACGTAATGTGTGACTCTAACAAATAGCCAATGTCTGATTTCAAATGATTCATGAACTCCAGCACATTGATTTTCGAATGTACAACTTTGGAGGAAAACTAACAACCGATGATAGATTTGACCTTTTTTTTGTTTCACCACGGCTTCTTAGTTCTTGTAATTGTATACACAGGAATGAAAAATCCTCCCGGCTTTGGTTTGACGTTTCCACAGCCAGCTGGAAAATAGATTGCATGAACAAAATATGTGATGTTTGACGTTTGTTCTCTTTCGGTAATTTAACATGTAATGAACAGTATCCCTGTGTTTCATTAGTTGTTTAATAGTTGTATGTTTTTTTAAATAAATGTGCTTTCATTGGTACTCACAATAGAACAATTATTTACCATTGCCGGGGCTATAATTTGAATTAAAAGCAAGGGGTGTACTCCTCGTGCGTGCAGCCTCGAATGCTGAGACCCCAACTTCAATAAAAAAAAAATGTATATAGGCCTATATATATATATATATATATATATATATATATATATATATATATATATATATATATATATATATATATATATATATATATACATATACATTGTGTGCGTCTTAGGTGAGTTTCGGTTATTTCTTTACTCAGCGAAAGCAGAAGACGTAATTGTGGACATGAGTGATGCATGTCAAGCCGTCCATTTGTTATAGCAATGTTTGCGACTAACTTAGTTTCGTTCCATAATTTCTCAGTTACGTACCACAAAGTCGAAGAATTAGCTATATTGTATCAATATTTTTCATTCTATATTTCATTTATATATTTGTATTGACCTTTCTTATATCATGTATATGATCAATTGAAGAATAAAAACATTTACTACTATTATTATTACTATTATTAGTCCAAGCTCTCTGATTGGTGAAAAATGCATAATATTTAAAAAAATCCGGAAAAGCTATTGGTCATAAATTTAGAGAAGCTGATTGGAAGCTGAGAAGTGGACTTATCCAACGAACCCAGAACTTTCTACTTTTGGGACCAAATCGATTTGAAGTTTTGAACCACTTTAGAGATAATGTAGCACAACTTTTCGAAAAACCACGTAGGGCCTACGATTGAGCCGGAAGAAAAATTGTTGAAAATAGATACTCTTCAAAAAGCTTCAATTTTTTACTAAACGTGAATACAAATATGAAACACATTGTAACCCAATTTTACCGAGATCGGATCATCTGTTTGTTTCTTAAATAATACATATTCATCAAATAACTTAAAATAGTGGTTATTCTTTATTCGGTAAATCAATTGCGCACGGTGATTCACGACTTTGTAGACTTGACAATTTCCACCCAAGGTATGTAGAGCTCTCGGGTATATTTCACATAAGTCTAAGTGTGTCGAGTTTTCAGGTAGCCTCCATACAAATATCTCGCTCTTCTTACAACTTACATGATTATATCCTAGACGTTTTCTTATAGTAATAGTCAGTATCACTCCTGAGAATATAGCTGCTTTTGAGCGTCTATTACACAAATGTCGGTGACACCTTGTCGAGAAAAACCTTGGTGATTCTTGGCGGTTTCATAACAGTCAAAATGAGTTTCAAAGTGTTAAAACGCTCACATCTTGTGTGCTAGATCCAGCCATATCCAGTACAAGTGTAACACATTTCAAACCAATTAGCACAGGTTTTTATACACTTGCCTCCCTGATAGAAGAAAACTCATGGGATTATAAAATATGGGCACGAACAATGCCACTGCCTATCTCTCACTTTTACCGTAGACTCTGAATACACAAGAATGGGTTACTATAGCGATTAATGAACGAAAGCCTTCCACATTCTACTCTGTTTAGATTTCAGGCTAATCACTTCATTGAACGATGCTGTGGATTCAATCTTTTGATTAGTGGAAGGATTAGACGATGCAGAAGGGAAGTTTGAAAAAGAAAAATGACTTTCCATAAAAGAACGGAAAATGTTGATGATAGGCTAATTATATTTGTTCATATTTGGAGTTTTTCAAATTGATACTGGAGTGAGTTGAGAATAGAGGAATGATGGTAGTGTGAAGTTGGATACTGTTTAGACAAGTTTTCGCAATAATTATGAATTAAGATTAGTGATTACATTCAAGTTGATATTATTAACATTCAATTTTGGATATGCTATAAAATGTGCTCCAATTAGGATTTACCACATTCCAATTAAGAAACTGAACCACTCCTCACCAAACTAATCCTTACTCTAATCGATTATTTTGGGACTTCGAACCACCGAAAAGTAGAAACATTGACTCCACTGTGAAAAAAAATCAATATCAATTTTTAAACTGTTTACAATTTTGATAAATGTCAAGTATTCACGAATTGATTTCTGAAAAACTTTTATTTGTGTTCATTGAGGTGGAACTATAGGAGATCTCAAAACATTTCAGTCTATATTTTTATATGAAGACGAAAAATACTTCATAGCTATTTTTGAGGAAATTATTTTTGTGACATAATTCATAAAACGAAATAAGATACAGATCGTCTTGTCATATATGAATGTGTCGATTATTCGATTATTCGACTCGATATTCGGTTTCTATTCAGCTCAGTTGGCTAAATAGCTTTGGGTATATGAACCGAAAGGTCCTGGGTTCAAGTTCAAAAATGTGAACAGATTCATGATTTGACAAAAGATTCATATATATATATATATATATATATATATATATATATATATATATATATATATATATATATATATATATATATATATAAATATATATATATATATATATATATATATATATATATATTTATATATATAATCATATATATATATATATATATATATATATATATATATATATATATATATATATATATATATATATATATATATATATATATATATGTATATATAAATATATATATTTAAATATATGTATATATGAATATATATATATATATATATATATATATATATATATATATATATATATATATATATATATATATATATATATATATATATTTATAACTATATATATATATATATATATATATATATATATATATATATATATATATATATATATATATATTTATATATATATATATATATATATATATATATATATATATATATATATATATATATATATATATATAATAATGATATATATTTAATAGGAAGATTAAAGTCGTGTATGAAATTGTGAAATATTTTTAATATCTCTACGTTTCAACCATCATGTTATGGCCTTTTTCAAGAGAATTATTGAACTGAATAATATGACAAAAATTGTAATCGATTATTTCTTAACATATGCACTTGGATACCACTACGTGTTTAACAGAGTGTTTAACATATGGATGGAACCCTGGCTCATTAAACTCTGTTAAATATATATATATTATATATAATTTATATATATATATATATATATATATATATATATATATATATATATATGTGTGTGTGTGTCTATATATATAGGCCTATTCATTTATATAGTCTCCAGACAAATTAAAAGTGTCATGTTCCTTCAGTCCAGACGTTTAATTGCTATGAGGATTAAAAAAAAAAACGATAAAATAGAATAAGCCAAATTCAAGATAAATCGGGATCTTTACATATACGCTCAATTCACGAATAAAACGACGCTGAACATAATTTAACACTAACAAAACATCAATTAATTAATTCACAATGGCCAGTCTTCAAATGCGGCTGTGTTACCGAGATAAAGTAAATGGTAGAGCGTGAGACGTATTATAAAAGAGATATTACCAGTTTTCCTCACTCTCTACAATTTGATACGTAGCAAATCTAACCTTTCATATTTCCATCTTATACATATTATTACATCACATAAGAAATCCCTATCTAAATAGAAGTTAGAGTCATTACAGCAACCCGCAGATTATCCTTTTAAAAGTATTAATATCAACGTCTACGTTTTTGTTCAGTGATGAATGATAATTTCATTATCACAATCATCATTATCATTGTAATCATATTCCACCCATTCCCTCTTTCCTCTCCTTTCCACACCCACCCCCTTAGCATAACCTCATCTTTTATTCTAATATCAGACGAATGTGCTTCATTTTTCCCGTTCTCGAAAACTCCCTGAACATTACGTTGTCTGGCTCAGTTCTATTATACGACCTCGGATCGCATTCATCAGAATGGTTTATGACAACTGTTTAATTATTGTTACGCTTTACGTCTCCCCTGCATTCATCTATTGTTTAATTCCTGGTCCCCACAGTTTAGACGCTCTCGCACGTTCAGACGACATTCCACTGGGCTATGTAGCCCCATATTTAGAAACCGAACAAAGAGAGAAGTCTTTTTGGAAAGATTCAAATCGCGGAAGAAGGCTTACAGCCTAAATGGCCTGAGCCCGGTATTATATATATTTCGAGAGGAAGTCATTCGAATTCCCCCCCCCCCCCCTCTTTCAACCCTCACTCCACTGTCTGCCTGCTTGACTGCCATTTCATTGTAAATTCAAATTATGGAAATTACCGCAACATTTTGCTCAGAGCAAGAAATCTCCCAGAGACAGCGCCAGAATGGTGGTGAGCACGTTGCCATTAAGGCCACTATTGAATACACACAGAGTATGCCTGTCTCATCTATACGATGAAAATAAAATGATGATAATAATAATAGAAAGGAGAGAACGGATAGAATATCTTTTGTTTTTCAGTTTCCATTACAAACATCTGTCTCTTACGACGTGTTCTTTTGGACAATGTTTTTCTCATTTGCGTCGCTCGTGGCGTCGAGATGTCGATGACGCCTCTGACGCCTCAGAGCTGAACGGCGTCCGATGAGTGATAGGCGACGAGTCAGTCACCATTCACGCAGTTGCAGCTACTTTGTACAAGACATTTAATCTTATTCGTTTATATACAATCAATTAAATGAGTTATCAAGATAATATGGACAGAGTCGGAAAAACAAGAGATTTGAATATATTTTTTCAGACTGTTTTATGTAGCAATGAATGGAACAATTGAAGCTTTGTTTTTCGAAAATGTATAGTTTCAAAATATGATAATTATTTTCTTGGCTTATCTTTAATCTGTCAAGCAAACTTTAAGTGGATGGTATTCTTCTGAACTCGACACTATGTCCACATAGAACGAAATAATTCTCACTTATATAATCATGAAGTATTTATGTACCGTATACGCTCTTCTTATACATGTATGTCTCTATATAATCCAGTCAAGATTGAATATAATCGAAGACATTCAAATCATCAGGGACTTCAATTAAAAGAGTGAGTAAAAAGGTTGCGGGAATTATGGATGAATTCATCGAGGCTTTCCCACGGTTCCCGGACACTTGATCAGCGAAAATTTAGTCGACGGACAATAGTCGACTGACAAATAGGCGACAGACTTGATCGATATTCACCTAACATGCGTACGGTACGGACACGTAGGGCCTACACGATCGATGAAAGAACTTAATAAGCTAACAAAGACGATACAAGAATGGCATTTTGATAATCGAAGTAGAATCAAAATATCTTCAAAATGATCCAAATCAATGAAATTAATGGAAGTGTTTATTCATTGTTCATTGATCGATACAATGTATGATTTTATTGGTACAATAATTATAATGAATGGTTGATTATTCATGACAGAAGCAAATGATCATACTTATATATATATATATATATATATATATATATATATATATATATATATATATATATATATATATATATATATATATATATATATGTATATATATATATATATATATATATATATATATATATATATATATATATATATATATATATATATATATATATATATATATATATATATATATATGGTATAATGGCGTTGGTCGTGATACGTGGTTAAGGAACCATCCCAGAATTTAGGCCTACAGAAGAAAACCACGAAAAAATCCTCTGTCAGGATGGTCGACCATGGCGGGAACTCTGGTGTCCTGAACGACGGTTCAGCATGCTACAGCTAATGGTCCACCGGTCTCAGTAATGTGCTCTGAAAAGATCTTCAATTCCCGTATAATCTCGCATAATTCCATGAAATATCGAGCATTCATGCTTGAATAACCACAAAATCAAACATGTAGTAAAACTGTTCTATTTTCATTAAATAAGCAAAAACAGAAGCGGTAGTAATGGTCAGTATTGTCGTAAAAGAGTGTCAATAATGTTAGTAAATAAAATATTGTAGATAAATTACCCACAGCAAACATCGGTATTTGAGATTAATAAACACATTTATATATTCATGTGGTTCTGTTGGTAGGTGTAAATAATAATTATATTGTTTCCACATTCATGCAAACATTACAGTGACAATTGCAAATGAACTAACTAAACATTGTGATTCTGTTCATCGTGCCAATGTATTGTCGCACTCAAATAGAAATAAACAACAATGAATTAAATAAATAATAACGTTCGTGATGTAAGTCCATCGATATTTACATATTACCGTGTGTTGTACTAAATGCAACATACAATGGACAACATTGTAACTTCTACCTTCCATTGCCTTGCTCTCTACATCTATATCTTGTACCGTGCAAAACCCATACCTTGCTGCATAATGGGCATTCTTTATAGTGTTCATTTATATATCAACAGCCAGCAAACTTATAGTTGGACACACTTCATCAACGTAAAAAGTCATTCTAGTAAAAGTCATCCTAGGAAAAGTAAGTGTTTGTTACTGCATTTATCCCCCATATTATTTTTCCTTGACTTTCACAATTATTATTGTATTAATGCCGATACGAACTGGTGGCTGAATGTTTTCTTTGAACGCAATATAATATTCATGTAATTGTTATATATATATATATATATATATATATATATATATATATATATATATATATATATATATATATATATATATATATATATATATACATATATATATATATATATATATATATATATATATATATATATATATATATATAAATATATATATATTGGGTTTTAACGACGCACTATACTGATGGCTACGATCTATTGGCGTCGATGGATGATGAATGAGATGATGGGATGATGAGATGAGAGGTTATTTTATTAGGTGTTTTCGATGGTGGGAAAGAGTCGGTCGTGGCCTGTTGTTATGGCACCATCCCAGTATCAACCTGAACAACAGAGGGAAACCACGAAAAAACCCTGTCAGGATGGTCGACCATGGCTGGAATCGAACCCCGGTCTCCCGAATGACGGTTCAGTGTGTTACCACTCGGCCACGCGTCTCGTTATGTAATTATTTCTTCGATACAAAAAGTGATGCATTTGTAAACTCAAATGTTTTTCAAAATATTTATGTAAGCCGTTAATAAGAATCGAGCCAATTCTTGACTTTTGTTTTCAATTGAGTCATGTTTTGCTATAGCAAGTAACATTACTGCCTACTGCCGATTTCTGCATTTGCCAGGCTCCATAATTTTCAATTGACAGATTGGGCCTATACTTATGAATGGTAAACATTAACGGATGGACTTGATATAAATGCCATGCACGTATCTGAATATTAATTTCATGGAATAGAGCAAATTATAACTTTATTCATACGATAGCATAACATAATATAAAATATCTCTCAATCTATGAATGGAATTTGTTTCATGCAAAATTCAAATAATGTTGAATAGTAATTACTTTCATTAGTAAATGTGTATCTGCCAATTTCGAATAAGTAATTTAGTATCCAATTCATTGCTATATTTTATCAACTACCTCTTTTCTTAGCATTACTTTTATATTTATTGAAATTATAAATAACTGACTGCTCTCTATCCAGTCATTCATCCAATCTAGTGGAGGAAAACTCTTAGAACGTGATATTTTTTCGAAACACAGAAAAATACAAACAGCATTCTAGTCGAGCGTGATGCATTCACAGTATGATGCTGAACATTTCCCATGTCACAAAACAACTCCCCTAGATATACTTCTTGAAACCAACGATCGTCCACTATCACTATCATCATTACACGTCCGTTCTTAACACATCACCCACGTAAATACGACTATATTCGAATCTCGTGACCATCATGTTTATCTTATTGCTTTTAGCAAGGTATGACTATTAACCTATCGCTAGGACGAGCCTTAGAAATGAAGAGTACTCTTTACCAACGAGGACAAACACTATATAATCAGCCACATTGATCTTGCTGGGCATGTACTGTACATACAGAAGCAAGTACGTCCGTGCTAGTATATTATATTGTTAGGAAGAACTCGTATAATGTAGAAGGTTGTAAGATAAATAAAGCAATAAATCACATCGCTGCAATCTGTTAGTATTGAATATTGGTAGTTGAGCACGCTATAGTAAATAGAACTCGTGGTACTATTGTTGGTATCGCGTAGAAGAAGGAAACGTGAGTATTATTCAACTTATAATGTTTGTGTTTGGAATGGCAGGTTTATTGTGTGTATTTGTAAAATACAAACGAATTAACTTGAGATTCTGATTGGCTCGAAATTATTCATGTTTGGATTCATCATCACTTTCTGATATGCATCTAGTCAGTAAACAGGGAAATGCCAAGCATGATAATTCTGGAAGTGTGTAATCTTCCGAAACAAAAAAAAAATCATGAGATTGAATGTTTCTGAAATTAAAACCTTCTGCTATCGGCTGTTATTGTTAAGACTTTTAATCATACACAATTACCACTATATTTTATATACCAGAGTTGAATTCTATTTTTCATAGTTGACTCATGTGAACTATTTTATTTTTTTACACAAATTTGTAAGTTGGTCTAAAAACCCTCATCTCACCATCCCATCATCTCATTAATCATTCATCCGACGCCAATAGATCTTAGTTATCATTACAGTGCGTCGTTAAAACCCAATATAAGAAAAATATAATACACATTAACTTGAAAAATAATCTTCGATTTAAGTGAGCCCCAACGAGAAGTTTTTTAATCCTGATTATTTTCAATAAGGGTTGAATTTTCTGAATGATAAATAATTATAGCACATGTTCTATGTTTAACATAAGTTCCAATGAATGCAAATTAGTACGTTGTATAGAGTGGATCAATTTCTCACACATGTTCTGCGCGTGGAGGTGAATGAGGAATTCCACAAAACATACAAATGATTTGTGTGAAGATCTATCATGATAATGATATTTGTTCGCTTCACGACCCCAACGGATGATTTGTAAGTAGGTAATGGGTGAAAAATGATTACAACTAGGAAAACGCTACATAAGCGTTGTTAGACGAGCGGAAAGTAATAGTATGTCGACTACTTTGCCAAACTTTTGCCTAAATTCGCCAATTGGGTAACATTTTAGTTATAAATGGGTAAAAACGGCTTCGAGTGGTACCAATTTAGCACATTTCATATTTTTTCTTCAAAATGGCTGACCCGATAAAGCTGAGAATTTCCAGAAATGTGTATCAAGATGTAATTCAACTCCACACAAAATTTCATTTTTTTTTTTAAATAAAAATATTTTCATTTTTTTCCCGCCGTGTTATTTTAATGAGTGATTTGGAAATTTCTAAAATTCATAAAAATAAAAGTTATCACCCGATAATGCCACAAAACTATACAGATCTAAGTTAGATGAGGAACCATGATGAAAAAAAGTTTGAAGTTGATAGCTGTAGCTGTTTGATCTGTGGAGAACCGACAAAAAAACATCAAAAAAAAAAAAACATAAAAACGAACACCAATTTTTTTCAGTATGTCAAATTGAATCCTCGCTAAAGCTCGTCTAAAAACCCATGCCGTATGCGGGACACGAACCCACGCTCGACTTCGGGTCACTTTCCAATTCAGAGCCTTGACTTGACAACGTCTATAATTCATGTATATCATCAGCTCACTGTCCCCAATGAATCTAGCAGTGGATGGGATCGTCAAGCGTTAATGCATAGTTCATTATCACTGAATAAAACGCAAAACCAAAAATAATTTTACATCAAAGAATATTCTTACAGTGGATTTTTTTTCGACATATCACACAATACAATCATAGACTTATCATAGTAATCGGGGAAATTATTTTTAGATTATTACAGGTGATTTAGATTTTCTCAAAATCTATTTTTTCAAATGGATCAATCTAAAAATATCAAATAAAGGAACTACACTTCATTCATACATGGGCCTATGTTGAAGCAGTGTGTTGCATCAGTTCTCAAATCGACAACTTTGTGTGTTTCTCTAATTGTATTGCATTGCTAACAATAGTAAGACTGATCTTAAAATATATGTTTTGCATATTTTTTTATAGTATTATCATTATCTAAGCAAAACATGTATATACATTGCTGGCCTAGCCATAATCAAGATTTCAGATGAGTGCATTCTGCTTGTATATAGTGTGTGTATATTGTATAATAATATAGAAGATCTGTATTAGTTGTCAGTTTGCAAAGACAAGTTAGGCGATCACGAAAAGATCGCTATCCTGTCATTGATAGTATGGCATAAATAACGAAAGTTAGATACAATATTATGATTAGATATGCGCTACGATCGATGCTCCGTGAGCAAGTTTCTGAAAGAGAGAGATAGAGAGAGAGAGAGAGAGAGAGAGAGAGAGAGAGAGAGAGAGAGAGAGAGAGAGAGAGAGAGAGAGAGAGAGAGAGAGAGAGAGAGAGAGAGAGAGAGAGAGAGAGAGAGAGAGAGAGAGAGAGAGAGAGAGAGAGAGAGAGAGAGAGAGACAATATAGTGTGAAATAAATAATTCAGTTGTGGCGAAATTTCAGTAATTGGTTAATTCCCCGATAAAATCATCTATGCTTATTTTATATGCACACACTGATAATTTCTTTCGAACTTGCAAGGAAAATGTATGCATTCGTTACTCAAATTTATTTATTTTCAATGACGAGAACTTGACTATATCTGATTCTGAACCAATTTCTGTTCAGTTAACTCACTAATTGAAGTTAATATAGAATAATAATAGGTGATAAAGTATATAAAATAGTGGAACTGGTTAATTAAAAATACTTTTCATCCCATTCCCAATCGAAATCCGTCGAATAGTTAGTTATCACGCTGATACTCGAAACCATTATAACCGTAATCCATACTAGACTGGATTTAACTCACGTTCACCTAATAAATCTATACAAGTTGCCTTGACAGAAAAACTGTTTCATTCTTTTAGGCAATTATTTATACCGACCTATTTTTTTTTCACCCAGATCCGATCAACCAAATTGGCTAATTGGCTGAGGTAGCTTGCTTCTACGTTATGTTGATCTTTATCTACTGCAAACACAGCACAAGATAATTAAAAAGCTTTTACGTAAATTTGCACACCAAAGCAATTGCCTTAAAATAATATTGTTTACATCCAACTCGCCTATTAATAAACAAAAAGTTTATTTTTAATAGGTTAATTTCAATGAAACACATGAATTGAGTCATGGAGCATTCCTCTCTAGTTGTTTGAACACTGCAAGCTTTTTTATACTTTTCAAAAAGTTAGATTGGAATACTATAATCTACTATTGGTAACAAACGATTAGGCTTAGTTTCACAAATTCACTTGATGTGTATGTCAACTTGGTTTTCATTTCCAATTCACATTATATGTAAGGAATGAGGAGTTATTACAAAAGCTTCAAGTATCACTCAAAATCATTTCAAATTGATATCCTTATATTCACATCGATGTAGGTAAAATTTAGAAACTACATTCATGATTTTACTTTAAACACGATCAAATAAAACAGTGAGAGTTAAACTACATTTTGTTTAAACTAAATACTTATTCGATTAAAACAGGTTAGACCAAAGATATTGTGTTAGCATACATTAACAGTATGATAAAGTCTCTCCCACATGATCCCATAGGAACGAAAATACTGGATGTATAGGCCTATAATGATATCAAAATAATTGATTGGCTAGAGTGACTGAATGTTTATGCAAATCAATTCAAATTTTGAATATTTCTCTTCCATTCAATATTCAAACTTTAATGTCAGTATTTTTTCACCATTCAACAGAATACCAACAGTACGAAAAATAATGACATTCAATGCAGAATTGATTTCCAATCATCTGGATGAAGATATTATTAATAGAGTCATAAATGAAATATATATGTGCCCATTTCTATTCTTGAATTACATTCATTTCAAGTTGAAAAATAGAATATTTTTCACCAGAATAAAGTCAAAATTTCAACTTAATATTTCTTGTAAATGCTGTTACTTTATCGAAAAAAATGTGGCAGTGCTTCTGAAGCAACTTATATTCAAAAGTATACTCGTTTGATAGAGTCTAATTCAAATTTTCCCAGCGTGAGATTTTCAAAATTACTTTTTGACGCTGCTGTCTAATTGGTGTGAAGACTCAAACAAAGATTTCAATATAACTTGAATTGCAAATTTATGTATGTGACAATGACCGCAATTCATCTGAAGATCAATTCCTACTCTGCATTGGCAACTCATGATACAAATTCGAGTATGTATTCTAAACCTCAAAAACATGTTTTTTTCATGTGAATATCATACAAAATCCACTTGAACCACCCCTAAATATAGCCTAGATGTTGGAATTAAGCACCATGAAACGATACGTTTCTTATCAAGTCATTGTCTGGACAAATGTAGAACCGATTAATGTCGTACCAGCGATTCATCAGCACTAGCACATTCAAATATAAAAGTAATTGAACAAAAAAATACATTTTTCAACCAAATCTCAAATCTACTTCGGAATTAACTTATCAAGTCATAACGCGAAATTCAGTGTGAAATACCCAAAGATACGTTATTTTAAGAACAAGTGTGTTCAGCGAATCAGTTGAATTGATTTGAGAAGTCGTAAAGCTCTAGTCGTCTAGCTGAACTTGGATGCATTGTTGTGAACAACTCAACTTGTTCGCCAATCACCAATAAGGATTATACTCACTATCACCAGGCTAGTGGACTCGGCCATTATTCATCACCAACTGATAATCGCTTATTTTAACTGTTACTTGATAAGAAAATATTTTTATAGAAAATTGAGTGAATGGTGGAAAATAATCAGAACAAATTAGTTATCGGAACCGGTTGAAATTTGGGTGGCCTTCTTAACGATGCCAATTAACAACGAGTGAAGCTCGTCCCAAAGAAATATAAATATAGAATACTATTACGTTTTTTCACTCTGAGTTATATATATATATATATATATATATATATATATATATATATATATATATATATATATATATATATATATATATATATATATATATATATATATATACATGTATAGATTGTAGAGCCTCAATTTTGTGACATTGACGTAATTTGAACGAGATTCACATTGCTCGTGAAATGTGATAATGAGAATTGGAGGAGACAGATCGAGTTATGATTATGAAATAATCCTTTGATATACGTCAATTTGGAGACAAAGACAGAAGAGTATAAAATGACCAGAAGATGCACTAATGGACGAGTTATCCTATAGTACCACAAAAACATTCTTCTTCAACTAGAAGTCGGTTTTTGCAATTGCGCTTCACATATTGAATAAATCTTTATTTACTTGGAATAAAATACATTGAACAACAACAGTACATAAGTATTCGGTGGCAAATATCCCAATATCATAATTCTTGAAGTTTAATTCTGCAGTAACTTATACAATTCAAATAGCGATAACCTAAATAATTAATTGAACAACAGTTAAATTACCTCATACTTGAATTTCAATTATAGCCCTAACCTAATTATAAATCTAATACTCTTTGTCTGAAGGTTTTAGCTGATGGCCAGTCTTCAAATACCTTTCGAGGTAATATTGAGAAAATGTTTTTTTTTCAATCAACGAACGAAGACTGAATCAGTGTTGACTGTCACATCACTGAAGGGTAATACAGATGAGGCAGTTAATAACATATTATGCTAATCGTATAACAAGAGGTTGCTCTGCTGGTATTTCGCATCCCACGTCCAAACAAGTATGCTTGACTGGCGCTCACTTCGTGCTGACCCAAACTCTCAATCACGAACCTTATCACAGCCAGCCGACATTGCAGTTCTGCAATATACATGGCAGACCACAGTTATCTGCATGGCGGCGTATACACTTCGTGGATCTTTACCATTCCTTAGTTGCAGACACGTACTCGAGTCTGAAACTCACCTTTATACAGGAATTAAAAGTCACGCAATGAGGTGTAATACGAATTATTTTTAATGGCTACGTTCATGACCTTTTTTTTACGAATAATATGCAAATTGTTATATATTTTAGCATAAATGGTACCACTGATAATTTCTTATGATAAGTAATAATTCAAGAATATTGTAAAAAAATAGGCCCATACAAATAGTCATAGCTAGAGGAAAGAGATATTTAATCTCCGGTATATGGTATAGGAGTCGTGCATGGAAACCGAGCTATATTTCTGAAGTTTGAGTAAATAATCTCAATCTTCCATCGCTAGTCTCATCTTACACTGATGAAGAAAAATAAAAAATGTGCTTGAAATCAAATTGAAATTATTAAACAAGGTCTAGGTTTTGTTGACATTTGAAAGAACGAAACTGTATATAGTAACCGTTCAGATCTCATAGTTAATGTCACACAAAAGGTCGCAAAACAATTGGACTGAATTATATATACCACCATGAAATATAGTCAACTCACTTCTATATTCTCTTGATTTTTTTTTGCGTACGTTCAAATTTTCTTCGTGTGTACGTAGGCCTATCCACTGTATAGTCTTCTTTATGTTAGTAAGTACAACTGAAGATGAGGTTAGCAGGTAAAGCTGCACCAACTAAAATAACGAAAAGTTCACAGTGTAGGCCCTACACTCATGCACTATTCTATACATGCTTCCATTTTGATGATGGTCCCTACTTTTACGACGCATTTTGGATTGTAATATTCATATGAGAAATACGCCAAACATAATTTTCTTTCATGAACATCAAATTTAAATCCATCTCCAAATAATAATGACAACTACTCTCCAAAAAATATCGAGGATGTTTTTGTCATCGTTTCAGAACAACACTTTACTCTCGATCCCTTTAATAACTTCTATGTTCTTTAGACTTCTTCAACTATTCATATCATATATTTTTTCCAATGTATGGAATTTTTTGAATGAATTCAAATTAAAATGACCCCAAAACTGGACGGTGAGGTGTGTGGGTGGTGGTGAGAGGGAGGGTAACTTTGTCATATAGTCTATATATCGCAAATTCACGTTTGGTTTCGGCTAGAAACAAAAGTGGTAGTCTTCACACCCACAAGTACTCACGACGTTTACATTTAATTCAGGGAATAATTTCTATGCATCCAAGTCTATTTAGCTTCATTGAATAGAAAATAAACAGGATTCGTTATTGGAATCTTTCCATAAAACGAATCTAATCGCACATAATTATTAGAAAGCGTTTCATGCTTTCAAAACTAGGTAATTGTGATTGTGTATATATATATATATATATATATATATATATATTTATATATATATATATATATATATATATATATATATATATATATATGAATCCATGATAGTTTTAGGGTATAATCGTGTTAAATTGAGTACAAAGTATAGATGTAAGATACTTTTTTTACTTTCTACTCGACGCGTTTCGACGGTCTCATCACCGTCTTTTTCAAGAGATGTCCATTCTATCAAACAATCACATAATTGTACAATAACAAAAGAGAAGAATTTTACAAAAACAAAACTGAAGACTGGATACATTAAAAAGTCAAAGAACATAGAAATTGTGATGGTAAAAATTGAAAAAGGAAATGAAAATAAAATATAAATAAAAAATTGGCATGAAGTAAAAGAACATTGAAATGAAAATGATAATCAGAATGAAATACAAATCTTCATGAAAAACAGAGTTTGGGACTCGGAACTTGGATTCATCAATTATAATTCGTGAAAGTTTCGAAAAAAAAAATAAAAAAAAAATAAATGAAAAAAAAAAAAATATATATATATATATATATATATATATATATATATATATATATATATATATATATTGAATTAAATCAACATTCACCATGTAATGGTATGTGGCAGATGAGATGTATGTATGGACGTCCTACTCATAAATATATAGTAAAATATTCTCCAATATGTTTTTATCAAGGTTAGTATATTCGTGTTCTATTGACATATCTGAATAATTTGGAATAATATCATTCCAGTATTATTTTAAAATGTGTGTTCTTGGGAAATTAAATCCGTTCATACGAATGCATCGTATTGTTCAACTAACCAGCAAATATGCTTGCTTTAGCAATAAAATACTAGACTTCATTGTGTTTTAGCATAGTCTATAGTCATTCAAACGTGATAAAAGCTCGTTATGCGATAAATAGACGAGTTAACTTTTAATGAAAATTTGTCAAATAAAAAACAGCTATATACAATTACGTTTTAATATCGTCGACCAGGATCAGGTTTAGTCTATTCTTCTCGGGCATTTCCTCATATTGCACTCTAAATTATGGTAACTTTTGAATGAGCTAGATATCGTTGCTTGGTATAGAAACAGAAGTGCAAGTCTCAGTTTACGATGGAAACCGATGGAAACTTGAATAGGGTTGAGTTATAGTACAGCAATCTACCTCAATGCTTTAATACGTGAACATACAGTATGGGTTATACGGTGTTAGTGAACTATTAAAACGAGAAGTAAATGTCAGTCCGTTATAGATATAACTATGCGATTAACTCTTGTATTTGAACTTTGAAGCATACGTTCTTTGGATATGTACATTTTATCATATATCCCGTACAATGTAGAGAGAACTATACATTTTGTTCGTATGCATGGATTCGCTGTGATGGTTAGAAATGTATTGATGAAATATCAAACGGAGTGTACGAGCTTTAAATTGTACTCGGATTATCAATGATCCCTATGAATCTATTTTTCTGAATTCATTCAATTGAAAATCTCCGTACATGTTTTCTACTCCAGGTTTGTGCCACGCTTGTGGAGTCCAAGTAACATCATGACAATTGGAGTGCTCGTCTACAGGTGAAAATCTGTTTCGAGCTGATATCTATGAATTATCAATTAGATTATAATGAAATTATGATGACTAACTAATGCATCAACAAAAAATAAATAATATTCTGTTCAGACCCATGTGGTACTTGTTTATAAGGTTTATGCTACGATGAAACTATATGTAATGCGCATTGCATATTCTCACCGTCAATGAAGGCTTATAATGGCTGGAAATGGGTTAGGATCGGTTTTGGCCTAGGAACTAATCCATTATGCAAATGGTTCGCACCGACATAAGTTTGGGAGCTGACGTCAGATACGTTTGCGTTTTAGAATCTACGCGTTCGCACAAATAGATCCAACTAAGGCATTTGCTGCACGTTGAGCACATGCAGCATGGTATTTGAAATAAATAATCGTTACGTATATTGGAATATATATATATATATATATATATATATATATATATATATATATATATATATATATATATATATATATATATTTATATATATATATATATATATATATATATATATATATATATATATATATATTTATATATATATCAAGTTACATGGTTTAGAAACGCCACTAGAGCAATATACACGTTATCGATCCAGTTATTATTGCATGCTTGAATAATACATGCTTTTGAATACAACTCTTAAGGGTACCAAACAATTTTACCATTGTACGAGGATTATCAAAATAAAAGTAATGAACATTAATGGTAAACATATGACCAATGAAGAATTGCAAGAGCGTCGACCACTGTTGAAACATTTATTGATGAGTGATACGTAGTATGCCCTATTTCAATACTCAAACTCTCATATTCAAATGTACACATAACTCATGAGTGTAATTGTGATTACAATTAATATGAAATGAAAATCTATTATTATTATTTTCGTTTTTATGATTTTTACTACCATTATTATAACATGAACCTTTAGTGCAATATAGTACACAGCGTATAATTATCAAAAGGTCCAGTAACGCAATTAGTCTTTCCGTCAACGATTAATGATTGAGTTATATAACTATGCACGTCTGTACAAGTTACAACGAATACGTACAAGTTTGCAATGCTGTACTCAGTAGTGGTCACGACATTTGAGAGTTTATCAATAGCAAAATATACAAGTCACATCAATTATGATATGTTCAATAATAGGCCTCGATCCTCTATTCTAGGACTCTGCGACTCGGTGCGTTTGACGATTGTAGAGGGGTTGCTCGGAGGGTAACCTGCAGCATGCCTCCTTGTGGATAGGTGGATAACTGATAATGTTATTTCACTTGTATGCATTGCATATCTGAACTAGTACAGTCCCACAGTTCGAATCATCACATACCCAGCATCTTGGAAGCATCCCGCACCCGGAGGAGTACTTCGGCTATCACATATTGACTGGAGTGTGCCAAAAATAGTTGTCAACCACGTCGAGAGGAGTGACTCGACTATTAATGTCCATCAATTAACTTCTTCAGGTTTCCATCTTGGCAAAGCGACTATATATTGTTTTTGCTTTCATTTTTTGTACTTTGGATTCTGTTATACACCCCTATAGAAGCCCATTTCTGTGACATCATCAGGCGTTAATTGGGAAAGTTGGTTAAGCTAGCACTGACCGGTTTGCGAGTAGGTTTTTAAGAAACAGCCAAAACACTATGCTGAAAATGAACATGTGTGTGAATGAAGTAACTACATCAGGTGAATAGTTTCTTGATCATGGGGCTATGGAAAAGGGTGATTTTTCTATCTTCAGACTACATGAAAGCAAACGATCTGTATGTACAAAATGAAGGGAGGGGTGGATGCGTTTTTTTAAATTTCGAAAATTGAACATAACGAGAATGATTATATTTTATAGATATATTTCGGTTTCTGTGGTCAAAGGTCCTATATACATCAGAAAAATCAATATTTCTCATAACCCTATTCTCGAGACACCATTCAGATACTGAATTCACTGAATATAATCACTTCATTTATATTCTCCTTTTAAGTATATCCATCACCACATGACGCCGTAGCTTATAATAATGATGGAATACAATCAATCTCAATTTCATAAGTCTATATTGATATTTAATAACCATTGTATTGAATGTAGTGTAGTGAAATTCAAAGATTTCAAGTTACTCAAATTTCAGTAGGCAGGAGGCCTAAATGAGACATGCACACAAATTTAGATTCTATGAATCATATCGGTGATCACGTGCAACCCTTGTGGTGGGAAACTCTGCTGTGATTGGCCAGAAGTGATCATCCGATTTTTCATACTTCTACTTTGATCAAGGGTCGATCTGAAAAATAGAATCACTCTCTCGTCAACCAGCAAAGTTACTGGATAAGGTCATCAACAAAATCTCCCATGAGGAACGACACATACATTGACGACCGAGACAAGATTTTCCGAATTTAAACATCAATTTCAAACGTTTAAAATCAAGAATATAAAAAGAAAGAACAGAGAATGAAGAGTATCGTAACAACTGATGATAGAAAACTACAAACATTATTATTTTCAATGATGAAGAGTAGGCCCTATAACGATCACTCAGTCATAACACACATTCTAAATATTATATTACGTAAGATTCAAATTAACAGTACTAGATATTTGATTTGTGTGGAAGTTTTCATTTCAATAATTCAATCGAAAGATAGATTCATTTAGAAAAATACTGCGTTTGTGCACATTTATTGAAATATACAGTTTTCCTTGATCCTGATTCTGTGGATGCCCCGGACGTTTAAATATAAGCTATACTAGGGAACTAGTGCTTTATAGCTGTTGTTAAAATAATACTCGCCACCGATCCTAGCTTTTACCGAAGTGGACAAGTTAATTGAGATCAAAATGATCCACTAAATTATATATGTCGTACAAAAGTGAAATTTCATTTTCTTGATCCTTTTCCGTGGAAAGGAAAAGACGCACCAACTCTTGACAACTGTGAATACACTGTACAACTGATTATACGGAAACATGTTAATTAATAATTATTGGAGTCAAGATTTTGTTTCAAGTGCTTCTAAATTAACTGTCAATACGTTGTTCCTGAATGTCATTTCTCTATTTTGTTTCACTTGTAATAATTTATGTGTGCATGTTTCTTTTATAGAATTATTTGCCATGGACTATGAAAACGTTGCTGGCCTATCTGAATTGATTAAGTTTGTTTACAGTGCACCTCTGTCACAAACTTATACGAACACATTTTAAAACCAGAATAAATTAAACAGAACAAGAAAACATATGATCTTCATATACAATGAGATTCTTGGTGTGTGGAAATTTATCATCGTTATGTTTTTTCATTTGCATGCATTTATTTTCCATTACTATTTGATTCTCTACTTGTAGTATTTTATATGATATAATTGTTAGTATATTTATAAATCAAATTTACTGTGCACATTTTTTTCCCATATCAAATCTTCGAATGATGTTCAATCATTATTTTTTCGAGATAATCCATTCTCAGTTTTAGCAGGTTTTTTATTTCGATATTTTCCAAGGATTTCGATTTGAATAGAGTATTTGACACATTTATAACTCAGATAATCCCAATATAAGCTATCAATTGTTTTTCCAACTCTAATTTGGATTATCAATGAGTTTACACTTGAAAATTGCTGCAGGCTAATGATATATCATTTCAATCAATGTTGCGCTCAAACAAGCATTTTTGTGTGGCTAATTAATGAGCCCAGTGATACTGAAAGCTGACTGATGGTTGCATGCTCTCGGATAGTGAACATGGTTACCGACCAAGGCGAGCTAAAATAATCACCAAATCTCATTGATTCACTACCATGAAGATATTTTATTGTTGCGCTTGCCGATAGCGCCAGGTTGTGTATTTAGAAGTTGCAACATTTAAAAATGTTTGCTTACGTTCATAAAAGTACTTTCGAAAGTTACGATCAAAAGTTATAAAAATAGCCTAAATGAAATGTTGCAAAGAGTATGATATTCCAATGTGTATTTTTTGATATCACGAAATTGCATATTATGTACCAATATAACATTGAAAAGCACTCTGGTAGCTGAATTATTGAACTGAGAAATGTTCATATTTGTATCTGAATTGAGAAATCTTTAATTTTTAGAGTGGATTTCAACGTCTAGGGAATGAAATGTGTTACTCTAATGTATTGTCAATTATCAACATCCGATTTGATCATTATTCTGAATTATCCAAACAATCGTCCTTTTTTATTTACTCTTGTATGTATGCGTCACTGCACCTCCGACATCGCTAATCCTTTCACTACAGATAACAAGAAATAAGTTGCTCGTTCTACACTAGCGTACTCTTTGCGTCCCCTTTCATTATTCGCGAACTTTTGATGACGCTTGACTCCACTCGTTCGTGCTACGTTCGTGCTGGTTTGTGCCGTGAAAATTTTCGTTTGTACTGCTCTCTTTTTGTCCCGAAATTGAATTTCAAAACAAGGGGTGCTGAGGGTAGGCCAACACCCCCTTTTGACGAATTTGAAAATGCAACTATGCCATTTGTTTGTGCTACTTTGTACCAGTATGTTCCATTGACATTTTTGTTTGTGCTGCCCTCCTTCTGCCTCGAAATCGCATATCAAAAAAGGGGTGCTAAGGGGACGCCTGTCCTCCTATCACACAATTGAATATTTGACCATGTCAATCGTTTGTGCTACGTATGTTCCGGTTTGTGAGGTCAAAATGTTTGTTTGTACTGCCCCCTTTTTACCCCGAAATCGCATTTTGAAAAAGTGTGTGCTAGGGTTACGCTACCCCTTCACAAAATTAAATATTTGACCACACCAATTGTTTGTGTTACGTTTGCGATAGTGTGTGTCGCTACATTTTTGTTGGTGCTGCCCTTCTTTTTTCCCAAAATTGAATAAAAATGTGGATGCTAAAGGAACACCGGCCCTTTTTTTTTAAACTGATATGTTAACTACTCCAATCGATTGTGCTACATCTGTGCCAGTTTGTGCGATTGCAATTTTTGTTCGTGCTGCTCCCCGTCAACTCCCAAATTCAATTCAAAATAAGTGTGTGCCAAGAGTCCGCCCTCTTCTGCCCGTGAATCACATTTCAAAAAAAGGAAGGTCAGCTTGTTAATCCAACCATGAGGGTTCTGTGATGGAAATCAGAATTTTTGACCACCAACTCAAAAAATATATATTCATTATAGGCTACGAAGCCCACGAGTTTTTAGAGCTTGGGCATTTTTGGTACCCCGTATAGCCCCGGGAAATGGGAAAATTGAAGTATTTTTCATCGAAGTTTTCGACGAATGAACATATGTAGGTCCATACTCCAAAACTGCAAAATAGTTATGTGTAGTCCAACAGAAGCAATGATTTTTGATGGATATAAGTTTGAAGTTTGAACCCGGGCATTACTCCGTGGTCGGGAAATGAGAAAATTGGAAACATTTTTTCTCAACACATTTGACCGATAACAATCGTATTGAAATATTTCATCAACTCAAAATTCTATTTTGTGTTCTTATAAAATGGTCAGTTCTTAAATAATATAAGTTTTGAAAAGAATCAGCGCAGGGGTTGAAATTTGGAAAAATTAGGAAAGTTCGAACTTGCCCTCACGAGAACGCGCTATCTGATTAGGCTGAGATTCGAACCAGCAAATCATGTGAGTTTCACTAACAACACATTGCCGGCGTTTTGCCAAGCGATCTTTGATTCGCGAAAACATAATTGAAAATTTTGGTTCTCGAAGCCCATGCGCGAGTTTTAGACTCAACATATTCGGATATTAGGTCAATGAAACTCGTAGAAGAATGTTCGACGATGCCGAAAATCGAAACCACATCAAAATAACATCATCCCATGGACCGTGGTCAGCGTTTGAGTTGAGGTAAAATTTTTCACAAAATGTTTGAAATCGCGGGCGTTGAACCCGCGACCAGGCGTCGAAACTAAACTGAATCAAAAAATCGTTTCCTCGATGACCAAGTGTTTTTGGGAACTTGTGGAATTAAAAAAAAAATGGAAATTTTGCCGAAAGCTGATTGGCATTTGGAGCTCGCTACGGGTACCAAGCTTCTCGACCAGGGCCGCAGTATTGATATGAAAACATGCAAAATAAGAACAACCCTCGACCGAAAGTCGACCGACGATAGGGGCCATCAAGCACCGGGACAGAAGGAGGGGAGGGCAGCACAAACGAAAATTTCAAAGGCACAAACTGGCTCAAACGTAACACAAACGATTGGCGTGGTCAAATATTCAATTTTGTGAAGGATGAGAGGGGGAAGGAAGGGAGGGGAGGCAGGCGAACCCTTAGCACTCTCTTCTTTAAATGCGATTTTGGGCAGAAAGAGAGCTGTACAAGCGAGAATTCCTGCGACACAAACCAGCACAGACGTAGCACAAACAATTGGCGTCATCAAAAGTTTGAGAATTATGAAAAGGGGTACTAGGGGTATGGACCTTGTGCTTTGTATCAAAACGGTTACACGTAAGCTGATGAAATACCGAGACGCGTGGCCGAGTGGTAACACACTGAACCGTCATTAGGGAGACCGGGGTTCGATTCCCGCCATGGTCGACAATCCTGACAGAGGTTTTTCGTGGTTTCCCTTTGTCGTTCAGGTCAATACTGGGATGGTTCCTTAACAACAGGCCACGACCGACTCCTTCCCACCATCCAAAACACCTAATGAAATAACCTTTCATCTCATCATCCCACCATCTCATTCATCATTCACCGACGCCAATGGATCGTAGCCATCAGTACAGTGCGTCGTTAAAACCCAATATTGAAAAAAAAATGATGAAATCTATAGCTTATTAGACGAGCTTTAGCGAGGATTCAATTTCACATACTGAAAAAAATTGGTGTTCGTTTTTATGTTTTTTTAATGTTTTTTTGTCGGTTCTCCACAGGTCAAACGGCTACAGTTATCAACTTCAAACTTTTTTACATCATGATTCCTCATCTAACCTAGATCTGTATAGTTTTGTAGCATTATCGGGTGGTAACTATTATTTTTATGAATTTTAGAAATCTCAAAAATACCCATTAGAATAACACGGCGAAAAAAAAATTATTTAAAAAAAAAAAGATTTGTGTGAAGTTGAAATACATCTTGATACACATTTCTGGGAATTCTCAGCTTGATCGGGTCAGCTATTTTGAAGAAAACTCATGAAATGTGCTGAATTGGTACCACTCGAAGCCGTTTTTACCCATTTATAACTTGAATATCACTCAATTGGCGAATTTAGGCAGAAGTTTGGCGAAGAAGTCGACATACTATTACTTTCCGCTCATCTAACAACGCGTATATGGCGTTTTCCTAGTAACTTAAATGTCACCCAATTGGCGAATGTAGGCAAAAGTGTGGCAGAAAAATCGACACACCATTACTATCCGCTCGTCTAACAACGCATATATGGCGTTTTCCTAG
>OZ023327.1:63283634-63288634 GCA_964007535.1 Brachyptera risi | reverse complement strand
TATACACATAAACAATTGGATCAGCAATGTATATCAAACCGTTTCTGTGCGTAACCTCGATCGACTAACAACTTCCTTTTTCTCTCCTTTCGGCCACTATACAAGTGCATAAAGACTTATAACAAGTCACATAATATTGTTGACAATCAATACAATCTTTATGTGCATCCATCCTTCTATTGTTTCTTACGATTTCTCACTACTGACACTTGAAATGTAAATAACATGGAATTCAAAAATATTTTGATTCACAAACAGAACTATAGATCCCCGGCTAAACGTACAGATGTTATCGAGTCGACTAGAAGAAAGGGTTGTATTAAAAATTTAGCATGTACTGATACTAGGAAAACGCTATATACGCGTTGTTAGACGAGCGGAAAGTTATAGTATGTCGACTTCTTTGCCAAACTTTTGCCTACATTCGCCAATTGGGTGACATTCAAGTTAGAAATGGGTAAAAACTGCTTCGAGTGGTACCAATTAAGCACATTTTATGGTTTATCTTCGAAATGGCTCACCCGATCAAGCTGAAACATTTCAGGAATGTGTATCAAAATGTAAATCAACTTCACGCGGAATTTCATTTTTTTTGAAAATAATTTTTTTTTTCCGCCGTGTTATTTTATAGTTGATATTATAGTTGATAGCTGTAGCCGTTTGACCCGTGGAGAACCGAAAAAAAAAAAAAAAAAAAAAACATAAAAACGAACACCAATTTTTTCAGTATGTCAAATTGAATCCTCGCTAAAGCTCGTCTAATGAACTTTTCCACCTGTGTGTATATCATGCAATTTGTGAAAGAATACAATTTAATTCAATACTATTCAATTGAAAGGAGGTAACTCTAAGGCAGTATGTGGTCAACTATTACTCGGTTGGCTTCAGTGAAACTGTTATGTAAATCTATTGCCTTCTCATCTGTTATAGCTTCTCGTAGGATGCATATGGGTATATAAAGCCCTGGCCCCGATTCATAAAGAGTCTTATCTTCAGGACGTTCCGAGTTAGGAGCATTTTACTGAGTCAGGACCAATATTGGTCCTAACTCAGTGAAACAGTCCCAACTTGAGACCAATATTGGTCCTAACTCAATAAAATGGTCCTAACTTAAGACGTTCTAAAGTTAGGACTTTTTGTGAATCCGGGCCCAGTATATAGTGTACGCTTGTACGAAGTATTAGGGGCCCATATAGCTAAGATATATTATGGATAAACTCCAAATAAACTGACATTCTGTCGATTATCTACCTCAAACTGTACCACCACAATATAATATAATAATATAATGATGACAAATAGTTTCATTCTCAAACATATCAAAGTACATACATGTACGGTACAAGCTCGATTATCTGTGGTACAATACGAAATATTAAATATGAATATAAAGACAATTTATATATATGTATATATATATATATATATATATATATATATATATATATATAGATATATAGATATATATATATATATATATATATATATATATATATATATATATATATATATATTATAAATTTAATATAAATATAAAGACTTATATAAAAGCCCTAACGCTACAGCTTGAGCTTGTCAACGTACAGGCCTACACTTGCGGACACATAAAATGGTTCACTCTGAAATAACAATTGTATTTAAATACAATCCATGCACATTTAACCGCTGATTTTTCCACAGATTATGCATGCAGTTCGTATGCATATTGTCTTCTAGTTTTAGTGCGTATAATATCAGTATATTTTCATCAGGATGCATTTGGATGCAGCTTGTTCGGCCAGTTTATGTGACAGCAACAGTACCATGCGACAAGGCACGCGTCTTAACCAACCCATATAGGCCCCAACACACTGCTTACTTTTCTCGCATTTGTTGCTTATTTCGGCTAATCAATCAAAGTTATTTTGCTGTCGCGGTGGCGCTGCGCGTTAATCAGGACCATACAATTTCAGGAAAAACCTTTCATGATCTAACTCGGTTGGCACTGGTAGCACATGCGTAGCCCCGCTGCACACAGAGAAGACAGGGTATAATGCGTTCGATTTTGGAGCCCAAGGTCGCCAGTTTGAATCTCGCTCTATTCTAACCTTTTTTGTTTCGATGGAATAATGTTTTTGACAATATTCTAATATTCTGCGTCGTTTTGTGAATTACCAATTCAAAATTTGAAGTGATGTTGACGTAAGAATTGCTTCTTCTGGGAACTGGGTTTGGCACAGAAACGCTTTCTGGTTAGGGTTAGTTGGAGATGCATGTCACTGGAAGCCCCAAAATCGATTTTTGATTTTTATTACGACGCCAATCAATTGTGCTTTGTTTGAGCTCGTTTGTGCACGAAATTCCATCGTGTGTGCTCAACTTGTTTGAATCAAATTGGGGATTCCAGCGACACTTTAGAACCCTCAGAATTGATTTTGATTTTTTTCCCGTTGCATATCATCTGTGCTTCATTTGTGGACGTTTGTGCACGAAATTGCAACGTAGGCCCCTAATTGTGCTAAGCTCAAATGATGAAATTTTGGAGGTGAGTGTAAATCGGTCCTCCGTTCGATCCCCGCCACCGTTCATCTTTATATAGAGATTTTCTGTGGTTTCCCTGTAGGCTATATAGGTTAGCCTGAGCAAATGCCGGGATCGTTCCTACAATAGAACAAGATTGCTTCAGTTACCTTTCCCACTATTATTTCTCAACCATCTCATTAATCATTTATTCGACGCCAATAGATCCAAGTTTCCAATCAAGTGCTTCGTTAAGCCCAATGAATGAATCATTGATAACATGTACGTACATTTTAGAACAAGACCTTCTCGATTCCATTCGGAACTGAATTTTATAACATCGTCAATGTAATGCATCTAAAAAAAACACCGAGAAGGTTAATACAAGTACGATGCAAGTTTTCAAAAAATGTTATAATAAGCATTGCTATTTTTTCAGCAGATTGCATCAAATTATTCACTTTTGTCTCTATATTCCGAGAAAGTTCCATCCATTATTGGGATCATACAAAATTACCCATCAGTTGATTATATTATTATTACTTAGATGAATGATAACTGCCACTACTAACCTACTATCATACAAATACAACCTACTTACACTACGAACATGAGAAATTTCAGTAACATATACTATACACCCCCCCACACACTATCAATACTACTAACATAGATCCGACGCCAATCAATTGTGCTTCGTTTGAGCTCGTTTGTGCACGAAATTCCATCGTTTGTGCTCAACTTGTTTGAGCGTTTGTAGTTGTTAGTAGGCCCAAGGTTGTGCAATTTAATTTTAGGGTTTTCATATTTGAATCATATATTATTGACAACTAACTATATATTCAATGAAGTTCGGAAATGGTGTGACTAACGGGACATATACATAAATGAGTAGTTCATGTCTTCACCAGATAATGAAATATGTACGTACATTTGTGAATTGTTTAAATTGAAGAAATTGTATAATTAGAAATTATAGAAGTTGTATGGGAGATCTAAAGTTGATGTTAGAAAACGAGAAGGAAGCGATGGATTCAACCAATAGGTACGTGTTCACCTGAATGTGGTGAATAAAATAAAAACTATATTGATCGTGTTCCATGCTTGCAGAGATCTAGTTCGTAGTGAATTCAACAATGCCCTATGAATATCTTGTGTTGAATAGTTTTTATTTTACGTTTTCTGATATTGAATAATATCCAGAATTACTTTTATCAGAATATTTCTGCAAGTCTATACCTTGAAGAACTCATTCCTATATGCATTCATCTTGTCCGAATGTGGAATATGCTGTTCATTGGTTTGTTTTTATAATTATGAATGTTCTTTTCATTATTGAGACATTTGTTTTGAAAAATGTGTATGAAGTGTGTCTCCTGTATTATGACGAAGTGAAACTACTTGATAAAAAATGGAGTGTTACAATTTTTCAATAACAAAAGATTGATTTGAAGAAATTTATTACAAATTGTTCAAAGTCATGAGATGAATTCATTTCTACTTATACAAAGGATAAATCACCCTCGGAGACAAATATGTTATTCTGTTATATATATATATATATATATATATATATATATATATATATATATATATATATATATATATATATATATATATATATATATATATATATATATATATATATATATATATGAAAATATATGGTTCGAGTATTTTTGTTTTTAAAAAATCTTCACTTATTTTCAATAGTAATAATGAAATCTGTTACGTATATTTTGAAAGTGCTTCAGATTCTGAGGAAGCAGAACGCAGATGGAACAAATCGTACTCCAACATAAGCCAGAAGCCTACAAGGTAATTGCCACTATTGATTTGAACAAATTAGCATTTCTTGATACAATGGAGTTCATTTGTAATTGCATAGTGATATTTTGTAAGCTGTGCATACCGTTCATCTTGAAATCACTATGAGAAAAAAAATGTGATGATTTCACTTTTGCGTCCATGACAGATGGTTGGCCATCATCCAAATAGTTTTTGTACCAACGCTTTTCTACTGTTGAATACTGGATTTCAGCCGTGAATGAAGAACCATAAATTGAGTCGATCCTGAAACAAACACAAGAAATAAAAAGCGCTTTACATTCTTGATACATTTCTCGAAACAAAATTGTGAATTTTGGATCTTGTTGGATTGTCTCATTGATTATGAACATTAAGAGTTTCTGATAAGGTGCGGAAAATTAACAACCTACTTAGCTCAATTTGATTAGTAATAACCAACAGTTTGAAGCAAACTTCCACTGAAATAGAATATATATAGTATGTATGAATATGTATATACCGGTATAATAAATATATATATATATATATACTGTATATATACATATATATATATATATATATATATATATATATATATATATATATATAAATATATATATATATATATATATATATATATATATATATATACTATATATATATACATATATATATAAATATATATGTATATGAATAAATATATATATATATAT
>OZ023327.1:63235951-63283434 GCA_964007535.1 Brachyptera risi | reverse complement strand
GTTGGATGTGTGTGTTGGATGTGTGTGTTGGATGTGTGTGTTGGATGTGTTGGATGTGTGTGTCGGATGTGTGTGTTGGATGTGTGTGTAGTAAAGGCTGTTTCATCAATTACTGTTGAAGTGCTTGAACCAGTTCTATTCATATCGTTGGCAATTTTGATGAAGAATGAATTGAATGTATTTGCAATATCTGTCGGATTGGTAATTTTTATTTCCATTCGATTGTTTCTGTCAATAATCACAATATCATTCTCGTCTCTCTTGCCCCACTCCGTCTTTCTCTTGATAATATTTCATTTTGTTTCAATCTCATTTTCCCTAATTATTTCATTCATTTACAACTTTTTAGTGGCTGAGATAGTTATCCGCTCATTAATATGCTTAAATTCAGCGGGTAATCTCGCCTGAACTGAGGTCGTGAACAGATTTGGTTGGGTAATTTTTATATTGATGTTCATAAAAATTTCTGGTCGTGCGGGTCTCATCGTTATTAAATTTATCAGGTTGGTGAAAAAATGTAAGTGTTGAGCATGAAGTATAGTAATACCTCGAGTTGTCCAATTCTTGTTCATTCGTGAGGTTTTGACAGTTCAAGAGAAAATGATTCTTTGAAATATCTAAGAAAATGGTTGTGGAACAGATTGTAACTCTCATCAGTTGTATATTCAGACTCATAGCGATATATGTTTTCCCAGTTTTTTCTGCTGAGCGAATCGTTGAAACGTTGGATGTTCGATTCGTTATATTTTATCGATGCAATTTTATTATTTCTTTGATCGGGTATTCTACAATGTATAGTTATAAGTTGCGTTCCGTGGTCTCAAATTCTGGTCAAGAGAACTTCTGCGTCAAATGAATCATCTACCAAATTTGTTATTATAAGCAATTGCTGTTGCTGATGTTTTAATACTCATATTGTTGCTCAAGTTGTTACTTTGAATTCATAAGTTTGAAGAAGAGTGTCCAGCTGTGTTTTATAGTTATTATTAATCACATAGCCCATATTTAGGTCACCACATACATTACTATTTCAATATTTTTATGTTCCTTCTTTAAAATTGAGCTTATCAATTCAATTTTTGGAAAAATAAATCAAAGTTGCTATCTGGTGATCTGTATATACACAAAATAGCGATTCTGAATTCTTTTGTTGCAAGATTAATAGCAGAACATCCAGAATGTTTGTCTTTATGTTCCTTAATTTTTTGTATTTTCAGCGACATTTAACAGTAAATTATAGGCATAATTACAAGTCACCGTCGGAGTGTTTCTAAAATATGAGGATTCGAATGAGAAATTTTCTAAAATAATGTTTTCCTTCCTCCTTTGATTTCAACCAATGTTCTGTGATACATGATATCCTTGTTGAGTGTATTTGATTTGTAATGAACATTTCTAATGAAGGTATTTTGAGTCTAATTGATCGAGAGTTTTGATTCATTATGCCTAACATTCCACTTTTCTTCGACTCCGAACTATTTACCCTGCCACTCGGGATGTGATTTCCATTATTTGCTAAATAGATCGTATAGTTTATGTCACCCGATCCTCTTCTCTCCTCACGTGCGGCGGCGCGCGTCACTCTTCCGGCTGAATGTTGATATGCAGCTATTTCATGCAAACTCGAGTTGAGGAATTCGCTGAAACCTTCCAATTGCTGCAATCACCTATTGGTTCCTTCCTGTGTTGTTAATGAGTTGTCAATTTTAGCTGTTGAGTCATTTCGCTGATTAGGCCTAGGGTTCACATCGAAGTTCAATGTCAAGTATTGTATGATACGGCCAGAAGTATTTGCTTGCGTAATATTCGTTTCAGGTTCTCTTCTAATTTTGTTTAAATTCATGCTTCTCTCTAAGGTATCAATTGTGAGATATGTTCCGTCAACAAGCAATCTGTTTTCCTTCAGGTTGGCTCGATGACCATCTCTTTGAGCTTGTTTTAAAAATGGTTGAAGTTTTCTCTTGTTTCTCCAGTATGTGTAGATAAATCCTCATTTATGCTAATTTTCGACCCTTGGAGACGATTTCCTTTCTTAGGATTTCATTTTTTATTCATAACGACAGTATTTTCACTAGAATTGGTCTATTCTCGCCCTTGCCGATTCGTTGCACTTGTTTGATGTCCGTGGGTATGACGACGAGTAACAGATCTTCTCTCACGAACTCAACTACACGGTTTTCTGCTTCTGCCCTTGTTTCATCTCTGGTTCTTTTATGCCGAATATTATGAGATTCCGCATTCTTGTTGCGGTCTCTGTACTCTTCCATGCGATTAATGCACACTTTTAATCTTTTCAACCTTTTTTTTCAACCTCTTTTGATACACTCTCATACTTGACTGAAAGCTGTTCAGTTTTTTCATTATTTTCGATAACTTTTATTTCCATGTACAAGTTTCTTATTTAAATTTCCGAAATTGTTCGCGTTATCTATTCCTTGGCGTGAGAGTGAATTAAAACTATCTGCATTCGTGTGGGTGGGGCTTGGGTTGATTTCCACCCCACTTATAATTACTAAAATCGAAATTAGTATTCCAATGAAAAATTCCAAGCCAGAGTTTATGTCAAAAATGATGATGAAACTTTTTGACGAACTTTTACACCTGGCTTCAGCACCTCTCGCTCTCTGGCTTCTCGCTCTCCACGATGTTATATTCACACCTATTGTTTGATGCACTAATAATGTTATTACTGATTGCTGATAGAAACACGTCTGCTTCGTTTCGATGCTACTGTTGTATACATTCATTTATATTGGGTTTAACGACGCACTCTACTGATTACTACGAGCTATTGGCGTTGTTGTATATATATATATATATATATATATATATATATATATATATATATATATATATATATATATATATATATATATATATATATATATATATATATAATAAACGCTCATAATATACATCACACACATACACATACACATACACACACACACACACACACACACACACATTTACCGACCGAATGCTCTTGCGAGTAGATGAGTTACAACGGGATCAAGAACTTTGTCACTTTGCATGCAATTGTTTCTTCAAGTTGTAGAACATAAAGAGTATGAAGTCAGTTCACATTTGATCGTTTTCCGAAGAATTGTTGCTATCAAAAAGCCACCCAGAAAGCCAACATTAGACATGAAATATTGTGCATTTATACCAAAACAATGAACGATATTTCTGCATTATTTTTCTTTTTATCTTTTTTTACCATGCATCTTCACATTGAATTGCATTGTACTATGCACTTGAAATATACAATCCAGTAGCTTTGATTCATAAATAATAACTGTAAGTGGAGGTTCCAGTTTTCGTGATAGGTACGAAGAAATAAAATTTATACCACCATGTAGAAAAATAATCTTTAAAAGTTATCTGAATATTATATCAATGCAAAGAATATTACTGTTTTTTTTATCTCATCCTTAATGATATTCATTATGTCAAAAGTTATCAATATTCGTGATCACAGTAATGTTTTCATATTCATGTGCATACGATTGTACTTGTTCATTTTACCTAAGTTGCAAGTTGCATACTATTTACATGTATTTATTTACTGAATCTCAAGACGTGATCATTTTTCATTTTTCTTCGTGAGCAAGATTAAAAACTCAATATTCTAAGAGACTTTTATTATTTCTCTTCCATAGAAACTTGACTGAGATATTAATAATAATAATGATGATAATAATAATAATGGTGAATTGTTAATTCCTTCAATTTTGATCATATTACATGATATCGGAAATGTCGTACAAATTAAATATGATAATATAAATATGGATATAAAATAATATGGTAAAGCCGTATTGAAAACACATTTCGAAAATCGTACTGATTCCACAAGCAGCTCGTTAAAAAATCATCGATACTACAAAAACATTTTTGTAATAAAAGATTTTTGAGGACTCTTTTGAACTCGTTGATGTCTTCATTTGCTACCTTCCTGATATTGAGGGAAAGACTTCGAAACAATTTGAAACCGGAGAATATAGGGCTCTTATTACACATTTTCAGCCGATCTTTTTTCAGTCTAACGTTATTTTTATATCTAGTTTCGTGTACATGATTCGATTTCAACTTGCTGACATGACTTGTATTGAAACCCGCCCCCCCCCCCAAATACATGATTACATTTCAAATATACAAGCATGGGAGCGTCAGAATATTCAAACTCTTAAAAAGATATTGACAGGAGTCTTCATAAAAAAATAACTGCCGTTGGATCAAAACTAGCATCAGCAAGGTAGCGTAAAGCTCTTTTTTGTAAAAAAAAAAAAATGTTAGTGTGAGGAGACAACCCCCAATGAATGCAGTCTAGATTGAAGTCTAGATTGTATGAAAGAAAAATATTTTAATTTAGCACACTCAAAATTGCATACCTGCATAAGACTTTTCATAAGGAAACATCCTGATGCTATTTTCATTCTTACATTATCAATATGGCTGGACCAATTTAATTAACTGACTATTATCAGCCCCAAAAATTTAGTTTCCGTACATGATATGATACTTTTACCTTCAAGATAAATTAAAGGACTTGAGTCGCAATGTTTGTTACAAGAGTTAAATTGCATTATTATTCATTTTCTTATTATTTAAACATGGATCGTTGTTGTCACACCACATGAGAACTTGCTTCACAGCTAAGATCTCAGAGTCATTTGTTATAAAATCATCATTAGCTAAAAACTGGGTAGTGTCGTCAGCGTATAGAGTTAATTTACCTTCACTTATGCAAGTTGGTCTAATCATTAGTATACAAAATGAATAAAATATGCGATATCGTTAATCCCTGCGATACTCTAATATTTACAACAATTTCACTGGACAAATATTTTGTATTGGAGTTTGTAATTTCTACTCTCTGTTTTCTATTAGGTGAAAATGAATGCATCTATTCATTTGCTACACCTTTTATACCGTATGTTTAAAGCTTGTCCAATAGTACTTCATGACTCACACAGTCGAGAGCTTTGCTAAAATCATAAAACACACCTATACCCTTTTCTTTTTTCTCAAGTGCTTCTAGAATGTTATTTATTGAACTAGCAATTGCCGTACTTGTAGATTTATGTATAGATTATCTAAAGCCATGTTGATATTCATTCAATAAGTCATATTTCATGAGAAAATCAACTGATCTATTACAAAATGCAGATTCTATGATTTTAGAGAAAACAGATAGTAAGGCTAGAGGCCTGTAGTTACTCATGTCTGCCTTCTTGCCAGTCTTCCATAATAGTACCACTTTGGTTATTTCAATATCGTCGGATACAATCCCCGAGCAGAAGGAAGAATTGATAATATGAATTAAAGGGTCTATGAAAGACTGCATGTTTTACAATATTGCAAGGTATTCGATCCGTCCAATCCTGATGACTTTTTCCTACATGTTTTGCTAATAATATCATAAAACTCTTTCTTGAGTATAGGTGATGGGAAAATGATGCTCCCATGACCAGTTACATGTTCACTGTAGAAGGACAATAATAACTGGGTATTTTGGAGCCTGATTTACTCTCAACTAGTATACTGGCAGCCTTACTGAAATAACTGTTGAACATCAGCTATTTCAGTCTTACAAGTAAGTTCACACCATCAATATTATTAATACCATCATTTTGTACATTATTTTCAATCTTGCTGTCATTTTTAGGATCATTTATGATATTCCAAGCGGCCCTCACCTTATTGTGTGCCATATTTATTTTTTACGTGCAAGATCACATCTATTCACATTATCACTTCAGATTTCCAGGGATAGACATTTACGAGTGATAGTTTTTTCATTCCAATATGTCCAGCACTAGTTACTCATATTATTTGCTTAATATATAAATACCTGAAGTATATTATTATTATTATTATTAGATGAGCGTAGCAAAGACTCCATTCCACTCTTATATAGCTTCGTCTGTGTGTGTGTTTTTTTTTTGTTTGTTTGTTTGTAAGCACTGCACAGGTCGCATGGTTCGACCGAACAACATGAAACTTTTTTGTAAGGGCAAACTTTTACAACTCAGAACTGTATAGTTTTTGGAATGGATCGGTTGAATAGATTTTGAGAAAACTCATGTCAAAGTTTTCAAAAACCCCATGAGATTAGGCTGAGAAGGAAAATTTGAAAAAATGAAATCTCTCCGAAAAAAATTTGAAAATTTCTGAATATCAACACATAAATGATACACATAATCACGATTTTGTAAGCAATTCGAACCAGCCGTTTTGAAGAAAAAAATTGAATTAGCTGTTTTTATTCATCAAATTTATATTATAGAAGTGGGGCGAAGCAGAATTAAGTTGCCAATATTCACTGCTTTCTAGATTCAAGAGTTGACCAACAATGAAGTATTTTTTATATGCGTCAAGGTGTGTGGAATATCAGTCAATAAAATGGCAAGGGTAGAACTACTTTAACGACTTTCATAGCTTATTCAGATATCAAGGTGTGTAGAATACCAGAGTCGATAAAGTAGCAAGGGTAGAACTACTTCAACGACTTTTGTACCTAATCTCGCTCATCTTACAACGCATATTTCGCGTTTGACTAGTTATTATTATTATTATTATTATTATTATTATGGGATCTTTATTGCTGGTGAAATTTGGCAGGACCGTTCTCACATTTGACCAGTTTAAAACATAATCCACATACATTTCTGAAATAAGATTAAATACAAGGAAAATACAACAAAATACAGAGGAATCGATACATAATTCAATAGGCCTATGGATGTTTATTGTAGTTGACTTTGTTGGTAGACTTGGAGCCTTCCAAGGTTATTTGAACGTTTGAAATGTTTTATAAGACGAGCTTTAGCGAGGATTCAATTTGACATACTGAAAAAAATTGGTGTTCGTTTTTATGTTGTTTTTTTTTGTGTGTTTTTTTGTCGGTTCTCCACAGGTCAAACGGCTACAGCTATCAACTCCAAACTTTTTTTCATAATGGTTCCTCATCTAACTTAGATCTGTATAGTTTTGTGGCATTATCAGATCGTAACTTTTTTTTTATGAATTTAAGAAATTTCAAAAATGCCCATTAAAATAACACGGCGGAAAAAAAAGAAAATATTTTTATTAAAAAAAAAAAAAATGAAATTCCGCGTGAAGTTGATTTACATTTTGATATACATTTCTGGAATGTTTTAGCTTGATCGGGTGAGCCATTTCGAAGACAAACCATAAAATGTGCTAAATTGGTAGCACTCGAAGCAGTTTTTACCCATTTCTAACTTAAATGTCACCCAATTGGCGAATGTAGGCAAAAGTTTGGCAAAGAAGTCGACATACTATTACTTTCCGCTCGTCTAACAACGCGTTTATAGCGTTTTCCTAGTTAATAACAATGATTCATCGTAATGCAACACAATTAATATAGTTAATGGAATGATGAACCCGGTTAGCTTACGAGCCAAGAGCACACCTACTGCGTGAGAGAGAATATGAATAAAATTTTAAATCTGAAAGTCTTGTGTCTATAAATTAATTTCCATTGGATGAACTTCAGTGTCAAACAACAATTTAAGTCTTTTAATTGCCAGAGTAGGTAAAGAACCATTTCTAAAAGTGGAAGTTAAATTCGTAGTGCCATAGGGTAGCGTTTTGGGGCCACTTCTCTATGTGAATGATATCTAGGGGAAAATAAAATCAACAATAACATTATTTGCAGACGATTGTGCTATATTTAGAAAAATAGGAAATGAGAACGATAAAGGAAAATTGCTAGAAGATATTGATTGTTTGTGGGAATAGTCAAGGCAAAACAAAATGAAATTCTATTCAAACAAAGGTAAGGGTAGTTGAATTTACATCAAAGAAGACAATGTTTGAACCAGAATACATAATGGGAGGTGAAATGTTGAAATATACAGAATCTGCAGGCATAATAAATCTACAATATGGCTATATACTACAGCTATATATAGCTAATATAGCTGCAAGTACCTAGTAGTAGTGTTGAAGCACATACGAAACATAAGCACATAAGAAGCTTGACTGCGAAAGCAATGCGAAATATAAACTCCGTTATGAGAAACTTGAATGGAACGAATAAGTATGTGAAGGAAAACACTAATGTATCGTTGATCAGAACTTCAACAGCCCATGCACTATGCAGGCGCTGTCTGGGATCCTTATGAGTAAAAGCAAATGTGGGATATGTGAACAGGGGCGGATCCAGGTCATATTCATGGGAGGGGTGATTTCAGTTTGAAAAAAATGCCACAAGATAACACTTATGCAACGGCTCGTTTTCGCGAAGCCGGTGATTCGCGGGGGGCAAGGGGGGGAGGCCCCCTTCTGGCCCCACAGGGCTCTTTTTGAAATAACACCCATTTTTAGTACGGTTTAGCGTGTTTCAGATGAGGTTCAGATGCCGAAATCATTCTTCTTATAGAATTGAAAATGGCTCCAAAAAACAATATTTGTAGCTGCAGGGTCGTTCAATGTCATTTTAGCACTCCAGGCAAGCACGCAATTGGGCAGTCAATTGTGCGCCCTCGAACTGAGTTTGCATATCGATGGTGAATGCAAGGAGGGAGCCATGCCGCGCAGGAAAATTTTGGGAAATATTTTTTTTTCAATACGATTCCACGGGTTTTAGGAACTACACGAAATTTCTGAAAAACAAGGATTTTAACAAGACTAATTTTGCCAAATGGCTATTCCAAGCAAATAAACGCTGAATCAATACGTCATACAATAACAGTGATATTTGAATATAAAAACATTTACTCTATCCAGTTATGTGAATAAAATGCCATTAATTTTATTCATAGAATACGATTACTGATAGAAAGTCACAATAGCGCCCGATGGGCCGATAGCGCCCTTCAATTTGGCTACTGGGCAACCACTCTCTTTGCCCACCCCTGGAAACCACCCTCGTCGTTTTTATCATAATTCAAAACCTGAAATAAGCACGGTAGTGTTGTTTTTTGATTCTTGCTGACTAAACTACATGGGCCTACTAGATCTGACATTTTGAAACAGTAGGCCTACTCCCGATTTTTTAGTCCATGTCCCGATTCATTCTCAATGCAATTATGTAAAATATGAAATCATGGCATATATAGCTTTATAGATATTTATTCCTTCTCTCTTCCTATTTTTTTCTCTTTCTTTCTTTCTTTCTTTCTTTCTTTCATTCTTTCTTTCTTTCTTTCCTTCTTTCTTCTTTTCTTTCTTTCTTTCTTTCTTTCTTTCTTTCTTTCTTTCTTTCTTCCTTTCTCTCTTTCTTTCTTCCTTTCTTTCTTTCTCTCTTTCTTTCTTTCTTTCTTTCTTTCTTTCTTTCTCTCTATTTTTTTTCGTCGCTTCCGATTCATGGGAATCGCCCGATTCCCATCCCCGATCGCCCGAATCGGGCGATCGCCCCTCCCCCCCCCCTGTATCCGCCCCTGTATGTGAACTATTCAAAGTTTGACTGTTGAAAAGTTGAAGAGAAATATACGACGAAAAAAGTTGATTATTACGAAGGAGGAGGAAGGAGCCACCCCCGTGGCTCAGTCAACTATCGCAGTGCGCTAGGAGTTGAAGTCAGGTCGGGCGTGGGTTCGTGTCCCGAATAAGGCATAAGTTTTATGAACGTCCTTTCACTTATCATCACATCATAGTTTTATTATCATTCGCTCATACGTACCCCCGTATGACCTAGCTGTTGATGGTGCCGTAAATCAGCATAAAAAAAGTATGAAGACAGGGGATGCATATTTGTATGAAAAGAGTGCTTGAGAGTATGATGAGATGATCGAAGAACTAGATTCAGAGTCACCTGTGAGGAGAAGGGAGAGGATGAGAATGTGCAATTTGTACAGCGCTTGTAAAGGATGCAATGGAGGGAAATAGAGGATAGAAGAAGAGGATGCTGAAGTTAAACTATATAGGAAGAGAAGAACGCTGTTCAAAAATGAGACAGTGAAGGGCAAGCACATGTGAGAAAATGATTATTTGTGAATAGGGGAATTTGTAGTTTCATTCTATAAATAGAGAAAATACCTCAAAATTCAAAATAGATTAGAAAGTCCATAGAACACGACAGTTAGATATAGTTCACTTGGTTCTATAATTATTATTGCATTCATTTAGATTCAACTTTGGTCCTGTAGCCACCTGCCGTTGTGGCAAATTTAACAGATACAAACAAGTTAATGTTATGCCAACTGTAAGTCATGTTTTTATATTTTCTACTATCAATTTGTAATACATTGGAATAATTAGAATACAACGTGGACGTTTATATATATATATATATATATATATATATATATATATATATATATATATATATGTATATATATATATATATATATATATATATATATATATATATATATATATATATATATATATATATATATATATATATATATATATATTTAATATATATATATATATATATATATATATATATATATATATATATATATATATATATATATATATATATATATATATATATATATATATATATATATATATATATATATATATATATATATATACATGTGTTTCGATTATGAGAAGTTAGTTGAAACAATCAATTCAACGTTTCAAATGTTTCTGCGAATAAAGATAGGCTCTATGGAGAATCAAACAACCATGACAATATGTAATCTAATTTGTAAACGTATTATCTGTCGTCTGTTCTCATCTGATTATTTTCATTTGTTACACCATGAGGTTGTTATAGTGTCTAAAAGTCGAATAATACTTGTATACAAAAATCAAAATAATATTTCATGTATTCCATTCATTTATTTGAATCCCACTTCTTGTACATCCAATTCCTGACGACTAATTGTTTTTATACCATTGATGAATTTTTAAACCACTCATGATTGTTATAGATTGTTATTGTTATAGAACTTTTGATTATTGAATTTTTGCCTTTCTGAATATCATGTGAGTGATCAATTTGAGGACAATAAACATATTATTATTATTATTATTAATAATCATTATTATTTCAATTATTATTATTATTATAAGCTAATATCATGCAGCTTCGTGAAAGATGTGTGGTTCTGGATTTAAGTGTTTTTGTACGGTAATCAAGTCCAATTCTCGTGTCATAGTAATATGGTAGTTATCATTGTTGCGTGTCTGAAGATATATTTGCTATAATTGTCATAACTGTTTTAATTTCAACAATATTCCGAATATTGTTACTTCATATTCGCTCACAGTTGTGTGTGAAATCATGCATTATAAATATAGAATAGCGTATACATTTAGTTCATATCATATTCTTGACGCTTCCACACGAGAAGTGAATAGTGTATATATACAGTCAATCCTCGCCAGTAAATGGCAACAATGTAAGATATAACCCTTATATATAACTCGTGTAATATCTTATATTATTTCCATGTTTGAACTGTGATCCGTGTGCTGTATTACACCACTTTTTATGACGTAGTAGCCAGTGCACCAAAGCTATCTCATCCGGAGTAACTACTATTATTAGTTCCGAGTAATAGAACCTGCAATGAGAAGTACTTGAACACTTGTATATACGTCATTCAACAAGATTTGAAGGTTCAACACTCCCTATCAGTAGAACTATTGCATACAGGAGACGGTCGGTCAGTATCTTTATCACTTGTGGTATGAAGTTTGGTCAATGTGGCTGCATTATTGGCGTCTTGACAGTCTCAATGTTCGATATACAGTTCATTAACAACAACCGCACAAGTTTGCAGCGCCGGCTCATGACTTCGGTCGGTTCAACGGAGGATATTACATGGATATCGACAGTCGTTAAGATGTATAATGATGTGTCGTTACTTTTCATTGAGAAGAGAATAATTATATCATGTGATATTGTTGAATGATTCGAGTTGTGTTTGGCTCATATCATTGCGTTTTTTTCTGTCGATGTGCAAACGATCGCAGTCCCACCAATAGCTATAGGTTTTATGAGGGTACGAATGAGCTGGTGATAATGAAACGATGGAGTGATGAAAGGTGAGAGGACGCTAGAAAACATGCATTTTTCGAAGTCAGGGTCGCACGAGAGTGCATTTTGAAGTTATATACATTATTTTATAAATACTACAGTAATACTTCATCTGATTCTTTTTCTATTATACCCATCCCAGAGTTTAATCATTTTTGGAGTTCGTGAATTCAATTTTGTTCATTCATTTATCTCATTCATTCTCAATTACTTTGCAGTCGATTCATGTATTGATGGCAAAGAGCCTAAAACTAGATTATATTACAAAATATTGTTTATGAAATCCATATTGAACAGAAATACACTCAGGTCATACATAATTTCACTGAAGGGATTCACGCATCAGTAATACTTGCCGAATTGATTATTACTGAATCATTTCTGTTCAGTTCAAATTTTCTCTATCGCTGTATTGAAGTTTTGAATGACTCTGAATAAAAATTCTCGAAATTCACAAATATATCGTTGTCTGATTTGATCTAGTACCTCTCTGCCCTATTTAGAGAAGAAAATATCTCAACATCTTTCCTGAAACTGTCCATTTTCACCTTCTCACTATTGCCCTTTCGATATTCTCTCCAGTTATTTGTTATTATGCCCCTGTGTTTGTTATTCTATTTCATATTTGTCATGTGATTGTTTAATATGAATAAAAAACATGTTGAAATTGAAAATTGAATTGAATTGAATGTATATCTCGTGTTATCCTTATTTATTTTATCACCAATTTGACTCCACCCCGCATTGTCCTTCCAGATCTGGTAAAAAATACACATTATGGATATCTTCCCGTTTGCGTCTAGCGATGGCCATTCTTATTCTTCAATCATTTCCGATAGTCTCTCCAGTTCCCTGATACATTTACCTTTCTTGTTGATATACATATTCTACCTTCAAACTTTCCTGTCACCACCCTCGTTGCCAATCGTCGAATTCTTCCCAAGTTCTCAATCTTCACTACTTTATATGGGTCCCAAACAGACGATGCGTACTCTAATTATATAGGTGCTATGAATGCCAAATACACATTCTCCCTAATCTATCTCCCGATCCCTTTCAACCACCTCATTAGAAAATTTGAATCATTCATACCTCTTTTGGAAACTCTGGCTACTTGGTCCTCCACCCAAGATCACTATTGAACACAATTTCCAGATATTTGTAGCTAAACACATTTTCAAGGTTTTCACTTCCAATTTTATAATATATATGTAATTCCTAGTTCCCTCATCCCTCTATTTAAGCTGAGCAGATGTACATTTATTCACAATCAATTCCATTTGATCATCACCCACACAATTGTTTATCATTTTCAAATCCTCTTGTGATTGTATGTCATTATTCACCCAAATAACCTTCCAATATACCACGCAGTCATGAGCGAAGAGCCTAATTTATTTCTTCATATTCACACCGATATCTGGAACAAACAAATAAGAAATAATTGGACCCGGAACACTCTCTTGTGGCACTCCGGATGTGACATGTACACGAACTGACAATTCTACATGCATGTTGGACTTGATCATGCAGAAGATCAGGACAGAGCCTCATCTTATGATTTATATTCACACCGATATCTGCAACAAACAAATAAGAAATAATTGGACCCAGCACACTTCCTTGTGGCACTCCGTATGTGACATGTACACGAACTGACAATTCTACATGTTGGACTTGATCATGCAGAAGATCAGGACAGAGCCTCATCTTATGATTTATATTCACACCGATATCTGCAACAAACAAATGAGAAAGAATTGGACCCAGAACACTTCCTTGTGGCACTCCAAATGTGACATGTACACGAACTGAAACTTCTACATGTTGAACTCGATTATGTAGAAGATCACCCATCCAATTTGGTACATCCAATTTTGTTAGCCCATGTTGTTTTTCCGATAGCTGATGGCCATCGCTCTCGCTCAGCAATATCCTTCATCTTGGTACGCATCATTCTTTCCATTATTCCCCATACCGATGATGTCAGACTCATTGGTGTGTAGTTCTCTGTCCCTCCAGTACCTCCCCCTTCACGAATTGGTATGCTACTGCCCTCTTCTATTCCGAAGGTATTTCATCTTATTTTAGCGACAAGCTTAATAAAATTCCTTACAAAATATGGCACTAAATTTTTCCAGCAAGTTTGATCACTTCATGGACAATATCATCCATTCCAGGTTCTTTTTCTTCAGGTCCTTCAAAAGTAAATTCTCCTTTCAACCCCTGTCCGAGAATATCTGAATATTGCTGGTTTACAGCATCAGCTTCGTCTACATCACTCTCACTTATTGCCATCTCTATCAACCAATGCTGGCAATTCTGGCTGCTGTCTATTGATCCTGATACAGATTTGTACATCCTTTTCCAACTCATTTCGACTATATTTTTCATCAAACATCTCTCCCGTGAACCGACTTTTTGCAACTGTTCTCGCTTTATTCGACTGTTTTATCAGTTCTTCAACATGCCTTCCATTCCTACCTTCACTTTTCCCCTTGTGATGAGCTATCATTCATTTATTTTCTACTTTTTTTATCTCTACTGTAGTACTGCTAGTACAGTGAATCAAATTTGGTTTTTGATTTGTTCACCTAACATTTTTCATTCTTCTTATTGTAGTAAAAATGCCATTCTGAATTGAATTGTTTTTCCTTATTTGTAGTACGGAACAGTTCTACCTTGTACTCTTTAATTATTTTTATGACAAACTGCAAGAGTGATAATTTGAATTCTTTGATCGCTTATACGGTGAACTACCTACGTCCTGAACCACATCTATCTCTCCTGATCCAATAAGGATAATATCGAGTGCATTATTTATACCTCTTGTCGTTTCCCTTGAACCTTCTGTTACAGTTTGTATGGAACCGTTATTTGTATATGCGTGACTATACTTTGTGCTTTCGCCTGCCTGTGCCATTTCATTCAGGTGTTCAGTCACTCCTGACAAATTCATATTCCCTGCTTTTACTACCCTTCATTCCAGACTCATTTCTTTCACCCTCTCATTCCAAATATTTGGTGTGTCTTTATTGTCATTTGTTAATAATTTCTTTTTAGTAGTATATAGGTTGTTTATTATTATCATCATTCATATACATGAAACATTAGGTTCACTTGTCCACAAAGCCTAGCACAAGGCTCATCTGTGGATTATACAGAGAATAATAAAACGAGAAAGAAAACACTACATTTGTATATAAAAAATAACATTGCGCTTAATTAAATTAGAAAGATAGAATAATGGGAAAAAATAGGATAATGGTGGATACGAATTACACATTAGGTGACAAAAAAATCAATTTGCAAATAATTACAGAGTACCACTCAAGGAGTCTAAAAGCCAGCACTTAATTTCTTTTTTGACAGAACTTAATTGAAGTTTCAATAGATGTTGAGGAACAGAATTAACACAGAACAGGAATAATGATAATAATAATAATAATAATAATAATAATATCTTTATTTTATTTTGATTGAACAACAAGTTGTTATAAGACAAGTCAACATGAGACATAAAAATATACAGATTAAACTACAATCGTCAATAAACTATTCTAATAAAAATTCTGCCCATTCGAGATGAAAGTCAACAGTCATACCCAAAAATTGTCTATGTTCGACAAATTTGATACTTTTACCTTCCAGGTATGGTAAGTTGGCTTCCAGGTATGTTGGCGTGTATACCACGAAAAGGTGAATTGTTTCATCCACTATTGACTCAAATCTCATAATCTCAGACTCTTTTTTCTTAAAAATCAGTGTTCCCGACAGTCCTCCTAGAATATTGACCATTATCCCTCCGCCGTGTTTATTTATATCTGTTTGGAACATATCATAACCATCAACCGATAACTCCTTTTCTGTATATCTCTCATCTAGCTACGTTCTCATTGGCACTACCACTTCAGGTGTATACGTCTCCAGTACAGTATTGAATTTGGCAATTTTATTACAAATACACCTGCAGGTAACCAGTAACCACCACTATTTTTTACCTTCTTCTATCCTTCTTTCTATCACACTCGAAAAAATGAAATTTGATTCGTTCTAGGAATCATGTGCACATGAATTGATGCACATGACCTTGATTTTAGTGTGGCTCAATGATGATTCTACTATTGATGATGCAATCTCCTCCCTTCCATTAAAATCCGTCAGTCATTGTTCCGATATACTCTTCCAATGCTTCTCAGGTTATCTTGCCTCATATTTTGACTCACCTCTCGTAACCCTTCTTCTCCTTCTGGTGTTTCTAAAAAATGTACTTCACGAGTTATATTAAAATTAACAATCTATGAGCAGTTGCTTCTCGTAATACTATGTCAAACATTTCCGCTCCCTCAGTGGTCAAGTGCAATCCATATTTCCCAAGTCCTCTGCTGTAATTGTTCTATTGCTATCTCTAGAGAATACCCCGACTCCCGAGGTTCCCATACCGACCATCTTGATACACTCATTCACTTGTTCAATATAGTGTTGATTGTAGTGAATATAGTTGACTTGAGTGTTTCTGTACAGAATACCGCTTATCATTATTTCAGCATCTTCCCCAACTTCTTCCTTGATTTTTGAGTTACTTTCCTCCAGGTTTCTTTCACTATCATTTCACGATCGTAAAGCCTTTTTTTCTTCTTGTTTCCTCATTTGTCTTTGGTTTTCCTTGTGTTCTTGTTGCTGTGGTTCAAATCACTGTTCCTCCTAAAGTCTATGTTCGTTGTCTCAGCTTCATCATTTTGCTATCGTTGCATTTGGTGTTATTGATGCTGTTGTTGGTGTTCAATTGTTTGTCGGCGCATTTGATATTCTTGTGAGTTTCGTAGTATTTTGTGTTCATCATTTTGTTGTCGTTGCATTCGATATTCTTGTCGTTGTCGTAGTTATTGGTGATCATCACTTTGCTGTCACTGCTTTTAGTATTCTAGTTGTTGTCGTAGTCTTTGTTGTTGATTCATTCGATCTTGCTTCATTCGATTCCAATACTATTGTTACTGTCAAGATTCTTCTTTCATTTTTATTTGCTTCGCATCGTCTTCTCTTCTCTGTCTTTGATTTTCTTCATGTTGATGTTGTACTTCATCAGACACGACTTCATTATCGCTCGTATCTACTTGAAAATATCGATAACATAGACGTAACGAATCCAATTAATTATTTTTCAAGAACAAATCAGACGTACTTATTCAATGCATCGGATTTCGCTTTCTCCATTCTAATTAGATCATCTTCCGAATTCCTCACTTTAATTCTCAGCCTTAATCAAGTGCATTCCTATTATAGATCTCCATATGCATCTGTCTTCTTCCATAGAATCCTTCTCCTGTTCTTCACCTCTTTTTTTCAAGTATATTATTTCCAACCTTGACTCACCCACCAACTGTACCAACTTCACTGCGCAGTTCTCCTCACAGATGGCCTTTTCTCATTTTTGCAATCAGCGCACACCCATCCAGTTCTCTTCAGCTTTTCCAACTTTTTCTGCTTATACCCCCACACATTTGAAATGTTCTCAACTTATACACATATCCACCAAAATCCTTTCTTAAATTCTTTCTCAAACATAGGCAGATACTTCTCATCGATGCAATGTTTCTCTTAAGTTTTACAATATTTTCGACTTTCTCTTCATCGTATTCCATTTTTTTCTTCTATTTTTTGGGGGGGATTAATTGCATTATATAACTTTAGCTACCGACACTATCAACAACTTCTGAAAAACTTGATGAATTTATCTTTTCAATTCTTCGCACTACCTCTAATTATGTGAATGTAATCTGTATTCCATGGACGGTCTATAAAACGTGGTTCCATAATATGGACCTTCTATACCACTTATCATCTTCTTAGGTCTCTTGATAATCATTTATTTGGGGCTAGCATCGCCAATACAATTCATGTCGAACAGTGATTTACCATCGCCTTCCTCCATATTGACAGCTTTCCCTTACTTTCAATCACCCCAGCTATAGTCATATTTCAAGTGTCTCGATATAAATATTCAATAGTAGTCATTTATTCAATTTGACTTTATAAAGACCGTGATTTCGCAAAATGATCACTCGTCAGTTAATTTTTCGTCACTACAAAGTAGACACACAACTTTGTTGGTTGTGTATTCATCTGAGTATTCAAATTTGAATACGATATGCAGATAAGAATATTCTGGGGAAAGAGGCGAGGGATGAGAGGAGCACGTGAAGGGTGTGTGCACTCGGATGCTTGTAATACATTGATTATATTATTAGAAAGGCACACATTTTGCTGCGAACATTTCGAAATATTTTCTCACCAAAAGTTCTTCGTTAATGTAATTTTTTCAAAATCCATCATTATTATTATATTAATCAATTATCCTATTTGGCCATTTTTGTTATTGCTTCTTACCTGATTATTATATTTTTTCACCCTCTTCTAATGCTTGTTTTGATACACTCTCTCAAGGGGGTAAAAACGTGCATATTTCAAATTAGGCAAACAATATGAAGTAATCATCAGGTTTACTTGAAGCTCCCGGAGATTTATAACGACATATTATGAACATATGAAAAATAATTCTGTAATTTTTATTCTTTCTTCGATCTCACAATTTTATTGCAAACAGTGTTCATTAATTTTTTCCTCTAAACATGGCATTCCCTGTGACTAGTTATTCCCAGTCCTGCTCAGAAAATCAATACAAAATTTTGGTTTCTTGTGGATTATAGTTGTAATTATGGTGACTGGTGAAAGATTTGAAATGTGTCTATAATTCAAACATTTACAATTTTTTCAATTTGGGCAATTGAAAAACAATATTATTCTGATAAAACTGTTGCATGTTACAAGGCTTATTACATCATTCTGATATCAAGTTCACTACCCACCATAGCTAACAACAAAATACATAAACAGTGAAAATTTCGAAAAAATCAGACTGATATTTCTTCAGTTATCATGGTAATTCAATTCAATTTCAATTTGAATATCATTTTAATCTTGTTCGTGTAATACAATTACAAACATACATTTAAACATATAGTTTCATAACATTATCATGATACTAAATTAATACTACATGGAACCAATATCTCGACTCTATAAAATATATACATCAATTTTAAACGTTGGTAAGATTGACAATTATTCTACTTTTCTGTAAAATAGCAATGAAATTTGTATATGAGACATTTTTCAATGGTTCCAACGTTAGTAAAAAACCTCAATACTTGAAAAATTATCAAAATTTCAAATACAAAACTTTAAATCAATGATCAAATCATATGAATGAACATTTAAAAAATCATAAAAACAACATCATATATTTTTTTTAATGCTGGGGCTAAAGGTCGCCCTTGAAGTGCAAGGTGTATGCAGGGGTTGTTGGAGGCCCTGCAACTCTTGACGGTTCACGCACCCCCCCCCCCCCCCCCACCCTTCCACATACCGCACATGGCCAGACACAATTGACTTATGCGAATGGGGCGGGTCAGATCAGAAACAAAAACACAGATTTTATGGTACGTGAATAGTTTGAAGATAGATGGTAAACTGTTTCACTAATTCACTGAAAGTGGAAATAGTAGTTACTTAAGTACAGTAGTGATAACGTATCTTCGCAACGTTAAATAGGTTGATACATGTTATAATGTGGTATGATTTTATACTCGAATAGCAAGGTTGATATAGTCGAAGAGTAACTTTTCTCCCAACAATTTAGGACAAAAACACAGAGCGTCACGCACACGCGTCCATGTATTCAGGAAGGACTTGGAGAATTCTTTCAATAAAGAATCAAGTAAATGAATTGGTGAGAAAATGAAGAAGGGTATTGAATAAATGGATAATGATAAATTATGATAGTAATGTAAAATGATTCAATATAGTTAGCCATTAGGTAAGAAAAACATCACTTGCAACATTATAATTTACAAACAACTACAACAAGATACAATACAAACGAACAACAATATTGCACGAAAATAAAATGCAATGAGGCAGGCTGATACTTATGGGACATTGGACATTTTCAGAACATTTTCAATTCATTGAAAGTTTTCAATGTGAATTTATTGAAATTTCCGATGAAAATTTTCAGAAAATTTCCAATTCATTGAACATTTTCTGTGAATTAAATGGAATCAAATGAATTCATCTAATTCATCCTCATCGTTTTTTTTAGTGACTTTCAAAATAAAATCATCGGATTTTTTTCAATTTGAATATTGACAATTTTCAATGGAAATTTTCAACATCTTTACTCATTTACTTTTCAATTAGGTCATTTTCAAAGGACTTTTCGAAAGAGGACAGTACAATTGAGTACTGGCCACACCTTCCAAAAGCTTTTGGATCGCCGAGAAGTCAACATATTTATAGTGAGGATCTAGTATCAATGCATGTTCACAAACATCAAAAAACCAGTCAATATTTCATGTAGGCCCCACTCATTTAGGATCTTGACAATTTTTTAAGCAAATGCACCTTCAATGTGGTGGTTCAACGAATTGTTTCAGTATCACTAAGAGTGAATTCAAACTCCAGTTTCAATTCTACCCTTCCAAAACGTCCAAACGTTCCCATCTTTCATCCATAGCCTTAATTGGGGAACAATAATTTTGTATCAAGTTTCGATGATATCAAAAAAAAAAGTTTCTTCTGTGACGACTTATATGCCATACATTTTTTTTTTAGAAAATTGAAAATTTTCAAGCTTTTGAAAATTTTCAACGCAAAAAAATCGCATGCAAATTTACATCACTGCAAATTTCACAGCCAAAATCACAGCCTTCCCCTTGCACTATGGGCATACGCTTACCATCAAGCCACAGTGATCGCGTCTCGATAATTCGGAAAGAAACATTCGAAAGAAATCGTTCTGTGGGCCTGCCTGGAAATGAGCTATTATTCCTTTAACCATATCGTTATCAACAGCCAAGTTATTTGGCGGTACGAATGAGGGGATGAGAGGTGATTGATGTCTACAAATGCACGTGCCTTACGTGGGATGTGAATTCACCCTCAAAGTGACTTCAGCTTTTAGAGTAGTGTTTTAGCTGCGTTAGTCACGGGGGGCTTGACACCTTTTCATTGTCAAATAAAACCCTATATCTAGACAGTAATCAGTATACGTATCAAACTGTTATTTTTGTGTTGTTTACTGAATTTTGGAATAGTACTTCCTGATTAGATGCTAGAAGCTCATCTAAAATTGAATAATTATTTACAAGTGAATAAATTATTAATTAAATGATAATTTTTCAGAGTCAATAAGTAATAATATACATATATTCAGGGTAAATCAGTTTCAACAGAGCCATCGTAACAGTAATGCTCAGGGCCTATGGTATTTGTTTATCCACTTTTCGCCTTATCTGCATTTATAAAGATATAAACAACAAATAAGTTGAGAGCAGGCAGGCGATCGAGATGAACACAATTGTGAGTTTAATCAATCAGGCGCCGCGTTCAGTAGACCACCACTTATTCAATCAAACTTCTGCATTTGCCTAACCTAACCTATTTGTTCAGAAACACGAAAAATCAAATCGATAATTGAAAACTTTCGTCATGAGAATTCATTTCATGAGAAAGCCAGAATTCCTGGGCTTCTAATGCGAAAACGAACAGTGATGGAAGTAAAATAACGGAATCAGTCGTTCGCATGGTCAATCGCGCGCCGAGTTCAATATGTGTTTAATCCTATGAGATCAAAACTCTGTATTGGCATAGACCAGGCTCGAAATCGAAAACAAAAATTAGCAAAATGTATATTCAGAAAAACTATACGGTCATCATGTTTCAGTTCACGCTGAGAAAGCTGCCACGTCTAGAAGACGCATGCGGCCTTTTGATGTGAAATGTTGAGTTCAACATCAGAATACCATAGAGGAGGTGAGAGTAAATACACGCTCTATTTTGTACGACACTGGAATATTCTAGCCTCATCGTTTGAAACCATGAGACTAGGCCATATTGTGCCTACCTAATTTCGATCACACGTCCATACTACTTCCCAAAATTGCCGACAGTAAACAAACTAGATCAGCCTACTTGAGTTAAGTCGTATTTAACGTCTACTATCTAGTCAACCAGCAACACAGTAAAGTACGTAGAGACGGCCATTGCTTCTGAAGAAACACCTACACCTAGAGTCTTGTTAATAATTGACGAGATTACCTTAGCTATAGCCACGTATACTGCATGGCATTCTATAGCCACTATACCTTAATCAGTCCGCCGAGTTCCTCTGGGTGGGATTTGTGTTTGGTAACAGGGGGTGGTTTTACGATTGTTTATGGATCAAGTTGCACTCAGATGCTAACCTCTAGAGCGTATTCCAAACCCCCTCTCCTGCCCACATTGTTTGAGTTCATCCATCGCCACAGGTGAAAAATGAAACTGCCCAATGATACGAGTGTGCACTTTCCTTCACTAGTTAGTTATTGCCATTTTCATATTGACAGAGGGTTGACGGAATTGTTTCATGGAGTAATTCAAATTTGACTCCTAGATATTGTTAATTTGTATTATTTGCAGGTTTTTCGTAACTAGCCACATCAGAATTGAATTTGTGATACTGAATTTTATATTTTCAATTCTTCAAACGCGTGACGAGAGAAAAGGCTGATTTATGATATTTTCACCATCTCATACGTTTTGGATCACCAATGTGGTCTCCGAATTTCATAAGAATGATGAGATTCACTTTAACATTTGCGTTTGAAGAATGCATATATATATATATACACACACATATATATATATATATATATATATATATATATATATATATATATATATATATATATATATATATATATATATATATATGAATATTCATTATATTCGTATATATATTCATATAAATGAATATATATATATATATATATATATATATATATATATATATATATATATATATATATATATTATCATCACTGAAAAATACCACCTCGTCGGAGAATTGAACCCCGGAGCTTTTGCTTGATACGTATCAAGAGCAGTTGCGTATCAAGCAAAAGGTTTGGGGTTCGATTCCCCTACGAGGTGGTATTTTTCAGTGATAATAATATCCATCATATCAACATCACGTGCTGCACGTTTCAACAGAAAGTCATGTACTCATATAGATATATATATATATATATATATATATATATATATATATATATATATATATATTTATATATATATATATATATATATATATATATATATATATATATATATATATATATATATATATATATATATATATATATGTTTCTTAGTATGGTGAGAAGAAAGCAAAACGATAGTATAACGATGATTGCTAAACATAACGTCCGTGTTGGCGCAAGATTCAGCAATGAGGGTCAGGAACCAACATATATAGACTAGCAAAGTTTATTGTTTGGCACTAAGTTATAAGGGACTATGAATTAGGAACGTGATATTGCTTTCATCCGAGTATAATCATAGACTGAAGATCTTTAGTGTATGATATGATCTACCCACAATATGGACCGAGGTAACTAGACATAACATATTCAGATAAAAATTACTTTCTCTATTCCAGCACCGTTCAACATTTTTTCAAAATCAGCTGTACATTTTGGTGGAAGTGCCGAGTTCAAATGATCATTGTGCTTTTTAGAAATGTTGTAGAATCTCACTGTTACTAGGCGAATCGTCAGTATTTTCACGTCTCCGCGTGATTTTCAGAAGATAATTTGTCATTCCAGATACGTGGATTTTTCGTGGTGGGACAATGCTACAAGTGCTTGACCGTTATAAATTGAATTGAATATTGAGACATTGCCAACACAATTTCTCATTTTGTATATCTAATCAATATTATCAATTAGTCCATGAGAAATCTGTTGATAATTTTCTGTTCAATAGGCAATAATTTAGGAAGATTCCCAAGTGGAAATAAAATGTATCCACTGTTGTTACCATCTATGATCCACAGCTACTTCCCATCATGAATCCAATATGTTACCACTGTATAGATCCATTATATAATCAATGTGTCAAATGGATCATTTGGTGGCAACATAGTGGCTGTAGATACAAGGTACTACCTCTTATTACCACTTTACATTAAGAATGCACCCATAATAATGCCACAGAAGAAGCCATCTTGTGACCATTAGCGGCCATTCTCTTGCCACAAAGTTAGCACCCTTATTACCACCATATACCCTCAATGCAGCCACAGATGGCCACAGCAACGGACCATTCTATACCCACAATGCATCCACAGATGGCCACAGTAACGGCCCATTCTATACCCAAAATGCACCCACAGATGGCCACAGCAACGGCCCATTCTATACCCACAATGCATCCACAGATGGCCACAGCAACGGCCCAATCTATACCCACAATGCACCCACAGATGGCCACAGCACCTGCCCATTCTATACCCACAATGCACCCACAGATGGCCACAGCATCTGCCCATTCTATGCCCACAATGCACCTACATGTAGCCACAGCAACAACCCATTTTGTACCAAAAATATACCCACAGCTTCCCACTGTACATCCACAGTAACCTGAATTTTGTACCCCGATGGCCCGCATACCCTACGATTTGTGGACAGAAAATCAGTATGATAAAGAAAGATATGGACAGAGATATATGAGAGGATACATGATTTTTCGTAATAACTTGTGATTACAGAAGCTTGATTGATAACTGAAACAAGTCAAGTATGACATGTTGCTCATGCTTACAATATCCATGGTTAAAAGTACACAACCAAACACACAACAGGATTATAACAATGAACTAGTGATAAGTTCCAAGAAATGTGTGCATTTTGAAATACTTTCAAAGTTGAATCAGTTATTAATCAATACTTATGTGGGACACAATTATTAAATAACAAATACAGTACACATTAAATAATTTCGATGAAATTTATTGTAATGAAAGAAAATGTAAGAAATTATGAACATTATTGTTGTACAAAAACTATTATTCTTATAAATCTACAACATTATTTCAAAATCAATGGATTATGAATAATTTCTCACTGTAGCTGCCTTGTGTGACAATAATTCAACCCAGGCCACTGATAATAATGATATGAACTGTTAACTTCATTACTGTACTATCATAATCTGAATAAAATTGAGAATATATACAGCACTTGGACATAAAAAGCTACAAATTGTGTAGTAGGCGCCTATAACACTCATTGGCAAAAAGAGGTAATTCTCCACGCTGAATCACAAGTCTTGATATATCAGACATCATTCAAGGAACTATTAATTTTACATGAGACATCATATTACCCTACAATTGATAAAGTACAAAATATAATAATATGTTCATATTTTGGAAAGATTCAATAACTTGAGAAATCTTTCTGAAACATGAAAATTGTGTACTAAAATCAATAAATTCAAGAGTGGTCAGGATGCAGGGTTTCGAGGGTGAAAGGTGATTATTTGAAGATAACTTTGGAACAAAGGGATATCAAAATTAAAATACAGCCAAAACACAGATAGTTTTTATACAATCAAATTATATGGACAAGAACTACTAAACCTGTCCTACTGTAAATGTCATTTGTATGGAGCTAAAGTATGTAATTATCAGAGTTTTGACTGTATTAGGAGCTTATTATCTCTTTCAGAAAAATTGACTCCAAAAAATTCGTTTCACTAAAAACCGCAACTTGCTGATGCCTCTCAAGGGTGCACTGAAGACCAGTTGCACTAGTGATAGTGAAGTCATTGTTTTATTCACATTCAAACTCTTGAAATACAATATAACAAAATAATAATTTTAAAAACTGATGACACTTATATGATCTAAAAATACAGTACAACCTTGATGGTACTCCGCTCGATACCATGACGATTGCGATAGTACGTCGTTTTACGTCCCCATAAGACCCAATGTTATTTTTTGCAAGATTTGGTGCAACTTATACGGGGGTGCAAATTATATGCGAGTGCGACTTATACGGGGGTGCGAATTATGCGCGGGTGCGAATGATAAGCGGGTGCAGCTTATAAGAAGGTACGCAGGTGTGAATAATACGCAGGTGTGAATAATGCGCGGGTAGGAATAATACGCGGGTGCAAATAATATGCAGGTGCGAATAATACGCAGGTGTGAATAATACGCGGGTGTGAATAATATGCAGGTGTGAATAATACGCAGGAATGATACGCGGGTGCAGCTTATACACAAGTGCAACTCATACACGGGGGTGCGAATTATACGCGAGTGTGACTCGTACGCAGGTGCAGCTTATACGCAAGTGCAACTTATACGGGGGTGCGAATGATACGCGGGTGCAGTTTATACGCAAGTGCAACTTATACGGGGGTGCAAATTATACGCGAGTGCGACTCGTACGCGTGTGCAGCTTATACGCAAGTGCAACTTATACAGGGGTGCGAATTATACGCGGGTGCAACTTATACAAAGAGCAACTCAAACGGGGATGCGAATTTTACGCGAGTGCGACTCGTACGCGGGTGCGAATGATACGCAAGTGCAACTTATACGGGGGTGCAAATTATACGCGGGTGTGAATGATACGCGGGTGCAGCTTATACACAAGTGCAACTGATACAGGGGTGCCAATTATACGCGGGTGCAGCTTATACGCAAGTGCAACTTATACGCGGGTGCAGCTTATACGCAAGTGCAACTTATACGAGGGTGAAAATTATACGCAGGTGCGAATGATACACGGGTGCAGCTTATACGCAAGTGCAACTGATACGGGGGTGCTAATTGTACGCGGGTGTAACTTATACGCTAGTGCAACTTATACGGGGGTGCAGCTTATACGGGGGTGCAAATTATACGCGAGTGCAACTCGTACGCAGGTGTGAATAATATGCGGGTGTGAATAATACGCAGGTGTGAATAATACGTGTGTGTGAATAATACGCGGGTGTGAATAATACGCGGGTGTGAATAGAATGCGGGTGTGAATATGCGGGTGTGAATAATACGCGGGTGTGAATAATAGGCGGGTGTGAATAATACGCGGGTGTGAATAATACGCTGGTGTGAATAATACGCAGGTGGGAATAATACGCGGGTGCGAATAATACGCGGATGCGAATAATACGCAGGTATTAATAATACGCGGGTGCGAATAATACGCGGGTGCGAATAACACGTGGATGCGAATAATACGCAGGTGGGAATAATACGCGGGTGTGAATATGCGGGTGTGAATAATACGCGGGTGTGAATAATAGGCGGGTGTGAATAATACGCAGGTGTGAATAATACGTGTGTGTGAATAATACGCGGGTGTGAATAATACGCGGGTGTGAATAGAATGCGGGTGTGAATATGCGGGTGTGAATAATACGCGGGTGTGAATAATAGGCGGGTGTGAATAATACGCGGGTGTGAATAATACGCTGGTGTGAATAATACGCAGGTGGGAATAATACGCGGGTGCGAATAATACGCGGATGCGAATAATACGCAGGTATTAATAATACGCGGGTGCGAATAATACGCGGGTGCGAATAACACGTGGATGCGAATAATACGCAGGTGGGAATAATACGCGGGTGCCTATAATACGCGAGTGCGAATAATACGCGGGTGTGAATAATATGCGGGTGTGAATAATACGCGGGTGTGAATAATATGTGGGTGTGAATTATACGCGGGTGCAACTCATACGCGAGTACGACTTCACGGGGGAGGGGGGGGAAATTATATGCGAGTGCGACTTGTAAGCGAGCGTGAATAATTCGCGGGTGCAGCTCATTTGCGAGTGCAACTTATACGGGGTTGCGAATTATACGCGAGTGCAACTTATAAGCGAGTGCGAATGATAAGCCGGTGCAATTTATACATGAGTGCGAATTATAAGCTGATGCAACATATAAGCGAGTGCGAATGATGAGCCGTTGCAACTCATACGCGAGTGCGAATTATAAGCTGGTGTAACTTATAAGCGAGTGCGGATTATGAGCCGGTACAACTTATAAGTGAGTGCGAATTATAAGCCAGTGCAACCTATACGCGAGTGCGACATACACGCGAGTGCAACTCATACGCTGGTGTGAATGCTACGCTTGTGCGACTTGTAAGCAGGTGTGACTTATAAGGGAATGTGAATGATACACGAGTGCAAGTTATGTTACGCGGGTGCGATTTATATGTGCTAAATAAATAGAACCTTGTAAAACTTGTAAACCTTGTGATCCCAGAAAACAATAATTATAGAAATAGCAAGTATATTCATGATTGAATTGAAAAAAAACTAAAAAAACTAATGAATGTGTAGGCATAGTCTTAACTGACTAGGCCTACTTACTAATGCTCGATCATAAAATGAGTGAATCCGTCATTTCTGCATGGATTTAAAAGTAGGCCTATTCACAATAACAATTTGGACTGAATCATTATCAACGGCATTATCACAACAAATACATACTCAAGGGCCAAAGTACCATAATAACTTCATGTAATTGAACTGCTACTTTTTATAAAACTCTTTATAAATGTTTGCAGCCAAAAACATTGCTACGACCACATGATCACGTAGTTTGAAAACGCCAATCATATTTATGCCAAGTTTTGTGGCGCTGAAATGTTAGTTTTGCCTCCTAGGCCTATCATCTTTGGAGAAGGATTTTCATGTAAAGGTACGGTTTCATGGCTGGCGGCAGACGGAGGTGGTTGAAAAACTCGTCTGCGATATCACAAAGTCGCATTTTTTCGCATTCACTTGAGATTTAATTTATTCATTTGCATGTAGCCTATTATTCGAGTACAATTGAGGCGGTACAATGATTTTCAGCATCATATTTTGTGGCATGCAAATACTATAATGAGGAATATTTGAAAAGTACGGATTCAGAAGTAATATTTGATTATATTTCGACATAACCCTACTTTTTGTATGAGAGAGAATTTAACCGCGGCGTTTCATTTCAAGAGTTGAATTTCTCTCGAGGCAGCAAGAAACAGGTTCAAGCGGCAGAATTTAGGGCTTTCTGATTGGTCATAAGAAAAATATATGCCGGCTTTTTCCCGAGCCATGAAAACGCGCCTCAGGTGAGTGCTCAAGGTATTGTGCCAGCACCACATTTTGACAAACTTGACAAATGAAACCAAAGTCAAGCTTATATGCCACCAATATTACAGTCACTCACAAAAGATAGCCTCTACTTCGTAGACGGTAATCTTTAGCCGCTTGTGCGCCCTTTTTCTGCCCATCGTCTCAATTATCTTCCGTTACCGGCAACTATATATTTCAACTAGAAATAATTGAAATCAATCACATACCAGTATGTACTATCACGGATGTCAAAATTTTGTTCATTGCTGTCATAACAGCCTCAACCTTCTGCAAGTCCGCTCCCTCGTCAACTCACTATTTTCATTTCCGTTCTTGTTAGTCCCGATGATCTTCCAGTCACGACGGAGTATTTTCATCTTTGGACCGCCTCAGTTGCTCTACAGTAGTTTTGGAAGCGTATTTTGAATTGCGTTGCTTCAAACTGGAACTGATAAAATATGAGTTATGAAAAGTGTATTCCAAATTGAAATAGCCATCAACATAGATTTACATAAGCTGTAAGTTCATCCAAGTAGGACAAAGGCTATCCAAATAATTCTAATTCAGATTGATAACTTGCTATCCGTAACAGTAGGGACTAGTTAGGTGAAGTAGACATGTGAACTTGTAACTTAACATACAGTTTCTACGTTTTATTTTATTTCAGTATCATTATTCATGAAATGATCTGTCAAGTGGTTTTGGTCTTCAACTTAAACAGTCCTAACAAGGAGGTGTCAAAGATTAAGAGGGAAAACAGAGTTTTGTAGTGTTTGGGTTCGATAAAGTGCTGAAAGCAATTAATTTTAATGGTTATTACTTTAAAAAAGAGGGTGATTATTTTGTTTCTAAATACAAACCCTTCACGATGTGGACAATATCAATTCACACATGTTTAATTTGTAGTTCTAAAGTCAGTAATAAATATATAGTTTCAATGTGGGGGAGCAGGCATCTTTTAAAAGCCATATATGACCAAAATTTAACAAAGACAACCAATCAAAACTCTGCGTTCTAAGACCTTATCAATCAAACTTTAGTTATGATAGTGTAATACATTTAGGGAGTGAACTAAATGTAGTTGCAGTAGAAATTTAGGAAATATCCAAACAGTTCATTATGGACCGCGACACAGGCAAGTTGTGCCAAAAAGCTGTGAGAAAGTGGTGAAACTTACGGAATGAATAGTGTTTTCTAAAATTAGTGAATTTTAAAATTATGTACTGAATCTGTGACAATTTATTCTATTGAAATTCAAAATTACGTTATTTTCACTTCCATCTCGACTCCGCCACTGGCTATTCCGTCACCAGGCCGAGGGGATCTCACCTCTGCAGCATCAAACATTAAGTACAAACAAATCCACCACATTTGCCCTTTAGAACCCTCCACTACCCTCTTCAAGAACAATAATAATCGCCATAAAGGACTTGTCTTCTTTTCACTGTGTAATTTTAAAGTGTAATAATTGTAATAATGTGTGTTTAAATCAATATATTTCTCTTTTTAAATATAATTTAAGTATTTATTTGAACCGGTAACGTTAAAAAGTGAATGGTGGATGAAAAAAAACATAGGCCTATTGAATTTATTTCCTTTTTCAATGGGTTGTAACAACGCACTATACTGATGGCTATGATCTATTGGCGTCGGTGGATGATGTATGAGATGATGGGATGATGAGATGAAAGGTTATTTTATTAGGTGTTTTGGATGGGGGGAAGGAGTCGGTCGTGACCTGTTGTTAAGGAACCATCCCAGTATCAACCTGAACGACAGAGGAAACCACGAAAAACCCTGTCAGGATGGTCAACCATGGCGGGAATCGAACCCCGGTCTCCCGAATGACGGTTCAGTGTGTTACCACAAAAAAATAATCAAGTTTTGGTGCACTTGTGGTGCTCTGTCCAAACAATCTTTCCTTTCATTCTCATCTCGTTGCTTCCATTGCAATTTTAATGGAGGATCAATGATTGAGTGACAAGTCTCGATACTAATTTCCTGAAGTCTCAAATGCTGGTTAGTAATAACACTTGAATCAATTGATGCTTTTTCCAATCAATGCTGGCTGAACAAGACAACATGAAACACTTACGATGAGAGCACGCGTTTGTAGAGCCCACTGTTGGAAATCGATCTTCCCACGTCCAGACCTGTCCATGAGTTGAGCCGGTATTCGATGTTGAACGTTTCTAATCAAACATCTTCCTCTACTTTTTTTCCCCGAGAAGTCGACCTAGAAAATCAAAACATTTTTCCTAAATTGAAAATGTCCAAGTTATGTAATTCAAGTCTGGAGTGAAAAAATTAATATTATTTGTAAAATTTTAGGCCTACTATGCCCAACTCAACTGGGTCCATTGCTAAATGCATGGGCCCTTCTATTTTGTGAGGTTATGGTAGCCGATAGAGTATAGGCCTAGCCAATTAGTTTGAGCTGGGTGAAGTGGTCGCAGGACGGAACCTTGCTCTTCTGATTATAAATCATACAATGACAAATAAAGACATCTAGGCCTAGCAGACCTAAGACCTCAATATTTTAATCGCACTAAGGAAGTAATTCGGAACTCACGAAATCAATGCCCTAGGCGGAGCAGCTAGGCCTAAATAAATAACCTAAATAACCTTGAAACAAACCGGTTAGGGATACGGCATATTCACCATAATTTGGGCTTGAAACTAGAGATAGGTTTCATACAATATCAATTATTATCCATCAAATGTAACTTACCTCCTGAATCTCTTCTAAAACGACTTTCACAATAACGGCAGACGGACGAGTTCGAACCAAACACATGTCTTGCGCGTAAGGCTACCACGCACACATCTCGTCAGAAGTGCCAACCCAAACATGACAAAGATATGTGACAGACTGGTGGCAACAGTATGGATTGAATAAAGATACCATGTGGATGTAAGCGCTATTATTCAAACAAGATTATATTGATTTGAATGATTTTGATCTAATTATTTTTTTAATACCGATTACTTGAGTAATGCACTCTATAATATCATAAAATAGTGTTGAGTCAAATATCCACTCCGTAATAATCAGCTATGTCAATTTCAAAGCTAGAACATTAATTACTAGAGAACCAGATCAGGTAGAATGTTCTTTCTTAGATTGTTGTTGATCGATTTGGTCGTAGAAAAAGAAAAATCACGTTTGAAGATATTCTCCAAAACTTCTACAATTATGAACGTAGAGTATGATGATTGATTAAAAAAAATTGGAAATTAGGGCACAAAAAATCCTGAAAGTTTCATCACAATCGGTCGGATAATTCCGAAACTAGGGCATCGCGAAATAAAATTATCGCGCACGCCTGATTTGAGAATTAATTGCGGGCGAACGTAAGGAGATATTATAGTAATTCTATGACAGAAACTCTTAGAATTGTGACTTCTATCATCAGTGACAGAGTGGAAAAAATTGAAAAAAATAACACAAAAAATGTAGGTTGTGAATACGATTTTAGCATAACTACTAAACTTTTCAAAAATATCTTGTGAAATTTTCGTAAAAGCTGTGTTTGAACTTTTTTTCTTGATATGAAATAAAACGGTTATCTGTATTGGAAAAGTAAGGAAAAAAACATTAAAGAGAGAATTCAACGAATCCACTGGTCGTAGCGATTTTTTAAAGATTAATATGTGAAATTACTGAAATCTCCAAATTGAAATCGATTTCGATCATATTTGGCTTGAATGTAGGTACCATCAATTAAAACAACTGGTACGATTTCGAACCTCATATATGGGCTAGTTGTTGAGATAAAAATTGCCAAACTTTGCTAATTTTTACTGACTTTTTGCTGCGCTCCTGCTGGGTCGTGGAGCGTGCGTGCGCATTGATGATAGCACGTCAGGATAAAGGAGAGCTTAACTACATAACAAATTCTTAGACTAATCGAGTTGAGAGGGGGGCTGTTTCTTCTCATTTTCATGTTTTGTTGCATTTTTAGTCATCAATAACTTGTTGCACACAACCATCATAATGACCATATGGCTTGTTACGCACCGAATATAATGGTGACAGAAAAAATATATGATGGGTAGAGAATGGCGTCAGTGCTATCTCGTCATCGATCAGGTGGCAGTATCTTGGATCGAAAATAGATATATGTGGCTTCAATATACAAAACTGCCACGATACATCCACCGTACAGCCATGTGCCTTCAAAGAACGAGAAACAATGGCAACAACTAAAATTTACAGTGGGTATAGAATGGTTGTATGGCCATCTATAGCGGTACTATCTCCATGATGTGACCACACATCGATTGGGTGGCAATATCGTGGATTGAAAATGGATATATGTGGTTTCAATATACAAAACTGCAACGTTACATCCACTGTACAGCCATGTGGCTTTAAAGAACGAGAAACAATGGCAACAACTAAAATTTACAGTGGGTATAGAATGGTTGTATGGCCATCTATAGCGGTACTATCTCCATGATGTGACCACACGTCGATTGGGTGGCAATATCGTGGATTGAAAATGGAAATATGTGGTTTCAATATACAAAACTGCAACGTTACATCCACTGTACAGCCATGTGGCTTTAAAGAACGAGAAACAATGGCAACAACTAAAATGTATAATGGGTATAGAATAGTTGTATGGCCATCATATGACCAACGTGGATTGATGATGGATGTTGGTTTAGTGGCAACATATTTTCTGTGGATCTATGTGGTCACATTGTGGATCTGCATTGGATCTCAAATATGGCAGTGGATGTATGATGGTCGGAAGGTGGTCACGCTATGGATATATAATATTTTTACTTGGGTTATTAGCCTACATTGATACCTCAAATTGAATGAGTTCCTATATCTGAAATCTGATATTTTTTCATGAAATTGTTCAATTTACTTAAGAATGTACGAAATTGAATCGTGTATCAATCTAAAATGGCAGAATCTGCTTATCAACAACAAACTACTGATCACCATTAAGCTGAAGGTGAGTACGACTAGCTAACTGATGGGAATGCCAAGTTTAAAAAACATGTATGCTAGAGTCGTACTATGTCCTGCATTGAAATAAACAAGTTGTGAATTGAAGTACATTGATTTTCGGAGGAGAACGCAGTTAATTAGGTGAGTGTTGGGTTAACAGCGAGAATCAAATTATATGTCATTTCCATGTAACGGGGCGTTTTTGGATAGCGTTAAAGGGTTGTCACCATCTACATTTAAGTAGGAAAATGAAGTCGGAATTTAGATAACATAGGTCAGGTAAGGTTTTGAGGTCGAGGCGTCGGTTGACCCTGGGGTCAATCGTAGGTTATAGTAGAGAATTAAGATACAGTCATATTTACTATGTGGATGTATTTATCCCCGATGTCACAATATAAGTTCATTAGTCTGTTCCACAGATGAGCCTTTGGCTTTGTGGGAATTTTTCACGGTGTCAATGTGTAAACCTTGTAAAAAATTAATAAAAGAATTTAAAAAAAAAAAAAATCAATAGTTCACAATAATGTTAATCAAAGATATGTTTCTTTACACAATTATAATAGTTGAAAAAATGAAAAGAAAGTGAGGAAATAGCAGTCTAAAAAAGTAAGCTTCTAGATTGGAGAAGCAGACTTCTAAAGTAATCTAGAGGAAGGAGAATCTAACGACTGAAATAATCTTGGAAGGTTTGGGGTCAGGAGTTTGAAACTGCCTTCCTATAGTTTTTGGATGGTAAGTTATTATATATTCGATTTGACTAGGATTCTAGAGATAGTTGTAATAATAATTGGATGAGCAAAGCGAAGACTCAATTGTACCATACTCGAAAAAAAAGTGCTTTTTTTCTCACTCCACAGGTTAAACGAAAATTCACAATAAGTTGCAACTTGGCATACACAAGTGTCCTTATCTAATTCGATACTTTGAAGGTTTGAGGCGTAATTGGTAGAACCACTTTTGAGATAACTCATTCCAAAGTTTTCAAAAATCCCATGAGAATAACCCACAGGGAAAAATTTGAAAAAAATATTTCCTACGAGAGAATTCAAATTCTCACTAAATTTCAATATAATAATGATACACATTATTCCGAACTTTCACTCGAATCAAATTAGCCATTTTGGTGTAACAAGATAGTTATTGTATTTTTTTGAAAACGCTTGAAGCTATGAAGATACCAATTGAATCCAAGCAACAGGTGTCACCAAATAATTGGAAACGATTAAAACAAGACATTTTTCATTATCATGAAAATTAACCAGGAAATAGAAGGGTAGTGACGTAATTGTTCGGATCTCAAGGTGGATATAACCAATCCAAAGATATGTTGATATTTTCTAGCTCATCCATCAACGCGGCAGCACATAACGCGTTTTCCCAGTGATAATAATGATGATAATAATATTCATTAAATACACACACACACACACACACACATATTCTTTTGTATTTATATATAACCCATGAAACCCATGGAGCCCATGAGATGGAAAAAAAAAAAATATATATATACATATATATATATATATATATATATATATATATATATATATATATATATATATATATATATACATATATATATATATATATATATATATATATATATATATATATATATATATATATATATATATATATATATATATGTATATATATATTCATATATATGTGTGCATATATATAGTATTAATCATTTTCCTCATTTTATCAACTTTGTCATGTAATTCCTAATAGTAATAATATGGACCGAGCTGGTTTGTTGTGCTCAACGAAATTATAAGCTGCAGCTGCAGGCAATGCAATGATATCAATATTTTCAGGGATTGATTGGAATAGCTAAATCATCATTCGAAATGTAATTATCTCACAAATTTAGTTGCAATCAGACCGAGCTCACGTTAATTACTTTTACTTAATAATACTGCTGGATGAGTTACTAGAACAAATTAAAATTCGTCATTTTCGGGCGGGGAATATAGATTTTCCTGTGGACGTCATAGTTCCAATGATCATGTTGCATGGTCTTTTTGAACATGAATAATTGATTTTCATGGTATTGAAGTTATGATCATTTGATTTGGTTCTTCTTCTCAATGATGCATCATGCAGGCCCAGATTTACGCACAGGCTGGCAAGGCTGAAGCCTAGGGGCGCAAGAGCCCAGGGGGCGCTTGGGCTCTTCAGGGCTTCCATATTTTTATTTCAAATGCAATGAAATGGTGTCATAAAATGCAACACGAAATTATATCATGTAGATAAAAATGAAACCAAAAGTATCACGAATTTATTTTCATTATCATTCCCATTCATATTCTCACCATAACACTACAACAACATTGGCCAGTATCTACAACTCACAGAATTGAATCTAAAAAAAATGATATTTCAAAAAATCCCATAATCATATAATAATATCATATATCATTATAACATACATAAATGATTAAATCATTATTGATATAATTATTCTCATATTATTATTAGATATCATCATTAGATATAAGATATGATGTACTATAGTGGAAAGTACTGGGTATAAAATAAACACGTTCAGATGGATAACACATGCAATTAGAAGCAAGCATTAAGAGAAGTCCATATTATATACCTTATGCGGAAAGTATAAAAAAATAAGAATAGATGACACGAACAGAATACTGGTATGCCTCTACTTTGCTTCTTGATATAATGGTGTGCTTCGAAAAGCTCATCTTCGCGTCATCATTATTATGAATATATTAATGAGGAAGTAGATTGATAATAGTATGCAGGCTGGCTGAGCCATAACAATGGTAACAGTGTGGGTGGATGTGGCTAGACGTCAACGCTAGCTCCACCGCTAATGATAGTTGTCATTAGTTTGCTAGCTGTGGTGAAGTAATGATTGTAATGACGAATATGGCACGATTGTGATTATTGAAGGAGGTTATTCATGTTGATAAGAGTGTTAGAGGGCTCGATTGTCCGTCTTCCCCAATTCACTACCCTCTAACGCCTAAGAGTTTCGATCTGGCAACACCTAAACGTTGTAGTTTGACAAACGCGGTTCACAAGCTACGAGATATAGCTGAGATCATTATTTTTTTTCGGAACAAGTTGTAAATATATGCCCAGATGCGTATACGTGAAAATACACGAATATACATCATGCGTAATTAAAGAAAGAGATGGTATGCCTAGAAAGTCTATATATGAGCGCGGCTCATACTTCCTAATCACATAAATATTATAGTATTATATTACTTGCGAAATGCAATAGGCCCATGGCGTGAATGTATATCATCAGTGGAAATATTAAAATTACGAGTTATTGATGAATTTTGAAATCGGAGATCTTGTTTTCTATATTCTGTTCCTTTTATACATTGAGTCCGAAAACTAATGTACCAGGTAAAGTAATTATTTTGTTTGAATCCATATTAGGTTTAACGACGCACTCTACTGATGATTACGATCTATTGGTGTCGGTGAATGATATATGAGATGGTGGGATGATGCTATGAGAGCTAGGTTATTTTATTAGGTGTTTTTGGATAGTGGGAAGGAGTCGTTTGTGGCCTGTTGTTCATGAACCATCCCAGTATTGACCTGATTAGCAGAGGGAAGCCACGAAAAACGTCTGTCAGGATGGTCGACCATGGCGGGAATCGAACCCCGGCCTCCTGAATGTATTCAGTGTATTAACCACTCGGCCACACGTCTCAGTATAGTGATGATGTTTTTACTAAAAGTTTACACCGTTCAAATCAAGAAGACCACAGAAAAGGATGAAGGAAGCTTCCATTATCTGTGGTTAAGCGTGAAGCAGAAAATATCTGAAGTTTGGTTTTAAACTTGAATGTTGAAGAATAGAAAAGTACTCGAATTGGAATTTCTAATCGTATTCATTTGCAATTCACGTTTGAGCTCAGGGATTCTATGAACTAAATTAAATTCCAACAGACGCAGGCACGAGATAGGTCCCTTTAGTAAATGAACCTCTATAGCATTCGCTAGTTCCACAACAGCTTGTTTTGGAGAAAGCAAGCTTAAAATGAATTTCACACAGATTTCATACAATTCTTGTCAAATTCTCATCCATATTTTGAAATTTGATAGAGAATCGAAATTTCAAAGTTCAAACCAAATTAACCAAATCATTACAATTTATGTGGAATAATGATTTTTTTTAATAATAATCGGGTAGACCTACTTGAAAGAATGTGGGATTCAAAATGTTCATGGCACATTTGGAATATTACCCACGTTCCTATTGTGATAATGGCCGCTGGAGCCTGAATAGCATTGTGCCAGCATGCATTAATGAAAACGGCATTTCATTTTTTTCTGATGTATAGCATATACCCATTGTTATTTCAACGCATATCAATTTTGTTCATTGATAACGTAGATGTAATCTAAATGACTACATATGAACAACGTGGAATGAACTAGCTATAACGTGACTCTCCACAGAAAGATAAGGAAAACAACATTCAGATTTGAGTCTCATGGATGTATTCATATATGATATTTTCCAATGTCAAACAATTGCGTATCTCCGTCGAGTATACAAAGTTTATCCGTCAAATATCGCATTTTCTTATGCAGTCCAAAACGTTAAAATTATTTCAATCAGATTTGTACGTAATGAAACGGCAAAATTTCAAGTTGATTGTTGACAGTTTATGTGCAATTTCCATTTACTTGTAACTGGGTTATTTTCCCCCCCGCACTTGCATGTTTGCACCCAAGTCGGAGAACGAAATAGGTCATGCGTGCAACAGAGTGAGGGAACTGTCGTTTAATTTAGACAGGTCACCGTGGATTGATTGTGGAATGTTTCCGGTTTGGTTTTGAAAATATAAAAATGTAGAGATTGTTATATCTAGATAAATGTTACTATTATGTTATCTGTTCAAATTATTTTACAACAATAAGTGATTGCTTATGCAAACAGTAAGATTATAACTATGTCAGCTTTCACGTCGTGAATTCTCATGACCATAGATTTTCAGAGATCATTTTCATTTCTGATTTTTTTAGTTCTCTAGAAAAATGAGTTACAATGTAATCTGCATGATCAAATGTACGCACTGAACTTGACGTGCGATTGACAATTCACGCGAACAATAATTGGTTTCTCTGCTCGCCTCAGCATTAGAAGTCCAGGAATGGAAGCTTTCACGCCGTGAACTCTCACCACTGTAATTTTTTTTAGGATACATTTGATTGATATGTAGTGTTTTTACTCAGGGAATATGCTATAGATTTACGCCTGTATTGAATTTTGATAGAATACATGTAACACACTTGGCACCTGATTGACAAAACGGCAACGATTGAGTTTGTCTCGATCGATCACTGCCCACACTTTCCACTCTTGAAGGAACTTATTTATCTTTATTCATTTTTATTCTCATCCAGCGATGTCACATTTCCGAAATTTTTGTGATGTAATTAGGAATTTCAATATAACATGTGGGGATATTCAGAATAACATATGCCACATAGTCATTAAACATATGAACAGTTGAAGTACAATAAAATATATAAAATAAAACACATTGATATGACACATTCGGATCACGTAGATGAAGATGGGCCTATTTTTTTTTATTGTCATCACTTTTTTACATACAAAATAAACACACTGAACAATCAAATATAATCCACAAAGTCTCCAAGCGAGACTTGACTGTGAGAGAAAAATAAGAATATTATAATCAGTATGTACTTTAGTTCTAGATTTTATATATTGTTTTATGTATGGCGATTAAGAAAATGGAAACATAATTGACAAATTGAGTGGCAATTACATATGAATAAAACGAAGAAGAAATATGATCCATACGATAGACTATTATTCACGATATATAATGATTCGGAATTATACTGATCAAGATATTGAATATAATATCACAAAAGAGACAAATAACAAAAATACAAATGGAAAATAAATATGTGATCTCCCAGTAACATAATATTGCGAATAATATTGTTCTTGGGATGAGTGATAATAGTAAGTATGTTAATTTAACGGTTGACCCTCTTTCGAGGTGATTGTTACACTGTAGTGAGTTACATGAGTATAAACAAATATAAATACATATATTTCGATACAATGTAATTTACAGTCAGACAAGTTATCCCAAGGGTTTTTACCTTACAGTCAAGATTGAGATTAAGGCAAAATTAGTAGCATAAGTGATAGAAAGTATGGGTGATAATAAGTAATAATGGTTCTTTATTTTCCACACATCAACATAAACAAATCAAGTTCACATTTTCCACAAAGCCTAAAACAAGGCTTATCTGTGGATTACACATCAATTGGAAATAAGAATGAAAATACCAACTGAGGCAAATGATATAGTTTTTTTTTATTCACACATTTTTAGTACAAATTATAAAATCAGGAACTCTGCTACTAAATATCCTGCAAAGCCTCTGATGAGACTTGTCTGTATAGGCAAGTATTAACATACTACATAGAGTAATAATGATAGTAATAATAATAATGATGAATCACAGTCCATTACAGTGGGAATATCTGAATATATGAGGAGGTAGGCCCCCTACCTACGTAACTAGATCTATTCGATGCTGGATCAAAACTAGATTAAAAGCTAATTAAAAGAATACGAGAAGCAAAGCTACAAATTCAGAATGTACTTTATTAATTTATATTCGCTTGAATCCGGTCTCTGAAAACTCTTGCACGATATAAAAGCTATCAATTGTAAGATGTGCTTTGAGTACATACTTGAATTGATTGATTGTCAAGCTTTTGATATTTATAGTGTTATACAGTTTGCTACCTGAATGTTGAAGACCTTCACTTCACACAGAGTGCATTTATATTTGTTCAGATGTATAACATTTGTGTGTCTATAGCGCTGTGTTCATGACTAATGATTTGAAAATCAATATTGTTGATTTTTATGAAGACGAGAACTCTGTATGTGTAGGTGGATGTCATTGTCATAAATTCTCGATTTTGAGATGATGATACAATTATTAGAAAAGCTTTAGCGAGGATTCAATTTGACATACTGAAAAAAATTGGTTTTTCGTTTTTATGTTTTTTTTTAATATACGTTTTTTTGTCGGTTCTCCACAGGTCAAACGGCTATAGCTATCGTCTTCAAAAATTTTTTCATCATGGTTCCTCATCTAACTTAGATCTGTATAGTTTTGTGGCATTATCGGGTAATAACTTTTTTTTTTATGAATTTTCGAAATTTCGAAAATACCCGTTACTGAAAAAAAATAAAAACATTTTCATTTTCGAAAGAAATGAAATTTTTTGTGAAGTTGAATTACATTCTGATACACATTTCTGGAAATTCTCAGCTTGGTCGGGTCAGCCATTTTGAAGAAAAAACATGAAATGTGATAAATTGGTACCACTCGAAGCAGTTTTTACTCATTTATAACTTGAATGTCACCCAATTGGCGAATGTAGGCAAAAGTTTGGAAAAAAAATCGACATACTATTACAATCCGCTCGTCTAACAACGCATATATGGCGTTTTCCTAGTATAATTGTTGATATATGGGCCTATGATATATAATTGATATTCATACTTGACAGCCTCACTGTAGTGTCCAGCAAATAACTAATTTAGTCTTGCGAGCGTGCTCCGTCATGTAAATAACTGTGGTTGGTATCACGAAATTTCGCCAAAATAAAGAAATCGCTAAATTGATGGGATGACGCAGCCTGGAAGTGGAAGCTGTACCTGAAGCCAGGTTCAAAGTCTCAGCCAAACCGGCGATGGAACTGCAGGCAAGAATCTCATTCAGACAGGATATTATATGTCCATTATCTGTTATACTACAACAAATATACATATAGAATCATAAATAGGAACAGGTATACTTATGTTGTATTCACCTGGAAAATAATCTAGTTGGTATGATAATTAATCACAATGTTTGACAGAAGCAGATGTTAGGCCAGTTAGACCAATAGTACAACTTCCTAGCCTTATTTTCCCATGTTACATTAATTTCAACTCGTGTAGAACGTATGTAGTAAATGCAATTGGACGATTGAACGCTTTTTATATGTAGTAGTTTTATAATATTATCAATAGTGAATTGAGTTGCTTTAGGGTTATTGGCTACTTTGTATTGTTCTATCAATATCCCTGTAGGCTTAGATTCAATATGTGATGCAAGGCTTTCCAATACAACCTTGTATTGTATGTACAATGGCCCGACTAGAATGGGTTGAAGAATGGACTCTGCATGTGGTATGAAGAGGTTAATTGGAGCCATTGAATTCGATTTGAAACTAATGAGACATGTTTTATCACTAAAATGTGATTTGATTTGAATTTCGTAACACCCATCATGGATGTGCATAGCATTGTGTTGCCATGTGTGTGTTTTTTTTTATATATAGGGTCATAGATTCAGAGACAGTGCTTATGGCGACGAACTTAGCCTACACTCGATCCGTAGGCCTGCGTACGCCTTTTTGAAGTGTGACGTACTTGAATGACTTTTAATCCCCGTAAATCTGAGCCTTTCATTAGAAATGGAATTTTGTCATTCTGTCTATTTGAAAGCTTATTCACATATAGTATTATTGTGAATGTTGAATCAAATTAGTGTGAAGATGAAAAAAAATGAAAATCCTACCATGTAGCCTATAAGATTTGATGAATCGACACGACTTTGAAAATGTTGATGAATATGATTTTATATCATCTGTATAGACCCTACTATATATACATATTTATATATATATATATATATATATATATATATATATATATATATATATATATATATATATATATATATATATATATATACATATATATATATATATATATATATATATATATATATATATATTTATATATATATATATATATATATATATATATATATTTATATATATATATATATATATATATATATATATATATATATATATATATATATAATATATTTTTAATTTTATATTGAGATGAAGATTGAAAAATTTTATTAATTCATCCATGTGCTACTTTCATTATCAAGAATAATGATAAGGAAACAAAATGGTGGTACCAAATAGAGCAATGTTCACAAATTATTATCACATTATTATTATCATTCACATACGTTCTCGAGAAATTCAAATTTTCATGTTTCGAATTGAACTCAAATTACCCAAATTGATCAAATTTTGAATTAATTCGAAATTATTCACAAACAGATAGTAATTTCAATCCGAATGCCATAATTTCTGTGTGTGATTTGTACGACATATATAGTGCTCATAAAGAAAGAAAGTGGGATGAAAATCGCTGAGAACGGCAGAAAAAAATCAAATCAGTTTTCAATGAGAATTGAATAAAAACAAAATAGTGGCTTGGACTTGGACACACTTCAACAAGCCAGTTACTATTACCACAGATTAAAGAGGGGTTCTTCTATTTACATCAATTCACTCTATGCTATCACTAAAGCACTCAGTATGCACTGCAAATATGTTTCGTTAGGCCTACATTTCGTTCTCCATTGTAAATATGAACTGGAATAAAAAAAATATATATGAATAAAAATGGCGTCATCAATTCGAGCAAACATCATGTGCATTTTTTACATATAATTACTTGAATGAATCTTAAATTCGAGCTTACATCTCTTTAACTTCGCTCACTGGAACTAATTGATCAAATTTTGAAATAATTCGAATTCAATTTCCAATTCACAGTAGTTTTCATCTGATTGACTTGATTTTTTATTTCGTGTAGACCACGTTTTGAAATGATTTCGAAATAAATTGTGGACAGGAAAATCGTCAATATTGGCGAATGAAAATTGAATTGGTTTTTCATGAAAATGAGATCGAAATTTGAGCAATCTATTTTCAGTTCAGTTCATAATACCGAAGCAATATTACAATATACACGAACCAATTATGTTACAATTTGTTTGAGGTTACGATCTTTTCTGGCTTAGATTGACTGGAGTAAAACTGTAAAAGTTGAAACGTACAGAATAAACTGGCAAGAACAACAACACAAGCAAGATCATAGATTCGATCGACGACACTCGATTTATTTGGTTCGGGAGGTGCTGCTCTCTCGCGGCAAGCTGAGAACCAGCACTTCTATTTGCGGGTTCACGTTAGCTGTTCATCAAACGAAGTGGCTATTCATCGAACCGGAAGTAGGGCTTAGATTGGTTTTAGTTTAGATTAAATCAGTTTAGGATTTGTTTGGTTAGGTTAGATAGTTTGGATTAGTTTGAATAGGTCAAGTTCATCAAATCAGTCAGATTGGGTTACTTAGGGTCAGTTTAGGCTACGTGCAACAACAACAATAACAACGTCCACATTTGTTGACATAGTGAAATAGACTGATGGTCTGATGAATAGCGGCTGCCGTTCCTTCAGCACCAAATTCGTATCAAGAGAATATATCAATCAACATGTCATATATAATGTGACTGCTATAAATACAGTGCAATTTTATGCCAAGTGGTAATTAATAGCATATAATTAGAATACAGAAAGCTAGGTATAATCGACTTGGATGTTCCATGTTTCACAAAGGTCAAAGTGCGACATATGGCAGATTCTGAAATGTATATACCTAATTCGAGGTTATGGTTAATATTAATAACGTATCATATTAACAATATCATTTCTAGGACTGGAGCTATATTGTTTTTAGATGTTGCAGTATTGTTAGTAATTAATTCGGTCAACCACTACCTCTGATGACACTGTCCATACATCATCATTTTTGATGATGATTCATTATTTCAAGATTTTAAAAAGTAGGCACAATTGTTGCGATGTTTTGATTCTATTCATAACAGTTTCGTTTCGAACATTTGAATACAATTATTGATGAAGATAGATGAGATAATATACAGACATATCCAACAATATTCATAACTATGGAATATATATATTTCAGAATGATTTGACTATACGTGTTTCATTTACTTTCTGGTCGCATGCTTCTAGTCAATAAACCAAGTTAATATGAATCATAATTATGATTTCATACTTAATTGACCTGATGTTGATAAATTGCTATCTCCATATCATTATCTTTCATTTTTCATTACTCATTTCCATTACATTATATTGATACCATCCGAAATTGAAATTCCATTTATATCCAACGGGTCTTTTGTATCAAATAAAACCAAACATTTATCTCGCATGATTTAATTAATTAATGTATGATCACAATTCCATCTCACTCCAATTTATATGCGAGTGAACAAAAAAAGCCTCAGGATATTTTATAAAAGCTGAGAGCCTAGAGGTACTCTTTGATACGTTATCTCTAATGATATCCCCAAACTATTTCCTGCCTATTCTAATTTAAAACGACCGATGACAGGATGGCTCTTAGTTAGGTAGGATTACCCATGCGATGTTGTCGTTCATCCAAATAGTATGTTATTAAAATTTCAATAATTAAAATATTACTTGATAATATTACGTTCAACTAATTATATAACTATAACCAAGACTAAAACTAAGAATAACTAACTCTAATTAAAACTGTAGGATTTGAAACTTGGGGTTTTAATTGAATGCCCACAGTGAAAAAACTAATTTATTTCATGAATAGCCCTTTTTAGTATGTTAGGATGATTGTAAGGTGACTGTTGTTGTATGGAAGATCGTGTAAGTATAGGGAAATCATGAGGATATCCTGCAAGGAATGATTGAACATGAAGGGAATCAAACCTCCAGGGCGCCAGCAACTGAATATTTTGAATCATATTCACCATAGCCTTCTATAGTGGAGTTATAAATTCATGATAGACCTTTCATATCATGTTGAGCCTAACGTTGATGAATTGCTGTCGCCATAATTATTATCTTTCATCACTCATTTCCATTCCATTTTTAAAGGGGACCCACCCATACCGTTTTAATTTCATTGTCAACATAACACATAAAAGATCGGAAATACGACTTTCCAGAGACTTTTTTCGGAAACTGCTTCACACCGTGCAAAGAAGAATCTTCTAGAAAAATTTCGATTCGAAATAAACATTCAGAATATGTGATGTGTTATTTGTACGTAACGGTACGCTGTGAGGTGAAAATCGATGGTAAAAATATTGAATGTCACTGGTACATCACAAGTGATCTTTCCACTTTTGTTATCATCAAATTTGACTCATTAGCATTTTCGATAAATATTGTCTGCATCAAATGATGTATTTGTTAATTTTTTATCTTGCACGGTTCAAATTTTATAATCATTTATCTGTGAAATCACCCTAGCGGGAACTCTTAACCCCTAGCTGAGAATGGGAACGCCGTGAGTTCAAATATCATTCCGAATTATAATTGCATGCATTTATATCCAACGGGTCTTTTGTATGGAATGAAACCAAACATTTCATCTCGCGTGATTTGATTAATGAATGTAAATTACAATTTCATCTCGTTTTATTATAAATATACATACATATATATATATATATATATATATATATATATATATATATATATATATATATATATATATATATATATATATATATATATATGTGTGTGTGTGTGTGTGTATGCAAATGAGCAGTATTAAAGTAGAATGTTTCATGAAACCTGAGAGTCTAGGTACTCGTGTGATCGCCCAACTACTTCCTATATAGGTAGGCCTATATTTCAATGTGTTACTACACATGCAACTACGACTGAATGGGTGGGGATATATACATTTATATACATATATATATATATATATATATATATATATATATATATATATATATACAGAATATTGTCGCTCTTCAGGATACTGTTGATAGCATCATCGGTAACAGTGATGGTGATTGTTTGCTTAACGACCCCACCAACAGCTCGGTTTTACGGGGGTACGAATGAGCAGGTGATAGTGAATGTACGAAGTGATGATTAGTGAGAGGACATTCACAAAAACCCATGCCTTATGCGGGACTCGAACCCGCGCCCAACGGTGACTTCATTTTTTGAAGCGGTGCCTCAGCTGACCGAGCTACCGAGGGCGGCAGCATCATCGTATACTACCAGGTTACGTGGCTATTAATTTTGGAATCAACGACTCATCCAATGATAACTCAGATCTATTGGCGTCGGTGAATGATGGATGAGATGTTGGGAATATGAGGTGTAATTTTAGATTTTGTTTGGTGTTCCTGCGAGTGAAAAGTTCACTGCTCTCAAGGAATCATCTCTGTAAAAGGTGGTAAACCACGGAAAACCCCTCTCATATGGATGCAGGTCTCAATGCCATGACGTGAATTGAACCGGGGTCTCCTGAGTAACGGTTCGGTGTGACATAGATTTATCCATCCCAGTTATCTCTCAGGATATATCGCAACTTGACACTTCCATCTCCACCATCGATATTCATCCAATATCATCACAGAATAACATATATTATTGGTAAGATATAATTTCATTATGCACTTTTTTGGATACCTTCTTATATATATTATATGCATTGAAGAATGCAATCGCATATAATTCTCTAGATCAGTCACAAAAAAGTGGATATCCATC
>OZ023327.1:63219657-63235751 GCA_964007535.1 Brachyptera risi | reverse complement strand
ATATATATATATATATATATATATATATATATATAATATTGAAGGCGTTGAATTCGAAAAATGATAGAAAATAACTGTATTCTTTTCCACAGACTATTGAGTGAAAGAGCCAGAAGAATCAATAACTCGCAACTGATTATAAGAAACGCCGTTAGGTATATGTTTGACTGAAGGAATGAAAGCGTGGATCAAGTACAAGCGTTCTACGGGGAAGTGAGTAGCTGCTCCGTCCAAAATCTCTGAAAAACCTCAATAGTAAAATGATAAAATGTATGTGATGTTGTCTATCCTTTTGTTACGCATTTTGAACGACTCATGAAACCTGGTATTAACTTGGTATATATTGGGTTTAACGGCGCACTGTTATGATGACTAAGATCTATTGGCGTTGGATTAATAATCAATGAGATGACGGGATGATTTTTTATTGGTAGTGTTTTAAGGGTAGTGGGAAGGATAGTGGGAACGAAGCGGTCGTGGCATATATTGTGGGAACCATCCCGGCATTAGCCTAGAGCATAAACCACGAAAAAACCCTGTAAAGTTGGACGGTAGCGGGGATCGAACCGGTTCCGATATGCCCACTGCCTCCCGGTTCACACGCAGCAAGTACGTCAACAACTACGCTGCATGTGCCTGTTGGTGAAGTGTATGCTGCAAATAGATTTGCTATTTCATTAATTATCATTCATTATCACATTTTCATGATGGACATTTCAATAAGGTCTAAAATGTATTTTGTGGATAAAATAATGATTCTGATAGCTTTGATATATACATTAGAGCCACTTGAGTGTGATATAAAAAAAAGATGAACGAATAATTAGCATCTCCAATTGTGTATGTATCGGAATGTAACGAACATTTTTATATTTTATCTGCCTATGAGGGAGCTTTATTCAATAACATAGTTTCATCTCTCTTTCAGATACAATTAAAATGTGTATTACAATATTGTGTCACAATTAATATACACATATAACTATAACAATATTTGGTAATTACCCCTGGAGCAAGCACAGTGCCAGTTACATTTTTCAGCCTGTAACTGCATTAATGGCAATAAGTTGACTTCAGTGCTGCACCAATGTCAAAAGCGAAACAAAAAGCACTTAATTCTTATTGTATATTATACCATTGCGTCTTGAAACGTTTATTTATTTCGCTGTATAAGAATGTTCATTGTACAGCTGTGACCTTGTCTGCAAGCCTGATGCTAAGGTACAGACAACGGACGTCACTGTCATGACAGAGCAAAGAAGAGTTGTTGTTATTTTTGTTGTTGTGTTCCCGCAGCCCCTCGAGGCAACTGATATCTCGTTCCAGAAGCAACCTTGCCACTCCTCACCCCACCCCGCAACAGTACCCAAACCACCCACCCCTTGAGGAACGTTCCATCAAAAACGCACGACACAGAAGCGCACGCGCACAGTTTTACTTCCCGCTCATTAATATAAACCAACTTAAGCCTTACAATATAGCATCCTACTTGTCAACGAAATGCATTGCCATCAGAATTATAAATGTAAATTTTGTAATTAGTAATTCAAACACCTCCCCTCCCCTCCCCATCACCGTATCATTCTACCCCTCAAATCTCTCTCCGTTTATTAATTTATTTTTATGAGCCTTACACATGAACACAAACACATAACCATCAACTGGTTGGGAGGTAGCTGCCTACTGTTCTATTGGTTGGAATGATGTGACCGCTAGTTATAATGATATACTCAGCCATTACGGCTGTAGTTTTAAAAATAATAAAAATAAAAAAACAAGTTCAGGAATCCATCATCAACAGAGACGAAGCCGATTTCGAGTCGCACATTTTATGAAAGTAGATGCAAATTTCATTTTTTTGATTTTCTCTCGCTTATGTATACAATCTCTGTAATAATCTATTTACGTGTAGGCGTAAGTGTGGAGGATATATTATACATCATGGTGATGGTGAAAATGGTGATGGAGGTGATAGTGGATGATGGTGAGGGCAGTTTTCACTAATTTATTCAACATGTTATGTGACACTTCTTTTGTTCCATACGTACATATGATATCTAATTGTAAACATATTATGAAGTCACACTTGCGAATCATATAGAAGTAAACCTCATCATTTGTAAAGCTTGGTAATTTGAGTACCATATCATCACCGGTAACTAAACTGTCTTTGAAGAAGCTCGATGCACCATAAATCAAGTTTAGATGTAGCGCTGCGACAGTCAATTAACCTGCATACCAATTATTGGATGTCTGACAGGTTTTACATACGATGTGTAAGCCACAAGACACATGAGTCAAGATTTGTTACACCGACTATCAAGAAGTATAATTCAACCTGGCAAAGATGAACTATCCATAACTAAACATTTTGAATACAATTAACGCAACAAATCATTTCAAATTCACGTGTTTATATTTTTGGGTTATGATAAATATGTTTGAGTCCCAGTAACTCTGCTTGATATAGGCCTATTATTGTTGTGATAGTTATTCACATTTTAGCACTCTTACAAATAAATGCAGTTGATTATCCAATAAATAAAATGTGCCAAAACTATTTTATCTGAAAGTCAAGCTCTATATTCACTATCCATCTTGCAAATTATTCTTACTCATAGCTCTTACCTAGGAATATAAGTTGTTACCTTTATATAATAATTTTGGTTTCCAGGTTTTAATCGATGAAATTAATAGTTGAGATCTACATTTTGAAAATGTAAGCAATTTGCATACGTTCATGAATGTTATTGAGAATATTGGAAAACACTGAAATATCACCGAGTCTATGTGCCAGGATTCTATATTGATGTATCCATCGGTAATAAATATACTCCATTCCGGTTAATGCTCTTGGTTATTCAATTATTCACTGGAAAATTAGTTATTACAGTTCATCAATCCCAATCTGGATGTAGCAATAAATTACAATGAGAATTGACTTGGAAAATGTGCACATACATATTGGTGATGTATATTACCTGCTCCTACACCAAGCAATAGATGTGATGGTATGCATTGAACTGTTGGGTGCTACCTCTCTCCACCCCCCCGACCCGACCCAAACCAACCGAACCACCCCAAAAACACACCGGTTACAACAGCTGTTCTTGTTGATTACCTTTCACACCTCTTTCAGTGGCACCCTATAGAAACTCCCACCAGCACCCTTAGCGCTACACGCTATATACACCCATCGCATCACCTTGTAGACCCCATATTTCTATACTGGATAGTTGTAGACATCCATAATTCTTCGCCTCTTCAGCTGAGAGAGGTGAGAAAATAGATTTTTCTCCAGAAATACTTCTATGTATAATGTATTCGTTTTGAATATGTTTTAATAAGGAAGAGATGATATTGTGCTTACTTTGTTTTTTGTATTTTTACGTGTCATCCATCCATGTATCCATGTATATCGATCCATGTGGAATAATCAATGAATGCAATGAAATGGAATACACATACCGGTATACAACAACAACGTTTAACCGTAATTAAATATATTATGTTTATTTAGATGTTGATGTTGATTACAACATACATGCAGGTCACCACATTTGAACCTATATTTATAGTAACAGCAATGCAGAGTGTTAATAGCTAAACGAAATTATTTGTATATTCATATTTCATGTTATTTAGAACTACGTGATACGTTTTCATTCATGGTTGATTTAGTTTGAAATGAACGTGAAATTGTAACACGTGTACAAGTCACTTACCTCTGTGGTATTTAATACTCGGTACAATAAAACATCTTCCAGACTTCCAAATGGCACAAGCGATGGATATATGATTCGAAGCAGAGCGAGTGATTCGTAGTAAGACCACATATCAGTACTCTATAAGTAATCCACTTAAACTCGATAGTTGTAGTTTCATGACTCTCTTTGCTTTATGCATACATTACTTATAATGCAATAGAGAAGCCACACCTTTGTCGACATCAGATCTCATCATGTAATCATATGACCGTGTGCAAATAAATTGATAGAATTAATGTATTATAAAATAGACCACATATTATTCACACATGCATAACTTTTTTCGTTCAATAAAAACGTAGCTTTAATGTGGTAGGTACTGACACACAGCACTACGAAACTTTCAATACGATATCAAATATATATATATATATATATATATATATATATATATATATATATATATATATATATATATATATATATTAATACATATATATAAATAACTCGTATAATTTATTTATGAATCTGAATCCGGTAGGAAAAAAGCGAATACAAAAATCTGTACATGATCCAAATTGATTATACATGGACTTGCGTTGTAACCATCAATTCAAGTTAGTATGTAGTCGAGTTAATTATGTTAACTCCCGATTTACATGATCAAAAGTGGAATCTACATTATATTTTAATATTGCAATTTATAATGAAGTTAAGAATCTAGTTCTCTGCTTCTTAGATCAGGAGCTAATTTATCGACACAAATACTTTGCATAATGGAAGACATTTGTTGAAGTTGTTCCACGTTCTTTCTTTACACTCGAGCTTACACAACTGACAGGGCAGAATTTAAGTAATAGATAACACCAATAACAGAGTATAATGGAGGAAAATATCAATATGCATGTGTGGGCCTATTGTATATTTGTATAGTATATTGTTTTGTATATAGTGTGTAATATAGGTATTGAATTGCGCGTTATATTGTACACGTATTGTATAGGGTATAATATTGAATTTAATGAGTATTGTATTGTATATAGTGATATATTATATGATTTTTTTTTTAACATATGAATAATTCGTGTTACGCCATTTGTGTATACTCACCCTTGAGTAACAACCCATTCGTATTAATTAACGATTGAATAAATAGATTATTGAATAGATTAATGAATATATATATATATATATATATATATGAATATTTGAATGAATAGTTATATGAATGAAAGAATAATTGAATAATTGAATAAATGAATGGAGGAATTATGAATGAATAGAAGGATGAGAAGATAAATAGATGAATAAATGCATAAATGAATCAATGAATGAATAGATGAAAAATAAATGGGAAAATAAATACATGGATAACAAGAAATTGAGTCACTATTGAGTGTTTGTTGGCGCTCCACAGGTCAAACGAATGCAAACATTGAGATGAAGCTGGGTGTGCATATATGACATCGTCTCAGTCGATCTAGTGTGTACTTTCGTGACACAATCAGTTGAATCAATTTTCGAACTTTTGGTGACCTCAATATAAGATTAACCCGGAGGAGAAAATTCTAATGAAAATACTCTCTTGAAATGAATTCAACTCTTCGAGGGATTTAGGGGATAATGAAACACGGTATTCCAAATTTAACATGAATCGGATGAGCCGATTCGAAGAAAACAATTTTGATGTGATTTTTTTCGTGTGAATTAAAGCTATTCAAAAGGGCCACTGGTTCAACGAATCAGTTTGTGAAACGATTATAATAAGCAAAAGGTAAAACAGTGAGGTGATAGTTTCAAAACATTAAGTTAATAATTAATATTAATAATATATTTAATAATAATATATAATACATTTATATAATAATATATTTTAATTACTATTGTTCACTGCTCTTTGTGTAGACCCCATAGACTATAAAGGTCATGCATTCCACTAATTTGACAAGCAAAATATTACACTTCAAGATGCCATTCAATTATTGATCATAATTTCAACATATCTTTAGTAGAAGACTTTCGATTCGAAAAGTTATTTCATAAATGAATTTGTGAGTATAGAAGTTCCGATAATGGCATGGTCAGAATCGATTTACAACGATGAGATGTTTCTATATTCACACCCTGTATATTGATTTTGTTTTCATCTTTCGAATTAACATCAATTTAATACGATACAGATCTGTTACTTTTTGTATGACCTTTATTTGCATTGGGTTGCCTTTCAAAATAAAAATTGCAAACGATATCGAAATTTTGATATCGAATATTGATCGAAATATATTGAAATGTTAAATTCTCAAACGATCCCGAATAATTGAAAAAAATGCGGAATTGGAAGACATACTTATTGTTTGACCACGCACATTTGCTGTGAGTGGTAGGCTCACCCCTTCGTTCAACAACAAAACAAATAGGCCTAATTATTTTCATTTAAAATCCTTGACAATGTTTTGTTAATTTCAGTGATACGCAAGTCACAGCAATACTGGCACAAAAGGGAGAATATTTTTGTATTAATTAATTTATCAATTCAAGAACTGATGTGCCACTTGGTTCAATCTTATTTAAGTTATTCACAATTTTCCAATGGTTATCGATTATTGTTTCCTTATCGAATTTTTCGGAAATTGAATAATCCGATTGGGAATCGGATTGAAGTCCTGAAATATCGAATTGTTATATCGAATTGAATATCGAATTGAAACAGGGAGGTAACCCGAATTTCTATTACATCGAAATTATGAATTATGAGTTCAATCTGGGTGCCATAACTCTGAAATAATTATATTCGCATATGAATCCCGATTTTTTTTTTCTTCAAATCCATCAGGTATTTCTACACATTTGTTTACCTATGAATCATTTCCAATGGTTATGGTATCAGTAAATTCTCATTCAGTATGAGAAGAAAATCCAAAACGAACATTATGAATTCATTTGGAACATTCAATATTTTTATAAAATATGTTCAGTTGGCTGGAAATCATCCGAATCATGTACATATACCATCGTATACCATACATATACCATTTGAAACATCTGCAAAAACTTTATAACATTCCATCTCTATGGATCAGATTTTTTTCCGTACAAAACGCAGTATTGCAATATCTTCATGCACCTTTATACAATATGTTCATGTACCAAATGTAATATATACATCAATCAGAATGGCACAAATATACTCACTTTTTCGGTCGTTTCACCTTCGCACAGTTAACAACAATGCAGCATTTCATCATAATTAATAATTATAATTGATATAACATATTTAATGTTTCACAATAATGTACAATACAATTTCATTCTCAAGAGAAGTAGTACCTACTAATAGACTTGGAGTCTGTCTATATATGTATGTCTTTAATGTTGAATATCATAATACTGTATGAGTGTCTCTATAGTATCTGGTTTCAACATGATTGTTTATTGAGTGTTACCATTTATTATGGATCGTGTGCATAACTACTATATTAACATTGTGGTCTTGAACTAGTTCATTAAATTGTTACTTCATAGTGCACTATGTGCAGTAGTGTAAATAATATAGGAATCTCCTGCGATTAAAATGACCATTTCACAATAGAACAATTGAGACCATAAAGTGTGGACGGAAAAGTGAGCTATCCATGATAATGGATAAGTAAATACTCTTATAAATGACTGCATCAACATTGTTTGGTAATATAGTGGTGGATATGTCCACCAAAAAATACTGTGCAAATGGTATAAATGAATTACGTTGGTAAACAATGGTTTATTCTTCAGGCGAACTGAAATTTTACGGTTTCAGTCGGGGCCAATTGAAACAGCATGAATCCCAAATACATCCAGTTGCTTTCGGCACCAAACTACACGTTGAAAAACCTGAACCAGATGCAGCGGATTAGTTATCAAACAGAGATTTGAAATCATCACAACAGAGTAAAAATTTTATTCATTTTTTTTTTAATGAAACGTTGAACTGATAGAGCAAATCATTGGAGAGAGAATGGTGGATTTTTGTGCCAACGCCGTATTCGCTTTGCGGACACAATATTATATGTTATATGATAACGTATTTGACTTGACTTCAACATGGAAAATTCATAGTTATAACACAATGAAATGGGTAAGTTTCATGAGCTATAGAGAAAATGTAAATGGTTTTCAGAAGGAATCGAATTTTTCAACATCTATAATACAGCTATTCTTGAATTGAAAATTGAAACAACAGCGATAACGTGATATAGTTTGTCCATTACATTGAACAATAGTATGTACACTGTAGATCGTTATTTCATATGCATAGAAAGTACTCGATCGAAAATATTAAATTAAAATCATTATGATGATCAAGTAAGCACACACACACTTATATATATATATATATATATACTATATATATATATATATATATATATATATATATATATATATATATATATATATATATATATACTATATTGTATATATATATATATATATATATATATATATATATATATATACTATATACTATATACTATATATACTATATACTATATATACTATATATATATATATTTATATATATATATATATATATATATATATATATATATATATTTATTTATATATATATATATATATATATATATATATATTTATATATATTTATATATATATTTATATATATATATATATATCTATATATATATATAAATATACATATATATATATATATATATATATATATATATATATATATATATAAATTATAAATACATATATATGTATTGGAATCAGTGAGGGTGGTTCTGAAAAGAGCCCTGTAACTCAACGTTTCGGCGAAAAACTGCTCGCCATCTTCTGGAGTCGTTTTGTCTCTTGGAGGTACACTGTACATTTGCAATTTGCTTTGCAATAAGTTTTTTTTGTCAACTTGAATGGAAAATGAAATGAACATACATTCAAAATTTCGAATACATCTCACATTCAATGAACAAAGCTACATTTTCTCAAATTATTTGTCACTGCAGATTATCAAGAATACAAATCAAAATTGTTATAATGGAATAGAGATTTTTTCTAAATATCAACAATTTGTTCTATGAACTTTTATTCTTGAAACGTCTACACATGCGCATCTGAAACTATAAAGCTCTCACGTGTTTCTTTCTATACTATACTTCATTATTTTGTATACACGAATCGGTTGAGATGGCACGAGCTGACTGACCATGTCCGTCTCCTTGCCATTTATGTGAATGGCCACATCATTAACCACACTGCAACCCCTTCACGTGGGTGTTTGTTCCATGCCTTGTGCATTCTGTTTATTGCCCAATTTATTTCAACACTGTCAATTAGTACATGCACTCTACAGGGAGTTGAAGCTTGACAATTCATGTCTACGTTTTGCTTTTATGCATGTCGATGTGTCGTTTGCGCAGTTGCAGGAATTTCAATTGAATTCACGAGATGGATTTTACCTGGACGTGAATAGATAGATGGCTCCATGCACATGCACGAAATGAATTCTGTACAACTTGAATAACAATATAGGAATATGTTCTGATTTGGATAAGATATGTAGAAAGGAAATCTATAGCAATATAGAATAAAATGGTTATATTCATAAAATTGAAGATTCGATCAACTTTTAATTGGCTCTTTACTGTTCTTAGTTCTTCGTTCTTAGTTCTTAGTTCTTAGTTCTTAGTTTTAGTTAACTGTTCATCGGGTGATTCTCCAGAGGAAATAAATGCTTCTGCTGTACATACAAAGATCTGGGCAACTTCCAATTTTTAATGGGCTTAAAACATGTATTTTTACTACCAAGTCCGGAATTAAATTTCACACGAATATTTTATCATTCAGAATCGCATCCCATGAAAGAATTTACTGACGAACAATTATAAATGAGATGCTGAGTAGTGTCAGTTGATAATCATCTATTTTATAGCTTTGTCATCGTAACATGCCCTGCTATAATTGAAAGAACATTGATCCCTTGCACTATAGCTTTTAGTTGAACGACATATCATGTATTTGCTACATGAGCACAAAGTTATACTAGGGTTAACATACATATATTATTTTGATATCCTATCAAATGGTAAAACAATTATTGTTATACAAATTTGAGAACGTATACCCAATTGTTATTTTACATAATTCTCACGTTATTCGATTATTCCTGTATAAGGTTATGGAAAATTGAAATTATCTCAAAAGGTGTGAATGAATAATGGCATGAGCCGTCCACATGGCTCAGTCAACATGAGCACACTGTGTTAGAAACTGGAGTCATGTTGGGCGTGCGTTCGAGTACCGCAAAAGATAGGGGGTTTGTAAACGTCTTTTCACCCATCATCACCTCATCGTTCTATCATCACCCACTTATTCGTACTCCCATATAACTTAGCTGTTGGTGGGGTCGTTTGGCGACATTGAAATAAATAAAAGATAAAAATGTTTAACAAAATTTCAATTAGCTTGATTCTACTGGGTGGTTGTCGACCGGAGAAAATCAAAAAGTGTTGAGAACATGTCTCAGTGGGCCTACTTGAAATGCTCTTTCCGTTGCGTCAACAAAACCTCAGAAGCGTGGAAAGAAGACCTTTGCTACGGTAAATCAGGCCTTATTAATATTTCCAATCGTATATATATATATATATATATATATATATATATATATATATATATATATATATATATATATATATATATATATATATATATATATATATATATATATAGAGAGAGAGAGAGAGAGAGATATAAATATACATATATATATATATCGTATATATATATATATATATATATATATATATATATATATATATATATATATATATATATATATATATCTGTTCATTGTATATCTATTGTATAAGGACTAAAAACATTAATTACATTATTTGCACAAATTGCTTGTTTGTATAATCATGAAAATAGCCCCTTGAATTGCCAACTACAGTTTCCAGCGAGGTTCAAGGCACAATAACATTGGACGGGATTTATTCTTTACCAATTTGTATCTTCAGAAACAGTCATTCTATTCTCAACTACAGGTTCTTGTATCTTCTACCACTCCGTTTGATCGATGATATTTGTCCATATTTATATCTACCAGATATATATATATATATATATATATATATATATATATATATATATATATATATATATATATATGTATATATATATATATATATATATATATATATATATATATATATATATATATAGATGTATATATATATATATATATATATATATATATATATATATATATATATATGTATATATATATATATATATATATATATATATATATATATATATTTATATATATATATATATATATATATATATATATATATATTTATATATATATATATATATATATATATATATATATATATATATATATATATATATATATATATATATATACATATATATATATATATATATATATATATATATATATATGAGATAAGCACGTACACCAGCTTTGGGGTTATTCTATTAGCCAAACCGCAGTTCTCGAAAGAGTTTCGAGCACGGATATTGGAATCGAAGTGGATGGACATGGTGATACAGACTGTTGCAAACACTGTATCATGTAACATCTACTAGCATGCTCGATAATATTCGTGTATATAAACTAAACCGGGATCGGTATCATCAAAACTCTTCTCTGCGTTCTTCTCAATGGATTCCACCTGCGAAGAGAATGGGTTTCGTCACGGCCTATTGGATTGACAGAGAAGCGAAACATCTTGAATAGAAGAGGATGATGTGTGACTTATTGGCTATGTGTGGTACTTTGACCTACCTCGTAGTTCGTTGCGATATCTCACTGTTTTCAACCAAACAAGGGTTGAATTAGGAACTACCCAGCAGAATTTGGAGATGAGAAAGGAAATAAAATAATCAATTTCCACTTCTTAGAATAGCCTATTTATATGATAGGCTCATGAAGCGAAGAAACTGGTAGATCTCAGTACCTGGACATATTGGATTGATAGCTAGCACGCTGACCTGTCATCTAGGAGACCGGGGTTCGGTTCCCGTGATGGTCAACCATCCATGGACAGAGTTTTTGTATTGTTTCACTGAGTCGTTCCACCACGACCGTTTCCCTCCACGATTCCAAGTGACTCAAGATGGTTACATTCACTAAAATTAATGGTGCCCTATACACTGGTATGTGAACATGACTAAAACAATCTCGATAAACTATACTGTTACAATCTCAAAAAGGCCCAGTTCACTCTTTCAATCGGTTATTTGGGGGTACGAATGAGCGGATCATAGGTGAATGATGAAGATAAAAAAACATGTTTTATAAGGGACTAGAACCTAAGTAGGCCTACGACTTGACCTCTGTTTCTGAAGCAGTTCCTTATAGCCGAACGATAGCTATGTGGGGCGGCGATTTAAGCATAATTCTTCATATGCTTCACTAAAGTTATAATTACCGGCACAGGTAGCTGTGTGGTTAACGCACTTGCTCCATGTGACCCGGGAGGTAGTGGGCATGTCGGACCCGGTTCGATCCCCGCTACCGTCCATCTTTAGAGGGATTTTTCGTGGCTTCCCTCTGTAGTCTAGGCTAATGTCGGGATGGTTCCCTCAATATAGGCCACGACCGCTTCCTTCCCACTATCCTTCCCATTACCCATAAAACATTCATCTCATCATCCCATCATCTCATTAATCATTCATTCAACGCCAATAGATCTCAAGTCATCATTACAGTGCGTTGTTAAAAACGCAATATAAAAAAAAAAAATTATGTTATATTTGATCTTAATTTAACAACGAACTTGGAAACAATGTATGAGGACTTTGACTCTGTATATTAGTCAATTATTTTATCATTTTTCATGCTTCGATGTGTTCGTACTTTCTGAAGAGTGACAATCAATTTAGGAAGGCGGTGCAATATGAATTGTATATCATAATTGCCTATGTAGATTCATTTGATTGTTCAGTTACTGTATACGGATTTATTCCAGAAAGAGCTTGAAAAGTATGTCTAAACATGATCACTATGATGTCACTCTACTATATTTCATAAGTGGTGGTTAGAAATGAATGTAGGCCTATGCATTTAGGTTTAGAAATTAAATTGTTATTTGTCTATCAGTAATACATTTTGAGAAAACTCAACACCTGAATTGTAGTTTCAGCTACAAGATATCGAATCACGTTAGAAATGAGGAAAGCAGGGTGGCTTACGAGATGTGTGTAGGCAATATCAAATAACTTGACTGTTAGGTTGCAGAGCAAACAAGCAAAGAAATAGATATTCATTCGAATGCCCATACGCAAACAAACACACACACATTTATATATATATATATATATATATATATATATATATATATATATATATATATATATATATATATATATATATATACATCATATATATATATATATATATATATATATATATATATATATATATATATATATATATATATTCATTTATTCATATATATATATATATATATATATATATATATAGATAGATATATATATATATATATATATACACATTCCTACTAATTTCAAACCAATCTGAGAAATTGATGGTTATATCTTGATTCTATATTTGGCCTGCTGCTCAGTACCTTCGATATCTTGTGTGTCTTCGCTGTCGTGTAGACCTGTATATGCCATTTTTGTGAGTTCGCGATTCAAATACTTTGATACCACTGTGATGGCATTAAATTAGCAATAGCTCTCCATTCTGAACAAACTTTCCTCTAATCATGACCTACCAGTGTTCAATTGTAAATGAACACGAAATTACGGCAATATTTTAATGATAGATATTCAATGTATTGACACTTATAATAATTATTCGACTAGAATGTAAAAAATCTCTTCTTTTGTGTCATTATTCATTTGTTGAGACAAGAAATAAGTTTTAAGGTACCTATAGGAATAAAAAAGCTTTATTGATTTTCAAACTCAATTTTCAAGTTTATGATCAAGTGTCGTCTCTTCGTATTTGAAACATATCTGTTGAAACTTATCAAAATGTTTGACGTAGTCTGCGTCACCTGTCGTTCTTTCTCAGTCAACAGTCTTGATTAATAATACCCTCCTAATAACAATATATTTCCCGAAAAAATTAGGTCATACATATACTGTTGGTGGCGAATATCTAAATGGAATGCGCATTTTGGACGTGAAATTCTCTGACCATATTCTAACAGTCAGTTAAACGTTCGAAGCCATTTTCATCCAGCCAATATAACCAAGTAACCAAGCAGTGTAACGTAACCATCTAAAGAATATGAAGATACAAAAAAAAGTATCCAAACAAGGTCGAAAGTGATTTTCGTCTATTTGTCTGGTTAGAGTTACGATTTAAGAGAGTCGTTCTGATGGGTCGTTATTATTTGAAAGAGGCAGGTGACTCTTGAAGGCCCATTGGGACACCAACAAGTTTCATCAAACCGAATTAAATTTCAACATTTTTGATCGTCCTCGTCAGAACCATACCAAGGCAGATGTTTAGACCAGATACAACAGACACGTTCCATTAACCACATAATTGCAATCCAATTAGTGTTCAACTTTGTAACAAAACTTCCACAAAGAAGTTTTTCAATCTAATCTATTAACGTGTATGAATTTTCTTCGTCGGCCACGAGAACGTTGTGATCACGATACGATTATTTCCATTATCATTCAATATGCAACTTACATACGATTCTCACATGTTAGCCAACACTTGACAGCTTCCATCAAACATCCTGCTTTCGTGCTAGTTGCTTTATGAGTCCTTTGTCAAATGAGACGAGCTTCTTACTTCTTTTACACTCTCTTTATTTCTTATGGATTTATATTTAACGTTCACCTGAATGCTTTTTTCTTTACAAATAAAAATCATTTCAATTCGTTTGCTTGGATGTTGAATTGTGGTAGTCCTTGAGAAGATGAAGCATAGAGAGAAACACGCTGCACTGGATTGCACTGCATCGGTCATACTCTATTGATGACCAACTAATAAGGTTGGTTAGGACAAGAATGTGTCTATATGCCAGGCTGGCAGCCAACAAGTGTCTAAATGGTGGCTGCTATGTGCTATGGCGAGGATCGGTTTGGGTGGTCTCCGTATTTAGCGGACCCTACGGCTCTAACACTGCTGCACAAGTCTAACCCCAGCGCAATATAACAGCACAAGATCGTAATATGTAATTTGCAGTTCTATTACAGTGGCAACATAATTATATTGCGATTGAATCCTTAACCACCTTGACTCACATGAGCGAAGACTGGTGCAACAAGAGTTAGGATAGACTAAGAGAGGAACAATGTTGACAGTAAGAGATGGACAGTCGACTACAGTGAATCTTGATCTTAGTCTAAATACTCGCCTCATCACAATAGAAGCGGCCTAACGAGAAGATGAAAGTCGAGTAACTGATTCTTTGACCTTGTCAGAGCAAGCTGTAGCCGGAAGGCACATCAGTTGATGAGCACCCATCAGTCCATCACATCACTGATCTCGCTACACTCATTTCACTCACACTTATCAGTCATCTTTAAAGAGAATCATAATCGACATAATTGTAGTACAGGGCTAGAATGTGTTTGTCCCGATGCCCCAGGTGATATTAGATATATTTGATACATTATTTAGCAGCTTGTGCTTCGAGCATCAATAACTCATTTTTTTTCACTATTCTCTTGTTGTTTTCCATATAAAAGAGTTCTGACACCATTAGCTATCGATGATGGCGTATAAGATTTCCTTCTCTATATTATTAATTACAAGTTGCGTGAAATCATGACACAGGTTGAAGCAAACAACAAGAACTATACACCAGGATCAACAACATCAATACAATACACTCGATACAGGCTCTCTCTCGGACAAGACAGACCCGCCGACGTATTCTTCTTGATGTACTCTAATTAATGACGTGGTGGTTATCGTACCTAATTAACTATATATATATATATATATATATATATATATATATATATATATATATATATATATATATATATATATATATATATATATATGTATATATATATATATATATATATATATATATATATATATATATATATACATATATATATATATATATATATAAATATATATATATATATATATATATATATATATATATATATATATGTATATACCTAATTTGTCATTTTCGCCATAAATGTGGCGATTATTCGACCAAAAGGTTCTGGGTTTAAGTCTAAGGATGTGCCCACTTTTTCTGATATGACAAAAACGTACTATATATACTTAAACAATACTAAAATTGCCATTTGTGAGATGTTAAGCACAGTTATATGTTGGTAATTGGGATTCATCATCATTTCTGGGCCTACTCTAGTATAGTCACTGATCGATGATCTGTA
>OZ023327.1:63207157-63209657 GCA_964007535.1 Brachyptera risi | reverse complement strand
GGATAAGCAATTCGAAGGTTTTCACTATTTTTTTTTTATATTGGGTTTTAACGACGCACGATACTGATGGCTACGATCTATTGGAGTCGCTGGATGATGAATGAGATGATGGGATGATGAGATGAAAGGTTATTTTTTTCGGTGTTTTGGATGATGGGAAGGAGTCGGTCGTGGCCTGTTGTTAAGGAACCATCCCAGTATCAACCTGAACGACAGAGGGAAACCACGAAAAAAAATCTTTCAGGATGGTCGACCATGGCGGGAATCGAACCCCGGTCTCCCGAATGACGGTTCTGTGTGTTTCCACCCGGCCACGCGTCTCGGTTTTTCCACTATTCAATTATTCATTTAGATTTTTTCAGAGTTTCCAGATAGAATTGAATGGCAGAGGATTAAATATATATATATATATATATATATATATATATATATATATATATATATATATATATATATATATATATACGAAAGTTCCAAATCATTTGGTGGTTCGGGCAACCTTCATTATGCCATGGTTCGGAGCCTTGCTGACTGCTTATACCTTGAAAAGTGAAAAACATAAAACGTACAAACTACAATTCACAATAATAAATCTCGAATTCTGGCCATATATGAACTGGAGTTTTCACTATAAATTCTAATAGCACTCATTCAAATGTAACTAACTGCAAATTGCATCTAGTTGAACAAATGTCAGTGATAATAAAAAATAGATTGTTGAAGTCAGCCATTGATTTTTTGTTGAAATTGATGTGTGTGCTAGCACTATAAATCGAAGGAGGTGACGTACTCTCTCATTCCATATTGGCACTCACTCTGGTAGTTGCATTGTGTATGTAGAGTATATACAAATAAGACCACTTTTTCTGGTATCGTCCATATATTTATGTATGAATAAATATGTATGCGCATGAAATGGAATGAACTGTAGCTCGGAGCACATTTTCCGATGGTTATTTCGCTGACCTACATCGTTCTACGGATGTCGCTCTTTATAACAACATCGCTCATTGAAAGGTGTATTCATTTTGCTGTTGGTAAGGAACACGCGATAAAGTAATATATTTTAAATTTCATATATCATCCCCAGTGGGAACAAGTTTTCACAATTGTGATTCATCGTTCTATATATAGTGTACGGTACTCAATGTTTTCAACTGAAATGTAACTGAAGTGTGTGATAAATCGAGTAATACATGCAAAATGAGTATTCTTTTATTATTTATTTAATACGTTATGTATTTGAAGTAAGAAAGAATTATATAATTTGTCAAGATGATAGATGAGAAGGTTGATAAAATACAAATTTCATTTATTTTCTAAATAATAACTACCAACTACCCTCCCTCCCCCCTACCCATCCACACAACAATATATTCTCAACAATAACTTTCAGGAATAAGTAGTCAAGTAGTCAGAAAATAATATAATAGAATAATATCTTCTGAAATGAAGTGATTCAAGTTACTTTGACTTCGAATGCCAGTCATGCTGGTATGTGGTCAGTTGTATAAGTCTGTCGCTTTTACATTGAAGCAACATAATGATATGCTTGTATCTATGATATGATATACGAGTCATATACGTATTAGCATCCATAAGTAGGCCTAATTTCAAGAACTTCATTTTTTCAATTATGATTAACTGCTCCACCAACAGCTAGGTTATACGGGGGTACGAATTAGTGAATGGCAATCAAACGATGAAGTGATGCAATTGAAAGGACGTTCAAAATCCCATGCCTCATTCGAGATTATAATCTATGCCCGACTTTGCTTTATTTCCTAACAAGATGCCGCAGCTAAATGAGCCACAGGAAGCGGCGTCGGTAATTGTAGAGAAACCCTCTCTAAAGCTTTAAAAATGATCACCCTTAAAAGAGGTAGTCAGTTGCATTTTTAATTGTGAGAATTGTTCTGAAAAAAATTGTCATCGAGGTAACTGACTACAAAATACCACAGCTAAAAATTGTGGTGCATCCCAATTATTTTAGTTCCGACTTCCGGAGATACAGCTATAGTGTGTATACAAAACCCGCATTTGAATATTGTAACAGTATAGCTGCGTGATGTATTGGCTTCCGTCGAGCTTCCGCTTGACTAGACTAGTGGTTGAAATGAGATGCATTTTTGGGTGGATCTCAGAAGTACTTCCATAGAGAGGAATACAGCTATAGCTAAAATACCACGTGTGAATAAATCGAAATTCTGAAAAGTTCATTTCATGGTTGTGTATCTATATGCTATTAGGTACCGTTTTCGTGGACCACAGTATTGTGAACCCCAATATACTGCACCACAAGAAAAAGATGAAGTGGACCCCAATATTGTGGCCCACACGATTAGATCCAAAAATTGTACAAATACTTTGGTTTTGTGGTCCCCAATATAGTGATCCATGCAAAACCAGAGCACCAGGGTCCAGAATATCTTTTCGAACGAATAAATTGGTATTGTGGACCCCAGTAAAGTGATCCACAAAGTTTTGTCATTGTTAACCT
>OZ023327.1:63201294-63206957 GCA_964007535.1 Brachyptera risi | reverse complement strand
TTAACCAGCAGTTAGTCGTCAGGCGTCTGCTTGGCGTATAAGCATTCACATCTTGAACTCACACGACCCTATCGTGTTGCAAATATCGATCAGATTTCTACTCATTTTGTTCCTCAAATAGTAAGCCAGATTTACTCCAACACATAATTTTGATCAAATACGCCCAGTCACATACTGACCCCAGAGTGTGATTGACCTCGCGAATGATTGAGCTTGTCTCAAACGCCTGCCCGCTCTTATCACGTGACTCACTGTCACACTGACTCAGTTACACACACCCAGTATTACAAGAAATCGAGACCAATTTAATGGAGGTACTAATCGATGAAATATGCTCAGTCATAAGAGAAATGCTAGCTTCTTCGGGTCACGATTTCTTTTTTTTATTTATTGAACGACACACTATACTGATGACTACGGCTACGGTCTATTGGCGTCGGTGAATGATATATGAGATGATGTGAAGATGAGGTGAGAGGTTATTTTATCAAGTGTTTTTGGATAGTGGGGACGAGTCGGTCGTGGCCTGTTGATAAGGAACCATCCCAGTATTGACCTGAACGACAGAGAGAAACAACGAAACCCCCTGTCAGGATGGTCGACCATGACGGGAATCGAACTCTGGTCTCCTGAACGACGGTTCAGTGTATTAACCACTCGACCACTCTTCTCAATACCACGATTTCTTTTCGACAGGAAGGGGTTATAGTCACCTAGCAATTTCATAGGGCTCAGGTCCTCTTGGGTTTAGGCCCTATCAAGCAGAATTATGCATATTCAGTATCGCTGTAAGAAAGATTGAATAATTGAAATATACAATTAATAACATTTGGATTTCGTAGGTAATGAATGAGTTTAATATGATATGGACCGAGACGCGTGGCCGAGGGGTAACACACTGAACCGTCATTCGGGAGACCGGGGTTTGATTCCCGCCATGGTCGACCATCCTGACAGGGGTTTTTCGTGGTTTCCCTCTGTCGTTCAGGTTGATACTGGAATGGTTCTTTAACAACAGGCCACGACCGACTCCTTCCCACCATCCAAAACACCTAAAGAAATAACCTTTCATCTCATCATCCCACCATCTCATTCATCATCCACCGACGCCAATAGATCGTAGCCATCAGTATAGTGTGTCTTTAAAACCCAATATAAAAATATATTTAGAAAAAATATATATGATATGGGATTTTCTATATGCAATTTCAAGTTTGAGGTTAGTTATTGAAATTACCAACTGGATATTCTGTATACCAGTTTTCGATGATCATGGTGACAATAATGGCATTAACCTGTTTCAAGCCTGCAAAAGACACATTTGGTGTATACAATAGATGGCTCAATAGGTAGGCCTATCTTACCTCCATCTTACCAAATGAACTTTGGTGATCAAGGTTGATTTTGAAATAAATTATGACGGTATAGTGCTACTTGAGCGCGCGATGTTACGGAAACGTATACACGATGTCTAACCTCGAGACGACGACTCTTGTTGCCCAGTCCCGAATGCTAACTAAGAGTTACAACTACATTATTCATATCTGACTCATTGCCCATTGTATGGAGATATATTTTTCTATTATGTTTTAAAAAATGCGTACGATAGAGAGTGAATTGAATATTATGTACATTCGGAGATATATAACTTATAAAAATAGTTTTTACTTTGTTGATCGTTATTTATGAATGTTATGAAAGAAATCTTTTGCGCTGTAGTAATGTCTTAGAATGGTCTGCTTTTGAGAGTTGACAAATGACATTCAGATGCAGTACTGAAGTTATTGATTGTAAGATTTTTTTCATTTTAATGCAATACATTATATACCAGATAGGTTTCAGCATGAGCTGACATGGCGCATTTTTCATGTGACAAGCTGGGAAATTTGAGACGATTGGCTCGCAAGTAAAACTTGCATCTCAAAATGATGTAACTAAATAACTAATAACTGTGTACGGTAATAAAACCATGCAGCCAAGCATGCATGCAGCTGCACAGTTTGCTAATCATATTTCTTGGGCAAACAACAGTTAACACACCAAGTTTCACTAGGTAATTAATCATTAAATTACTAAATAACAATACTAACTTAACATTACTAAAATTACTAAATTACTAAATTACTAAATTACTAAATAACATTACTAACTTAACATTACTAAATTACTAAATTACTGAATTACTAAATATTAATAACAAATTTATTACCAGTGTATAGAGTACAGCCTACATCCTTGAATGTACTCTGTCTTTGTATATATGCATAAAGCTGGCCTTACATGAACATTTTCGATGCGATATCGCTCCCGCATGCGGGTGCGGGACGGTGCGTCACGATTAAACAAAAGTGCTGCTGCCTAGTAGCAATTCAAGCAAGTTTCTCAAAGAGATAGGCGTGTCTATAGTCTCCCGCGATTTTCGTGGCATGACTCAAGTACGTTGACTCTTTGTTGTAATTTTGTTGACATCGCTGGTGTCTTCTCAATAATAATAATAACTATATAAAAACAAAATCTCATGAAAGAAGTCGTATGCACGTGGGCACATTGATCAATTAAGGAATTATTTTAAAACAATTCACGCTAAAATCGACACAGCTGTTCTTGGGGAAGCAGTACGACGGCGACCTCAACTTCTCAAGCGGATTTTACCTGAACCCAAGCTACATCCTGCCATTCCGCATGCGATTTATTGCGTCGCGAGCCAAAAGTTGAGTAGAGTTGTACTTGTGCGACAAAACCACGCACCGTCCCGCAGTCGTCGCTGATTGGCTAATACTTCAAGATGGCCGACAACCTGCGTTATCGCTCCCGCATGCGGTGGCGATATCGCATCGAAAATGTTCATGTAAGGCCAGCTTTACATGAACATTTTTGATGCGATATCACAACCGCATGCGGGAGTGGGACGGTGCGTCACGATTAAACAAAAGTGCTGCTGCCTAGTAGCAATTCAAGCAAGTTTCTCAAAGAGATGGGCGTGTCTATAGTCTCCCGCGATTTTCGTGGCATGACTCAAGTACGTTGACTTTTTGTTGTAATTTTGTTGACATTGCTGGTGTCTTCTCAATAATAATAATAACTATATAAAAACAAAATCTCATAAAAGAAGTAGTATGTACGTGATCAAATTGATTAATTATGGAATTATTTTAAAACAATTCATGCCAAAATCGACACAGCCGTTCTGGGGGAAGCAGTACGACGGCAACCTGAAGCGGATTTTACCTGAACTCAATCTACATCCTGCCATTCCGCATGCGATTTGGTGCGGTGCGAGCTAAAAGTTGAGTAGAGCTGAACTTATGCGACAAAACCACGCACCATCACGCAGTCTTCGCTGATTGGTCAATAATTCAAAATGGCCTATATCGCTCCCGCATGCGGTTGCGATATCGCATCGAGAATGTTCATGTAAGACCAGCTTTAGTATATGAGAAATTAAATCAGGCTTTCACTTATCCTTCGTTTAAGAGCCCGCATCTTGGCTGAGAATGTTTCCCTCAAAAATGCTCTACCCAAGTTTGATGTGCGTTGAAAAGTTTGGTTGTGGGTTGAAAAAAGGAAAGGGGATAATATTGAAATGGTTCCAGTAACCACCGCTAGATAGTGGAGTTCTCTACTTTAAAACTTGGACAAAATCTAGTTGCATTACACATTTTGGCCTAGGAAAATGGGAAAACTGTAGAATTACAGTCGAATCAAGATTTCAAATATTGATAAGCAATATTAAACTAAGAGATGTGCGTTTGTAATTTATTTCTTCTATTATTTGGTGACCGAGAATTAAGCAATGAAAACCATCAAATTAGGCACACTTTGATTCAATTACTGCTCCATAATGAAATTAATCTTCAATTTTCGATCGAGCATATCTTATTGTGAGGGTATTCATTGCATCTTACTACAAGACCGTATTGTTTGTAGTTATTGAGATGTGGCGAAAATGCACCCTGTAAACCTGTCCAAGATGCGGGCTCTTAATGCGATGTCAGAGATCAAATTATTACAAACTTCTTATCAGGTAAAGACCTAGCATTGTAGAAAAAAAACATGTCATTTTTTTTTTGGCTATGAACTTTTTTTCATAATGGATTTTTCAAAATGTCTATTTTCATTAATAAAATGCTCGAAAAATCAAGATTAGTTTCGTCATATGTAGGCTTATTTTAGAATGTGATTGATTGATTGATTAGTAGTATCATGTAAAATGAACAAAAGTGTTGAAATAACTGATTCAATCATAATGAAATTGGGCTGGAGTAACTTTTCGATTTCATTCCAATTGTTTTTTCGTAACTCTGTTATGATAAAATCAATTTTCAATCAATTTCGTTGAGAGATGATCATCTTCTGACTGGACGTGTGACAATTTCCCACCCATGGTTCACTTTCAAAAATAAAAATAAAGTGTCATGTTTATTGATACTTTTTTGCCTATGGAGAATCAATAAATCACTAACAAAGTTCATTTGAGCATCAACAATTTTTGACTTTTGTGTGCAGAAAAGGAAACCACGCAAACCAAAAAATCGTGATTTTCATACTCATCTACCGTAGAATTTGATATTCCCATCATTGGGCGTTCGAATGAAAGAATCATGATGTCCACCCCATTACGATTTATCTTCACCTTTTTCCGCCTGTCCTTTGACAATCTTGCATTTCTAGCTAGCTAGTAGGATGAGAGTCATTTAGAATTGAAAATTTAAAAGTCAAAACTAGAATGTAAGTGTAATTTCACTTGAATCACAGGGTCAAGATAATCACATGAGCATATACAATTCTATTTTCTTTGATCATATTGACAATGGTAATGCTCTTCCTCAATTGTTCGCTAGAAATAGTATCAATAATAACTGTGATTGACTGCCGAATGCATATTTCCTTCATGTCATCTCACTCCATATTGACTCGCTGTCTGGAATTCTGAAACGTTTAAGGATCTCAGAAATAGGAGACCTAACGAAGACGGTTGCCCTAAGTTTGAGAATGCGATTATTCGATGACTATGGCAATGTAAGAAAAAATGAGCTAGGTGTTGACTATTCTTTTCTTATAATTGTTCATATTACTTTGATGATAATGAAAATGATTGGAGATCAGTGGTGATGTCATTACTGCTAGTCAAATGAGATACACATTTTTTGTTTGTAGATAGTCTGACATAATTCACATATCTCCATTGAATGATATGAATAGTGATCTGACAATCATCTTGAATCATTAAGAACTTCAAAAAGTACTGGGATCAATATCGAAGATATTCAAGTATTAAGCATAAAAACAAGATTGTATATAAATTATACAAGCGAAGTGTTTGAACATTTTTTTTCCGATATATTCTTAGTCATTGAATGGATTCTCTTTGTTTTCTGCCACTTTATACAATCAACGTCAATATTTCATGTCCAATATCTATATACCTCTTTGAATATTCTTTACAAATATCATCAAAATTTCGTCACAATATTCATCGTCAAAACACTTCCATCTTATTCGTATGTATACCAACAGATTGAATACTTTGCCCAGCTTTGATGGATGACATGAAGATTATTCGTTTGTAATATTTTTTATATATATATATATATATATATATATAAGTTCGCATTCAACGGCTGACGCTTACTTCTAGTTCTTATACTCCTTGAAAAAACTCT
>OZ023327.1:63191294-63198794 GCA_964007535.1 Brachyptera risi | reverse complement strand
GTCTGCAAATGACTGTGATATACATTTACGATTTAATGGGTGCAAAATTTCAATGACAATATTCATACTCATCCAATATCAATAATTGGATGAGCGAAACGAAAACTCAATTTCACCATACCCGAAAAAGTGCTTGTTTTTTTATTTTTCATTTTTTTCATTTTTTATTTTTTTGCTCGCGCTCCACGGGTCAAACGAAAATTCAAAATAAGTTGAATCAGTGTCCTTATCTAATTCAATACTGTACAGTTTTAATGCACAATCGGTTGAACCACTTCTGAGAAAACGTATTTCAAAGTTTTCCAAAATCATAAGAATAACACAGAGGAAAAAATACGTGAAAAATATTTTCTTCGAGAGAATTCAAATTATCAGGGAATCTTATTATAATGATTATACTCATTATTCCAAACTTTCAGTCGAATCGAATAGGCCGTATTCGATGTGAACAAAAATATACACACTTTTTTTTTAATCACTCAAAGCTATAAAGATACCAATTAAATTCAAGCAACAGGTATCACCATTTGATTGAAAACGTTCAAAACAAAGCCTTCTTTATCATCATAGAAATAAATTATAAAATAGGAGGGCAGTAATGTAATTGTTTGGATCTGAAGGTGGATATATATATATATATATATATATATATATATATATATATATATATATATATATATGTATATATATATATATATATATATATATATATATATATATATATATATATATATATATATATATATATATATATATATATATATATATATATATATATATATAAAACCAATCCAAAGATATGTTGATATTGTATTGTTCCAGCTCATCCATCAACGCGGAAACACATGACGCGTTTGCCTAGTGATATTTGATCAATAGTTTCTAAAATTTTATTTAGTATCTACCCAAATCTGTGTGTGTGTCCGTGTGTATCACCTAATGCCGGCCAACGCTAACCGGGAGAAAAACAGAACTTGATTCAGTCTGTAGTATTGTTTTTTTTTTCACACAGAAGTGGGTAATTCCCAGTTTGGATATTTTCCACAAAACAGGGCAATTCCCAATTTTGATATGAGTACGTCTCTGATTTTGCTGAGTACTTCACGAATCATTCACAATCACAAATTGTCTCTATATTGAAGTAATAGTATGTGATTGTGTTCATTGACTTCTTGTCATCAGGTATCGGTATTTACTTCTCTCTATGCTGTTACATGACAAACTTACTCAAGTATAACAATCCATCAAAAATAACAAAATTGCAAACAAACCAAAAAAAAAGAACTTTTCATTTATATACGGTCATATTTCTCAAGGCGAGTCCCTCTAGTGTAATGTATATGTACGGTACATAATTATATATATGTATATATATATATATATATATATATATATATATATATATATATATGTATATATATATATATATATATATATATATATATATATATATATATATATATATATATATATATAATAACCATATAGGCATATAGGCATATATGTATAAGACATATGTTCAAAAATATTCGCAATATTTTAGAGAGATGTTCATTATTCAGAGATAGCATCTTATTGAAATCCCTTAATTGGGAACAATGATTTTGTATCAAGTTTCGATGTTATTGAAAAAAAAAATATTGAAATCGAAATTTGTTTTTCCGGAACTAGAATGGTTGGGAAATTGATGACCGGTCCAAAATTATCTGTATATATGCGCTCAAATTGGGTAAACATCGCATATGTATCAATTCGGATATAACCCTTCCCAAGTATGAGCCCTAGTGAAAACTTCACCTTTTATTCAAACTCCTAGGTGTCCATTAGTAATCTCATTATCTCATTGATTTTTCCTAATAACCAGAGATTGTGGGCTGCAAGAGAAGGCCTCAAAAACCACAAGATATAAGAAAAAATTGTATATATTCGAAACAGTATAGGCCTATGTACAAAAATATCTAATATCTGTGATATAATCATTTGGTATGGTCTACTGACTCTACTCAATGATATAATATCTATATTCATGGTCTATTTTCCGACTGCGATTATTTAAATTCTTTTTCATCAAGTTTTCTTTTCATCTATTCGGTGAATTTTTCTCGAACTCTGTACGTTCGACAATCACTGACCATAAGAGATGCTGATTCAGTGGTAAACGTGTTGGTAAAAATCTGCCGTTTATGTAACCCGGCGTTCTTTGAAAAAAATATGTTCGAATACTCCGATATTATGTTACTTATTTACTCTACACTTCTCATTTGTTCCCAATCAATTGCTTTTTTTATATTCATCTTTTTTCATATTTCTTCTGAAGATAGATAATTCATGAGAATAAAAATAATAGAGAGCGTCATACCCGAGGGGTAAACAATTAGTAAATTGGGTGTACACCTGACTTCAGATTTCAAGGGATTTCAAGTGATTTCAAGAAGATTTCAAGGGATTTCATGAAGATTTCATGAAGATTTCAAGGGATTTCATGAAGATTTCATGAAGAGTGTACACCAGATTTCAAGAGTTGTTAACCCCTCGGTCATACCATATGAGTTACAATTTTCTCAATTGTTACTCTTTTGTAATGAACACAATTCAAAGAATTCATATTGATATTCATCCACTTCATTTTCATTCAAATTGTAGAATGCGTAGACATTTCATGACTTATCCAATAATTCTTCTGCAGACACTATATTACACTATATACTACTATACACTATTATATACACTATACACTACACTATACACTATACACTATAACACTATATATTAAGAGGCCGCTTTACATCTTGTCTACCGGCTTGATTGCAGACGTTCGGGGCCCAAGTTGGCAACGGAAAACCAATCACCGTATCAACTCACAGTTCTCGGTTAGATGATCACTAGTATTCAATACGTGCTCGTACGAAGAGCTTTGGTTCAAAGTATGTTTTCAACCCTTTCAAAATAATTGTCAAAAATCAACATGTTTATACCTGTTTTTTATTGTTTTTACGATTTTTCCAGAGTGATATAATATGAAATTATGATTTTTACTGAACGTAAAGGCACAGATATACTCACTGTTGTTTTATTGCAAAAAGAATTAGACCGATTGGTTCAACCATTTACCCACCATGTGTTGGGAGCTAAAGGCCTGTATTGACTCTTTTTGCGTCCCCCCATAGGTTTTACTATAGGTTTTACTCATGGGTTGTGTGATGTAAAGTAGCCTCCTAATTGATCTAAATGCTGGATTTGATGAATGCATCTATTAGTCTTCATCATAACCTACTAATACAGATGTATACATATACGCATGGCATATGTATAACCTACGTTGAATTATCCCTACTCAAGGGAACTTTAAGTAGAAGGAGAAAGGAAGATTCGGAAGAAAACAAGTTGAAAAGAGAGAGAAATTCGAAAAAAGAGGAGACGTATTCAAAACTGTCTGGTCCCCCCCACCCTCCTCCACCCCCAACACACCTTTCGAATTGTTCTTCATCCCTGAACTAACCAATATAATTTCTACAGTAATTGTTACATGAGCTATATATCTATTTCTTCTTATGAGGTGTTAAGATCACCCTTGTAGTCTCGCGTTTAAACGATCCCAAATTGGCATCCTTCTCTTTTTTTGAGAAGCAATGACATTCTGTCAAGTTTTAGATGTGAACCCTGCTATCGATGCGCCTTAAAACCCTAATATTCATTCATTCGATTGAAAAATAATTATCACAACCCAGTTCTATTCATTTATATTTCAGAAAACAACTACAAGATCATTCCAACCAACACGAAAGAATTGTGATATATTAGGCCTACTATTGAACGCAAGCTTGGGGATCCTTGATATACTTCTAGTATATCAATCATCTATTCTATAGCGTATAGTTGGTTATTTCCCTTAAGAGTGTAAAGGATTCAAAAATAGATGAATAGATTCAAAAAAATGTATTCCAATTGCTTTACCGCACATTTGGTACATCAACTAGCTTGCTCTTCTCACACAATCGATCAAAATATAATACAGTAAGTTATATTTGCTGACTCATCCAAGTTTATCGCGCAGTGGTAAATACAAATTTTGACAATTTTCTCATATATAGGCCTGCATCTTCAAATATTTTCATATCCATGACCATGATAATTTGTAATAAACTAAAATTATTTTACTGTTCGGAATATTTTTCAAAAGACGTATACAAACGTGTATATGTCTACAATTTTATGTACAGTTGTGAGAAAACTGGCCACCAAAGAAGTCATAACAACATGCTGGGCTCACTATTCAATAGGCATCTTCTCATATATGTACCATTGTTTCATATTGATGAATCGAGTTCCCAGCAATATTTGTGACGTGGTTTAACAACAATAATGAACCTCGTTTTTTGAAACTCATACAGGATGGTAGCCAGGCATACTGTTCATGCAAATGCAAATAGCACATGACTATATATTAAAAACTATACGATCGAAATTACTATACGCTTACGGATAGCTGAAATGTTATAGGGAAATTGATGGATTTTCATATGCATACATTTCCAATTGAAAGGATGTTTGGTTTTCATTTTATGAGAAATTGAGGCCACCAACGTTTGAATACTGTACCATTGTGTGGGGGTAAAGTTCATTCTAAAACTTGAAACATGATTTACTTTGTGTGCTACAGCTATCTGTTTTCATTGTTCTTTCCGAGCTATTTTCAAGAGAGTGTCCATCTTCAGAATGGTTTGTTGTTAGTAACATATCACCATCTTGTAATACTTTTTGTAAACTCGGTAGTGATAAGTTGTTGTGAAATGAGTTGCCATGCGTGATGATTGTGTCTGTGAAAGTGGCAGCAGTGTGCATTTGTGATCTCAAAATAAATCACTGATATCAAATTATTTAACATTGAAGTTGTATGTATATGTATATATATATATATATATATATATATATATATATATATATATATATATATATATATATATATATGTATGTATATATATATATGTATATATATATATATAAATATATATTTATATTCAAATATATATATATATATATATATATATATATATATATATATATATATATATATATATATATATATATATATATGTGACATATTTATATATAGGCTCATGTGAAATTTATACCCAATACAATTTATTATTTAAAATTTAAAATTAATGAATTTATAATTTATTCATGTCAAATATTATATAATACTGAAAAAAGCTCAACGAATAAACTCATATCATGCTAAGACCTACGTTGACATTCAATGAATCGGACAGTAGAATTTTTCAACTGTAGTTTTCGACATCGTAAGTTATTTTGAAAATATCAAATTTAGTTTTCTTCTTATAGGTCGTTCATGCACTCTGCTACTTATAACTGTTTGAAGCATAGAGTAAACCATCACTGTTAAAAAAAAAAAAACTCAATTCAGAAACCACTCTCTATGTGTGTACTTATTACCAACTGAGTACATTGTTCACATTATGCTGATGTAATTCTCAGTTTGTAACTAAATTTGTGTATGGGTCAGGTTGCTGAATTTGAACCACGTCCACATTTCGACTGTAAAATTCCGAGTGGTGAACAACTAGTAAATTTGGTGTACACCTGATTTCAGACTTGAAGGAATTTCAGGGAGATTTCACGGGATTTCAAGAGTATTTCAATGGGATTTTAAGAAGATTTCAATGGATTTCAGGAAGATTTCATGACAGGCGTACACCAGATTTCAGGAGTTGTTAACCCCTAGTAAAATTCTATCGATGCCATCTGCTATCATTGATATCAATATAATTTCGTGAAATCGTAGAATATTGATGAATCAGTACAACCACACCAGATGTAATTTTTCGCGCATTGTTGTCAGACAACAGGTGATGAAACTTGAGTGATATCGATTTATGATTACTGTTTGCTTAACGACCCCACCAACAGCGAGGATATAGCTTACGGAGGTACAAATGAGCAGGTGATTATGAAACAATGAAGTGATGATAAATTAAAGGACGTTTACAGAAACCCATGCCTTATGCGGTACTCGAACCCACGTCCAACGGTGACTTCAGTTTCTGAAGCGGTGCCTCAGCTGACCGAGCTACCGAGGGCGGCCTGAGTAATATCACATATTATGTATACTATAGTTTATCATGATTCAGCATTTAGTTTTACAACGAAGTCAAAAGAAAAATGAATCAGTCTTGAATAAATACAAACTATACCGAAATATTAATTGCTATGTTCTGTATTCCTGGATTTCAATCACATTCCATGTTGGAAATAAAAACAACGAATCATCATTTTGAAAAACATTGTTTTGTTACGTATTCACTTTCGAACGTTGCTTATAGCGAATGATATATAATTCATCAATCACAAATAAGTATTAATATACACCTAACTACAGTCAATAATTCATCCGGCAACGTTTTAATGCACCTGTTCAGATTAGGGATAACCTATAGTTAGGACTAGTTGCAGTATTTCTGAAATCAATTTTCAGTTAATCAATCAAAGATACGTCCATCATAGACCATATACATTACAGTCAGTCCAAAAATCAGAAAATTTGCAGCAAAAGTGGCTCAAATTGATTTGATGGGGGGGAGAGGGGGGGGGGGCTTGCCATTAAGGTATTTTCTCGTTAATTTATTTGCAGCATTTTTCTGAAATTACATTTTTTCTAAATTTCAATAACGTATTAATTGATATCGATATTTATCAAATGATGTACACGATAATGTTTCAAAATTGAAGACAAACGTTGGAAATTGAAATTGGAAGTTGAGAGAAATTTGCTATTACAAATGGTTATTTTTCAAGTTGAGGTATATAATTAATTCAACAAGTAACCATTAGACGGTGCATAGAGAAGTGAATCACATCCAAAATAGATTTTCAATTTTAAACTTAAACCTTCGCAGCTATACCGTTTCAAAGTTATTTTCGATGAGAATAGTTAATCGTTCATGCTTGAAAGATACATGCTACATATACATGCTTGATTGGGTTTTCTAATTAATTCTGTAGAAGCGTAATTTATTCACCACCTCCCCTCAGTGTGATCTACTACTCATGATGCACTGGACTTCTTTCTTGTAACTTGTGACCATGCTATATTCGAACCAAGCTAACTGTGCGAACTTGCAGTCAAGTATACTTTTGAAAATATCACTTTCTGAATATTTTTCCGCTGGTTCATTACATATATATATGGAATTTAGAGTGTCATCATTTGTACACAAAGTTTTGAAGCTTTAATTCATGTTGGTATAACAGTATCATATGATTTCAGCTGATATGATTATTTTTTAGTTCATTGTAGGATTCCAATTATGATAAGTAGATCTAGTCAAGCTATCGATGATCTAGTTTAAAAAGGAAAAATCATTTATGGGCGAAATGTAACACCCGAGGTAACACCGAACTATGCTTGAGATATTAGCCTGGAACTCTAAAATAAACACTTACTAAACATATTTTCTTTCTGATATATTTCCATCAATT
>OZ023327.1:63171294-63188794 GCA_964007535.1 Brachyptera risi | reverse complement strand
CCCTCTTCAACTGAAATCATGATTTTTTGGGATAGAGGGTAGACTATCTCCGGCTGTGATACCCCTCATTGACCGAAGTCATGATTTATAGGTTGAAGGTAAGCCATCCCTAGTGCTGTGACTCCTCCCCCCTTCCCAACTAAAATGTCTATACATAGGTAGAGGGTAAACCATCCCTTGGGCTGTGATACCCCTCTTCGAATGAAATCACGATTCCCGGTTATATCTCGTTCACACTATGATCACTAACTGCTGTTAAGCTAACAGAGGTTAGCTGGGCGCAAAGCATCATGGGTGACACCGTTCTTAACTGAGGTAAGGTGTTCACACTGATAGCCATGAAATGGTTGTTAGTGACTTTTAATGCTGGGCTTCCAATCCTGCGTTATCCGGATTGCGATTTCGCTAAGCGGTTTTTTAAGCCACCTCGATGATAAAACGACCAATCATTGACGAAAGTTATACGAGATTTCTAATTGTTGAGCTCGCCTCAATTCCACCGCCTTGCGAATGCGAAATGCATAAGGCCGGCATGACAGCACGATGATGGCGTGAATCTTGCTATTTTTGGGGAAAGCGGTGGATTTTGATCTCGGTTAAGCTCTAACTGCGTTCACAGAACGTAGTTAGGCCTTGATGTCGGTTAGTGCTAACTGCGTTCCGTTCACACTACGTTGCTAACCTCAGTTAGTGGCTTAACAAGCAGTTAGCGATCATAGTGTGAACGGGGTATTAGAGGGTAGAACATTCCTATAGGGTAGTGATACCCCCATCAAACTGGAATCTCCATTTCAGGTAGAGGGTAAACCTTTCCAAGTGCTGTGCTACCTCCCCCCCCCTCACTCTGATTGAAATCATGATTTTTATAGCTGGACTGTAACCCATCTCTAGGGCTGTGTTACCCTATATTCTGGCTGAAGCAATGATGTACAGATATGGAGTAAAACATCATTGGGCATATAATATCATTACATATATATATATATATATATATATATATATATATATATATATATATATATATATATATATATATATATATATATATATATATATATATATATATATATATATATATATATATATATACATATATATTTATATATATATATATATATATATATATATATATATATATATATATATATATATATGTGTTGAGTTTTAACGACGCACTGAAATGATGACTAAGATCTATTGGCGTCGGATGAATGATTAATGAGATGATGGGATGATGAGATGAAGGTTTTTATGGGTAATGGGAAGGATGGTGGGAAGGAAGCGGTCGTGGCCTATATAGTGGGAACCATCCCGGCATTAGCCTAGACTACAGAGGGAATTACCACGTAAAAACCCTGTAAAGATGGACTGTAGCGGGGATCGAACCGGGTCCGATATGCCCACTGCCTCTCGGGTCACATTGAAGCAAACTCAGCTACATGTGCCGGTATATAATACTCCCCTGTCATAATAAATATGTTCTGATCAGAGGGTATGAGATCCCGGACGGGGGGGGGGGGGGGGGTATTTGTACATTGAAGATCAATTACCGGTAGAAGGGGGAATTGTTCATAGCAAATAATATTTCGAACTTTTTAGAAAATCTTCGAATGTTATGATTGAAATTGGAATTAATTTCATACTGAAGTTTGTGATTCTATATAAAAATTCAATTTAAATCACATTCAATGAAAAAACATTATGCAGATGAATTTGAACCAAATAATCATCAATGTAAACAATAATATTCTTATTTATTGTTGTTATCTTGCTAGGCCTATACCAATTGAAAACAACAGAATATTGATTATCATCACCTCTTTAATTGAGATAACAAATATATGTTTCGGTTAAAGAGTTGTTCACAATAATTTCTATGACAGAATTTTCTCTTATTCAGTTTCCACAGTTATAGCCATTCTTTTCTTCTTCTTGCCCATCTCCTATACTCACTCTCTTTTCCACTACATCTTTTCCTCCTCCGTATTCTCTCCATACCTCTCTATATAGCATTCTACCGTCACCTTCACCTCCTCCTAATCCTCTCCATATTCACCTTCTGTTATATAGCTGCCCTATGCGTGATGCCCTCCTGCCATCTTTCTCTTAGTCCCCTCTTCTACTCTTTCAATTCTGTTCTTTGATGTACTTTGTTCGTTCTTCTCAAACGCAACTCTCGGTGAACTCATCTCTCTGTCTCCTTTTTGAAATAATAATTATTGTGATTATTAATAGAAAAAACTTGATGAAGTACAAAATGTCCTTGGAGAAAGGATTGAGATGAATGTAATTATGATTCATGAACTTCTTGTATTGATATGAATATTGAAGCAAGATATCGTTGTCACTAGTGAATATGAGTTATAATATTGGGATTACTTATACAATGAATTGATTTTATCACATTGAAATTTTCTATTTTCACTATTAAATAGATTGAAGTTTCACATTTTTTTTCAATCTACAAATTCAAAACAGATTATTGTACAAATTGGTTCCCTAATAACTGCATGGCTGGCAATCGATTGAATAGATAATAGTTATAACAGCTCCAACTCTACCCAATATCATGAAATATTCTAGCTCAGATAAATTATAGTGCTACTGATTGAGAATATTAAAAGATAGTTGGACCAGTTTGCGTGTTTTTCGGCAGCGGTAATTGGTCTGGTTGAGCCCACTACTCGTGTCCAAGGTGATACAGCGGTGACACGCGAACTTGCTGTATACTGGCCACTGGCAAATTGATATCCACGGTGAAATCAGCGATAGATTCTGACACTGAGAGAAAAATATGTCTAGGAACTACATTTTGAATTGAACGACGGTCTAACTTTGAAGTCGTATAAGTTCATGTAAAATGTGGAAACGAAAGTTTAATGAGCGTCAAATGAGATGAACATTAAATTAAATTGTTTTGTTTGATGGGAGGACTCGACGTGTGTCAATTCCTCAGATGAATTAATGTTATTTTAAGTAATTTTGATCAAATTTGTAAGCTTCTAATATTTCACTGATATTTTTGTTAGATGAATATTATTCATAAATAGGACAGATTGGCCTAATTGAATTAACACAGAGGTGAATAGGTATATATATATATACTGCTATTTTATTTGAGTATTATTTCTCGTTGGTACAGCATAACAAGCATAATAAACATCGGCATGAATCTAATTTATTAATATAATATAGTCTCCCTCCCTTAATTTAACAACGGTTATCAAAAATTGAACCGAGATGAGACTTTTGTCTTCTTCTATAGGTAACTGATCTGCTGTGTGTTAGAGAATCAATCTACCGTTCACTGCATAGTCGGCTCAAACTCAGAACATTTTAGGTTCATTGAAACGGTAGGTTTTGTATGGTCTATTGATCATTCTATCATAACTCTTCGTCACTTTCACTCAATTCATCGAATATGTCATGTGTGTTGTACATAATTATAACTGAGACGAGTGGCCGAGTGGTTATTACACTGAACCGTCATTCAGGAGACCGGGGTTCGATTCCCATCATGGTCGACAATTCTGACAAGAATTTTTTCGTGGTTTTCCTCTGTCGTACAGATCAATTAATACTGGGTTAGTTTCTTAACAACAGGCCACGACCGACTCCTCCCGACTATCCAAAAACACCTCATAAAATGACCTTTTATCTCATCATCCCACAGATCATTTACCGACGCCAATAGATAGTATTCATCAACAGTGCGTCGTTAAAACCCTATATAAATAAATAAATACATGAATACACATCATGTATACGTGATTACGCGTCACGTTATTGGTTTTAAATTATGCTAGCTTGACCATAAGACGCCTCAGTCTTCTCCTATAGGTGGCTAACACGCCGTAAACTATCACGACCGTAGTTTCCGAAATATTAGATTCATTTTCCCTAATTCTCGAATTTTGTTTCTTGAAAAATGAGCTATAGATTTAGGTGAGTAAAGAATGTTGAACCGGCACAGTAGCTGAGTGGTTAGCTCACTTGCTTCGTGATCCGGGAGGTGAAGGGACATATCGGACCCGGTTCGATCCCCGCCACCGTCCATCTTTAAAGGGGTTTTTCGTGGTTTCCCTCTGTAGTCTAGGCTAATGCCGGGATGGTTCCTATAATATAGGCCACGACCGTTTCCTTCCCACTATCCTTCCAACTACCCATAAAAAACCTTCATCTCATCATCCCATCATCTCATTAATCATTCATCCGACGCCAATAGATCTTAGTAATCATTACAGTGCGTCGTTAAAACCCAATATATATATATATATATATATATATATATATATATATATATATATATATATATATATATAAGAATGTTGATAATGCAACTAGGCCTACTGAAGTCAGGCGCGAATAACTGCCTGAACGACTGATTTCGTTCCGAATTGTCTGTCCGTCTACTTCCATCATGCCCATGCATTCACTCTGCCAACTCCTCCGACTGTAGTTTTCGAAATTTCAATTTTATTTTCATTTCACTTTGTTTGAAGAAATGAGCCATAGGTTCATGTAATTACAGAATTTTGCTATAAATAAATAACTCACATGTACTCAACTCAGCTTCTGATTTATTATGCGAACGATCGAGTTTTTCTCGAGCGCCTGCGCACTCTTACTAATACCTACAGCAAGTAAACTATTATTAAACATATATACCATGTTAAATACTATATATAGGGCCTACTTTAATTGAACACTCATGTTTTCTTTGAAATGTCATGCAAAAGAGGTTCGTAGTGGCCACGAAATTGTATTTAAATTATAAATTTGTACTAGTCTATAGTTGATGATACATTATTAGTACCACCGTCGTTGAGGCAATTGTTCACATCGAAAAAATCCATCAAAATTTGTGATTAAAAATCGGAAAATATAATATACATGAAGTCCAAAGGCTGTGTACATGACTACATTCTTGTTTGCTTATGTAACATCACGCAAGAATAACGAAATGCTATTTGTATATGATTGATGCTGTTGATTTTACTAAATAATTCATTGAACATATATACCATGATCATAATATCACCGGCACATGTGGCTTAGTTACTAACGCGCTCGCTCTGGGAGATGAGGGGCATATCGAACCTTAGTTCGATCCCCGCCTTCGTCCATTCTTTACAGCTGGGGGGTTCGTGGTTTCTTCTGTTCATGTGTGGCTAATGCCGGGATGATTCCTACAATATACGTCACAACCGCTTCCTTCCCACTATCCCCATTACCTGGAAACCTTTATCTTATCATCCCATCATCTCATTAATCATTCATCCGACGCCAATAGAGCTTTGTAATCATTAGAGTGCGTCGTAAAACCTAATATAAATAAAATGAATGAACGGTGAATCATTATATTCTTATCAAATGAATGAGAACGCTATAAGCCAAAATAATGAATATTTATCAAGTCATATAAGCTTAATCAAACTGAGGCAACGCTATAGAAACTGAAGCCACCGTAGGGCGTCCCGCATAAGGCATGGGTTTCAGTAACATCCTAGCTTCCACTTATCACTTCACATAATTTCATTATTGACTGCATATTCGTACCCCCAAGTAACGTGACTGTTGATGAGGTCAACACAAACAATAAACAACCAAACAATAATCACTGATCAAACAATAATTGATCAATTTTTGATTGTGCCTTTGCAGTTTGAGACCGATTGGAATGACTAGTAACCCAATGATTGTGATGATACTAAAAACCGGTGAATTTCAATATGGCTCTGATGAGTGTACTTAATACTTGGCGTCATTTACTAACTACCATTCAGCGTCAAAACAGCAAAAGAAGACATTACTCATGCACATTATTATCTGAGCCAAATTCACAACTGACACGAAATCACTTTGGTCTTTTGGAGCTAGGCTCTCTAAGAATGAATTGGATGGTCTATGTCTTAAATTGGCCGCAGGCTGCGAAACATCTAGTTCTACTTTGGGCATATACTATCTGTATACCCAAAGCCATGTGAAAACTGAAATCCTGTCTTACAAATGATACTCTCGTATTTTTTCCTTTCTATATATACTCATATTTTTTTATTGTCTTAAACTATATATGGAGTGGGGCAACCAATTTTGAAAATGAGCGGTCCCAAATAAACGGCTGCGTAACCCTATATTAAGTTTCAATTTCCTTCCACAATTATACACCTTCGTGGCTGAAGGTAATTACGGCATGTTCTTTATCGTGTTGATGAATCTCCACTTGATGGCGATAGGTTGATGTTTTTGGTTGGTAAGGGGGAAAGAGGAAGAGGGGTTTAAAACTATTGCCTCAAACCATCAAATATTTCTCATTGTTTCAAGTTGCTTTTGCTTTCGGACCTCAAGGATATTATACTATTCTCTCTCTCTCTCTCTCTCTCTCTCTCTCTCTCTCTCTCTCTCTCTCTCTCTCTCTCTCTCTCTCTAACACACACACACACACACACTCCTTGGTCCTTTTAAAATTCCCAACATTTCGTTTTTAAAATATATATCCCCTCTTCTTAGAGCTAATTCGTCTTCTAACCCTCAGGTATCTAGACCTGTTATGTTACCACACGAAAGACGGAGCTCCGTGCTGTGGCATTGTTATCATATTATGAAAATTCTTAACTAATTCATAAAAAAAAAATGGTTAAGTGAATGCAAAATCTTAAGTGATTTACTAAATACCATCCATAATTAGTATTGTATAATTAAAAACATGGTCACGTGTGAGTAATTATAAGCGCGTTGGGTTAGAATCCATGATGTATGTAATAGAAAATAACATGGCTATGTATTACAATATTTTCCTTCCTCTTTCCATAACTATTTCACATTATGGATCATTTTATTCTGTTTTGCTGTACAAAGCACTTGGCCCATCGTACAACAGAGAACAATAAATGCAGAAAGTTCTTGTTGAGGTTACTAATATAATAATAATATGCTAATTTTATTAACACCATACTTTAATTCAATTTCTGTGTTGATCTGGATCCCAGGATTCTGGAATAATAAACATTTATGACCTCACCTCATGATAATGATGATGATGATAGTAATAATAATAACAATAACAATAATAATCATCGTTAAAAAAAAAAAGAAAACAGTTTTTGCTCGTGAATCGTCATTTCTACCTAAATATTGTTGGTGTGGACTTGAAGCACCTTTTGCCTTCAGCTTGCCAGGCCCACCATTGAATTATTATGATAATCACTATCTAAGACATGGTATGCCAAGCCTACCTGATTAGTGATGCGTGGCAGGGGGAAGGCGAGGAGGGGAGGAAAGAAGCAAGGGGGCATCAGCTTGCCCATAGTTTTGATTGATGGGGCGCCCTAGGCTTGAGACGTAAATGAGGCACGCCAACAACCACCGCCACCTCACAACACACGAAATCAATTTGACAAAACAAATTTTTTGACTCGTTTATATTTTAAGGTATGTATTTGTTTATATTATTATATTATATATACCTATATAATACTACTTCGCACGATGATGTGTATTTTTTTTTTTATGTAATGCTTTAGGGGCCGCTTGGTCGGGAGGAATTGAATTCAATTAACATTTGGTTTTATGATTATTTGCTTTCGGCATCTAGCGGGCTTATTATGTATATTATGTTTTCTTTCTCGAAGTGAGCTTATTTAGTATTTACCATGACTGGTTAATACCAAAATACGTTTCATTGCGATCACTCACGGACTATATTGTGTCAATGATTGAATTGATATGTTTTTCAAACAATGCCTCAAAACTCAGGATTGTGAAATAAATTTCAATACTTTTTCACTTTTCATCTCTTGACACCTTGAAATGTGGAATGCATCAGGACTTTGATGATAATTATCAGTTGTTTAAGTTCATATTGATTATAATTGGTTTTGCGTTAAAGTTTCTCTGGTATAGGCCTACCTTTAATTCCATATTTCATCACTATTATTTTATAGAATATTATGACCTATATTATCTATGTTTCAACTATTTTCTTCATCAATTCTCCATTCTTTACAAATGAAATCAGGGACGTCGTTAGGACCTGTGTATTGGGGGGCGCACAGGTTACCTGAATAAAATTATCGCCCAGCTGGACACTTGCCACGCGCGAAAAGGGGGTCTGGGGGGCAGAAGCCCCCCAGCAGAGCCCGCAGGAAAATTTTGAAAATATGGAAATTTTTCAAGAGATTTTTGCGATTCACAAGTGGTTTTGGAGTCTTATAATATTGTATCATCATGGACATTTTCGAAGCTATTCTAGCGATTTCACCCAGCAATATTCCAGCGGTGATTTTTTTGAAATATGGTCATTTTTCAAGTGATTTTTGCGATTCACAAGCATGCAGTTTCGGAATCTAATAATTGAATCATTATCGAAAAGAAAAGAGGAAGTGTTAAGTAGTAGACTTCATATTAATAAGTCATCAACTTATCATATTTTATTGTGTGTTTATTCGTAGGGTCAACATTGTATATATTTTTAGGAGCGCGCGCCCCCCCCCCCTGAGACCCCCTAACGACGGCCCTGAATGAAATCATCAAAGGACGTGCCATATTGAGCGCATGTGCTGTATAGAGACGGATTCTGGTGTTGTTTTATCATTATCGTGATGGGATATCATTTTATTTACTCTTGAGAAAAACGCGTTCAAGAATTTTCTAGAATACAATAATAAAGACCCACAAAAAATGTAATATTTTCCCTCCCAAACTTTTTTTTTTTGACTTCTGAAGAGAGCAATTATCCAAATGATTACAAACTGTCCCACCGATGAGAGCACATCATTTAAAAATAATAAAAATACATTGCATATAAGCCAAATACAAGCCTATAGGTAAAACAATTGAAAATATGCGATCTGTATAAAGCACGTGCAAAGTTTTTAATGTCATAGCTGCTGTTATAAGGCATCCCTAGCCTCCATAGGGTCAAGAGTTCCCGCGAGGGAGATTTCACAGATATAAATGAATAATATAACCCTCAACATTGCAAGACACAAGCTTGACAAATACATCATAAGGTGCAAACAATATTTGTCGGAAATGGTAATTGCTCAAATTGTATGATTACAACGGTGGAAAGATCAGTTGTATGTATAACAGTATATGCACTCGATATTTTGTCCAACAATTTTCACCTCACAGCGCACCATTACATACTAATAGCATTTGATATAATGTGAATATTTATCATGGATTGACAGTCATTTCGATTTCAGAAGATACTTCTATTAATGGTGTGAAGCAGTTTCTCTACACGAATCTGATAATTCCTTGCGAAGCCAGCTACACGCTATAGACTGCTTACACGACGCGTTTCCAGACGGTTTTGCATGAGCATGCTGTATCTCCAAAACTAATGACGAACTTGAATCACTCTAGTTTATTGTAATGACAGGAGGCGCCATACACGACACGATATATCAAACTTGAGCTATATCGGACCAAACGTTAGGAAGTGATAGCACTGTGAAAAGCGTATCTTTTTGGTTTTCTTCTCATTCTCCTTCTCCTCTTACCGTCGTCAACCTGCGAAATAAGCTACAGGCCAACTTCATGGACGTTCAGCCGGTAACATGTGGACTCTTACGATGATACGGAAATGTGCCTTTTGAATGTTTCAACCGGAAGTCACTAATGAAAACCGAAACTAATGTCATTTAACACTCATTTTTCAAGGTTTTATCATTTGAAAAATCATTTCCTGACAGATTTTGATACAATTTCAATGATATGTTTGGATAAATATATTTTTTAAAAGTTTGTGTGTGAGATATTGACCAATTTTTCATTCTTGAGTGTTATAATAACTCCCAGGATTGAAGTTTACTGCCTTATCGACCCACTTGTCGACGCTATTTTGTCGCGAATCACGGCCCCAATGAACCATCGAACATTTTTCTCAATCAACATGGTAAGTAAAAATACATCAACCATAGGCCAATTAGCAAGCAGAAACAATTCACAAATAAATGTTGTGTCACACTAGGTGAGTTATACGGTCTATATTTCATTTTAGGTCCTGTGATTTATATTGACAATGCACGTTTCTGTCGACAAGACATGAGCAGTATCTAGGTATATACATGTATTTTAAGATAAGTATTCTGGATACATTTGTATCTTGTATTTCAAATACATGCTCAGAATGTATCTTGTATTTTGTATTTCAAATACATGCTCAGAATGTATCTTGTATTTTGTATTTCAAATACTCGTTCTCAATGTATAGTGTATATCTTTTCAGAGCTATTGAAACACAAAATACATTTTTTTCATCGATCTATAGTATTCCAATCAAACAGTTAAATAATATCTGATGCACGCTCTAGTGTACAAATTCAGAATGACTAGATCAAAATTCCAACTATCAATTGAATCGTTTCGTCCAATATTGACCATCAAATTCATAAAGGATATTGCAAAGATCAACCCGATTTCTTGACCTCGCTAAAATTACGCTATACTTGGAGACATCACTTACAAATATCACCAGGGACCATCCTGTCCACAAACAGGACAATAGTAGGACTATTGCTACCATAATAGCTGAACTTTTTTTCTTTAAAAGATATCAAAATTGTTTTGATACTGGAATGTACTATTTTCAGTGGTCTTCATATGTCAAATTTCTTATTTTTTTAATTTCATGAATGTATCTTTGGAATGTATCTTTCAGAAGTATCTTAAGACACCATCTTGTATTTTGTATTTGAAATACATTTTTCAAATGTATCTTGTATCTTGTATTTGAAATACATTTTTCAAATGTATCTTGTATCTTGTATTTGAAATACCCAAAATTCAAGTATCTGTATCTAGTATTTTAGATACTTCAAGATAGAGTGATTTGCCCTTGGTTGCTGTTGATGAAATCAGTAGTAGGCCTATTTACCTATGCGTGGAAAATCCTTCATGAATGAATGGATGAATGAATGTTAGGGTTTGAAGGCGCGTTGACAGCGAGATCAAATTGCGCCTTTAGCAAAGTGGAGAAAATATTGGTTTCAAACGTAGTTCTACCGCAAATGATTTTGTCGCGAAAAGCATTTAAAGAAAAACGAAGTTATTTGTGACAGAATCATATTAGAGAAGGATGGCTTTTCAGTTTGAACTTTGAAGGTGGTATCATTCCAGTCTATTGGAATGATGCGCATCTGAAGTTAGTTGATCATCGAGTGTTATCACAGTATCCACTACAAAGAGTGAGGGAAACCGTGAAAAACTCGGTCACAATCGCATTGAGTATCATAGATAAAGTAGGCCGACACATGTACTTTATTTGTGATTCTGTGATAATTTATGAGACCGACATCTAGGCCATGGTATAGGAGAGCATTGTAGGCCCAGCCTATACCAATGCTAGCTGGGTCTATAGTGAGCCTAGCTCCAGGCTTATGATATTTTGCTCATTTTCTAATGGAAATCCCGGTGAAATCACAATGCTTTCCAAAACCCCTCTATACTCGAAGACCCCCTCTGTGTTTTTGACGCCGGAAGGACCTAATATGATTATGTATAAGATAATTTCACAGGGGACAACAAGGGTTTACTGCATCGTTACTGTTTTGTAAGGTCACAGTTCTCCCTGCTAAAGTCAATAGTCCTACAGTCCTACAATGAAGTGTAAGCGACTCTATTACTGAATAAAATGAATGAATTGAGTCTTCGCTTCGTTCATCTAATAATCAAGATACGATTCGGATAATTTGTCTTTGGATTATATTTGAAAACTTGTCCATTAATACTAGCAAATATGAAGCACAAAAACCTGCGATATTCCCACCAAAAACAAAAACTTGTAAAACCATGGAACCAATTGCCCTTGCTATTCAAAGACTTTGGCATATAAAAAAAGTATATAGTGATATGAAAAGTTTTTACCAAGTTAACTCGTCAAGAGAGGGAAAATGCATATTTGGTGGATAGAAATTGGGCATATAATGCAAACGTTCGGTAATCATTGCTGAGCTTAATAGCTTTTGACATGATGAAATGAAATGTGCATGGCAATTTTATTACATCATGTCAAAAGCTATCGAGCTTGGTTATAATTACCGTACATTTGCATTTTATGACCAGTATCTATCCACACATAAGCATCATATTCCATAAAGGGATGAAGATTTTCAACAGAATTCCTTGTGAAATCACAAATGTGAACAATGCATCAAAATTTAGAATGGAGTGTTGTAAATTAATCAAAGATGGTATGCTTACCCAAAAACATTATGAAAAATGTGGTTTCTGGGATATAATGAATGAGTGAATGAAATTATGAATTATCCAATTTTATCCAACTTTAATCCAATCCAATTTTAGTATCAGTACTAATTGTAATCTCATATTATGATCATGTTGTACTATTTAATTCTTGTGATTAGGCCTAACCATGTATATAATGTGAACTATGTAAAATGAAATAATGGATGTAAATAGCATATATATGCTAAAAAATAGAAGAATACAGTACAATTCCTCACCTTGGCCAACACCTTTTATACCACTACTTCTATAGGTATATGCCAAAGTGTTTAAATAGCAAGGGTTTGGCTCCCTGTTTTTACAAATTTTTGTTTTTGGTGGGGAGACTTTATACATGAAAAACATACAGAGAGCAAGTTTTTTGTTTGTATGGTACATACATTGTATTTTTGAACATGCCACTTCGTATGTGAAATTATGTAAATACTTTCATGAACAATGGCTAATTGTTGCTCATCGTGATGATCACGAGAACCATAACATGTGACGAGACATAGGCCTATTTAGTAAAATATTTGGTGAAAATTTCATATCTAAGATCGAGCTCCTATACCGGTTTTACCGTGAATGTGAAAATGATATGTATATGTATATAGCCTATATATATATATATATATATATATATATATATAATATATATAAAAATCGAGCAAAATCATGAATATTCCATGAATGAACCAATTATTCCTTTTGTGATTGTATAAAATGTCATTTAATATATATATATATATATATATATATATATATATATATATATATATATATATATATATATATATATATATATATATATATATATATATATATATATATATATATATATATATATATATATATATATATATATATATATATTAAATGACATTTTATACGATCACAAAAGGAATAATTGGTTCATTCATGGAATATTCATGATTTTGCTCGATTTTCAAATGTTCAAATATACTTATATAGCGTTTTCCTAGTATACCTTACGTTCAATTTCTCTTACTCCTTTCTCTTCTACTCCCTCTTCTACTATACCTCACTTCTTACTCTTTGTTTCTCATGTATTCGACCCAGTGACTTCTGATCGCATTTGATCGACGCCAAGCGCATGCGCATATCGTTCACTCTGAATAGGGTTGATTACGTCCATTATATATGTTATATGGGGTATAATGCCAGCTTTACAAGTTACACGACAGAACAATTCATGTCTAAGATCGCCCTCATAACTTGACATCCTATGGCTTCATAGGTCACAAATGACCAACGCCCCTTTCATGTACCGTATCTCCATATCTTCGTTCTGTACATCTTTATACATTCGATATTCCTATACTTTATCGTAGAATATTCATTATAGAATGATGAAATCTTGCTATAATGCGCCAAAGCTTCAGTCAAGAAGACCAGGGTTCGAATCCCGTAATGGTCGACCATCATGACTGAGGTGTTCCTTCGTTGCCCTATGATCGTTAAAATAAATATCGGGATGGCTCCTTGAAATAGATCATAATCATTTTCTTCCCACTCTCCCAAAATCCCGAGGAAATAACCATTCGAGCGTGTTTCCTTCATCTTTGTCGTCCATTCACCGACGCCTTGGATCATGGTCACTATTTCCCACGAGCGCCGTTGAATCCGCGATGAAAATGACGTACAGGACTAAATTCGATAAATTCATTGAGTAATCAAATCTGATCATATTTGATGGATTTAGCCACAAATCAAAGATCCAATTGACAAATTGTCACATGTCATCATTTATTTGGTACGTTATAGATCAGAGATTTTGGCGTATACCGTATATGAAGCTGTGTTATAAACACCTTCTTAAATTTGATACTTCACATATGCCCGGACAGATTATTTCGAATCCCGCGAGTTCCTCCGTAAAAAAATCCACTTAAAAGTTGCATGCAATGATCAGTGAATTAAATACAAATCGTTTAAATCAAAGGATTATTCAATAAAAACCTGATTGCTTTTAAAACGCACAATCTACCCTCAAACAGAACAAAATTGAAAGATGTGATGCTTATGAAGGGTCTTTCCCGCACTCGTTGCTTGTTTGGGCTCACAAATCTTCTTCTCCACTTTTCAATGTGTTCCGACGCCCCTGCTTGTGATGACCAGTGTAATATTAAAATTGCGGAAGTTAATTTTACCAAGATACATATTTATATGAAAATGTTATGAGCTGGTAATCAATAAAACGTTGATGGCGATATTCAACTTGTCAGAATGGATATTTCATAAATGGATAAGTTTGGCAGGTATTGAGATTGATATTTCTTCATACATTTTATGGACCAGGATTGTCATTCTATAGACTCTCTTACAGCATGCGCAATGGTGTGAATCATTTCGGTTTTCTCTGAAAATCAAATTATATTGATAAAATTAATCATCATCAGCATATTCAGGTGGTTTTTTTCTAGGTAATTCCATCCGAGTTGCATAATTATAAGAGTGTAGCATGTACTTTAAATAAGGCAATACCTAAATCATCGGACAAAATATCATTTGAACAATTCCGGTATTATAAGAGCGTAAAAAAATCATATTTCGTTGAATTTGAGCCATGTTCGATACATTTCAGCACTCATCTTTGTTCCAACCTCCACACTCCCCCTCAACCCCCCTCCCAACCATCACCTCCATGTACTTATGGACCTCATCGTATCATTTACTATTGCCATTTGCCTTTCAGTCATAGTTTGACGCTCCACTGGCGATGACATCATGGTTACTGAACAATCTAAGACTAGAGTCACCATTTACCATGGCGTTGGTTTGCCCACTTCAGGCCTCTTCAATTTTCAAGAGGTTATTGTAATGCATATCCAGTTCTGATTGGTTCGTACAGGGAATGCTCTTTTCGATGTTCTGGATATTGGGGAGCATCAGATAATAATACCGCGTTTTCGCTTTCTTGCATCTCAGTTGTATGTTTCATTAACATGCACAAAAGTCAAATGGGCGCAACATGGCCTGCTGTCGACGCGCCTTCAAACCCCAACATTCATTCATCTTTTTTGGCAAAACAAGCAATTTGATGGTAATCTGTGAATAAAACGTGACGTACATTTCAAGCACACAGTTTGAAAAACTAGTATGAGAGGGTAATATGATTTGTTAACCATTAGAATGATATCTGAAAAGGTGATTTTCGAACTATATATACGCACCAACCACCAACAAAAATATACAGTTGAAAGTAGATACTTCATTATGTCAAAATCTATTACAAGACAAATTGTTGAGTTCGTAATTATTTGTTGAAGTTCACAAACGATCAAAATAATTCTGTAGTTCTAATTTAAAAAATCAAGAAAAAAAAGTTGGTTACAATTTCAAGAGAACCACATTCATATCCCGCTCTTCATATCTTAATGTGTGTATTTTAGAAAGATTCTTTGTCACCAGTAACCTAATAACACGTGTATGATCAAGCTCTACTTTTTTTGTGAACGACTGTAACAGCGATGGCGCTCATGTATATCGGCACCTCCAAATTAGTGGGTTCATACCAAAGAAGGTGGGATTTTTGGTTCTATAGGCACAACTCAAGACTCAACATGTTTTCCTGTATTGTTTTTGATTGGTGAATTCCCCTGTAATTACATTGGTTTGTGCCTGGTGGTTTCTTATTGGATGTTCTCACACGGTTATACAAAGGCATGTAATTTTCTTGTTATTATCTCTGATACTTTAGCGCATGATGGGAAGATCTGTCACGCAGCATACGATAGACGGACGCTCCGAAGAGAATCACCTGTATTATGGTTCAGGTTAGAAGGCCAGATTATGCAGACTATTAAATATTTTACCTGACTTGATACACGGATAGATTAATTATATTCAATATTTCGTTCCGATGAACTTTCATAAAATTGATTGATGTTGAAGAGAAAATATGTGTTGTTATGTGTATTTGGAGACTAAAAATATCGATTTATATATATATATATATATATATATATATATATATATATATATATATATATATATATATATATATATATATATATATATATATATATATATATATATATATATATATATATATATATATATATATATATATATATATATGTATATATATATTTATATATATATATATATATATAATATATATATATATATATACATATATATATATATATATATATATATATATATATATATATATATATATATATATATATATATATATATATATGGGCCTATATATATATATATATATATATATATATATATATATATTATATATATATATATATAATATATATAAATATATATATATATATATATATATATATATATATATATATATATATATATATATATTCATATATATATAAAATATATATATATATATATATATATATATATATATATATATATATATATATATATATATATATATATATATATATATATATATATATGAATATAAATATATACATACAAATGAATGATTCACACTGGAACGTGTGGCCGAGTGGTTAATACACTGGACCGTCATTCAGGAAACCGAGATTCGTGTCCCACCATGGTTGTCCATCGATCCTGACACGGTTTTTCATGGTTTCCCTTTGTGGTCCAGGTCAAGACTGGGATGGTTCCTTAACAACGGGCTACGACCGACTTCTTCCCACTATTCAAAAACACCTGATTGAAAATAACCTCCCATCTTATCATCCCATCATCTCAAATATCATTCACCGACGCCAATAGATCGTAGTTATCAGTGGAGTACGTCGTTGAACCCAATATGAATGAATGGATAGATGATTCGCTGATGGTATATTTTAGTTTACCAAACCCTTCATTTTTTGGTTAAGAAAAATCGATTGAATCCTGAAATGAAAATGAAAATCACGAATTGAAAACAAACCTGCTTCAATCAGGAATACTCTAATGTTCGCGTTATTTGTTTGTGGTATGGTGAAAAGAATTATCTGATGATATGGATTCTTCCTGAGGAAATATAATGTTCAAAACTCTGAAATTGGATGCTGTTTCAAATTTTGCTTCATGCCTTGTGTTCAATACATTACTGTGAATCGTTCATAACGTTCATAACGAATACATTGATGCATTATATATATATATATAAATATATATGAATATATATATATATATATATATATATATATATATATATATATATATATATATATATATATATGAATATATTCATATACATAATATATAAATATATATATATGAATATATATATAAATATATATAT
>OZ023327.1:63140476-63171094 GCA_964007535.1 Brachyptera risi | reverse complement strand
TCTACAGAATAGCGTGTTGCTAATAGTCTATCTTAATTTGCGTTAGGCACGAGTGAATCATGTTTAGAAAGCTTTTGTTGGCATCTCACTATAGCCGAATATCCAACCGGAATAGTCTAGTAATAAATATTCTTTCTGGTCAGACTCTAATCCACAGGTGGCGGCTGTTATGCCATCGAGCGTATACTGCCTGCTTTTAGCTATAGTTGGATATAACATATATTCGATGCATGTTGTGTGTATAATATAGGGTTTTCAACCGATAGGTATATATAAGGTACTGTGTGAACTACCACACATGATAATGTCACTTGAGAAGAATTATTGCCCGGTTAATTTCAATTTACGGCTTATTGCTGTCGTGACCTATTCGTAGAGCGAGAAAGATTGACCCCCCACTTTACACATCACATATGTGCAATAAGAAGGATTATATACATTAGAAGAGGGATTTGACGTTATTCAAATGCATTTGAGTAAAATGCAGTTTGTTGAGAGATTTATTTTTATGCATATTTGATTTGATATAAAATTGCACATGAAGCGAAAGAGCTGAATAATTGTAGAAACATGTTTCGATTCAGAATGATATTCAATTTAAAACAACATATTTTACCATTTTATTTCTTGAGAATGATTTTTTGTAAGAGGGACACATTTGACTTACTGGGTTAATGTTATATCGCATAGTATTCAGTATGGAATATATTTCTATAAAGTGCTTTACCATACGGAATATATATATATAATAATAATAATAATAATAATAATAAGAGGTCCGACACAATTTCTAGGTGAACTAAACAGATATCTCAAAGAAAACGTATTCTATGACATTGATGAGTACTTCAGTCTACAAAACTGAAGTAATGTGAAACTGTTAGTTGGTTTATGATATAATTCAAATTGTATTAATTATTGATTCTGTGATTTATCAAGTAATTTGTTACAGATTAAATATTGAGTATATATTTAATTTTATCATATTTTATGTACTGTTCAAACATTGTATTATGTAAAGAACTAAATAAATAAATAAATAAATAAATAAATAAATAAATATATTTTTGGATATCCAAATTACGACTTACGTGGAATATGCATGCAGATCTGAGGTTATGATTCTCTCAATATATTCTAACTGATGTGGCTGTCGTATCGAGTCAAAGTTATACCTCACATTTTTACAAGACTACAAAAATGGATACATTTTGCATTCGCTTATTGAGACACCATCCATCGTATTACTATATAACCAACCAAATTTATTTCGACATTTGTTTTAATACCAAGCCGTTGAATTGAACGTATACTTACAACGATAGATTATCAAACTGATAATATAGGGCCCATACTTATAGGAAGGATACTAGGCCTGTACTTATAGTTCGTGCTAGAGTGAAATGACATTTTCATTTGCGTGAGAGCTGTTACGAATGTGTCGAAATATATACAAATGACTGAGGAAAGTGGTCGAGTGAGTAGCACACTGAACCGTCATTCAGGAGACCGGGGTTTGATTCCCTCCATGGTCGACCATCCTGACAGGAGTTTTTCATCATTTTTCTCTGTCGCCGTAGTCAATACTCCTCAACAAACGGGCCACAACCGACTCCTCCCCACTATTCCAATCCAATCACCATCCCAACCCAATATAAATAAAATGTATACATATGATACGAGCATTCATAATTGGTCATTAAAGATTTGACGGTAGCACATCCTATGAGGTTACATTGATCAACGAATATAAATATAAATAAATATATATATATATATATATATATATATATATATATATATATATATATATACACATACATATATATATATATATATATATATATATATATATATATATATATATATATATATATATATATATATATATATATATATATATATATATATATGTGTACCCTTGATTAAAGAAATTCCACATTCGGGACAAAACTGTCTCGTCTTACGAAACTCAACATAGGAGCGAGATTTGCAAAACGGGGCGCCAAGAGTGTTATTATATAAAGCACTTTCGAGAAACAACTTTTCTGAAGAATAGTACTACAACGCTTGACTAAGTACATACAATTAACATAACTAATGATGACATTTTTGTTTCAAGTCTTGTTGGTACACTCGGCTTTGGAGTGTCTAATTCTCAGGTAATTTGTTTTGTCTGCTTTTCTTGTCTACATGTTTGCAGGCAAATGTGCAAGAATGTCGCGTATTTACCATGTTTCACCAGGGATGTATACAGAATAGGATCATAGGCTACGCTATTTTCATCAGTCTAATACTTCAGCGAAACTTTTCAACACTTTTCATCTGATGAGTGTATATTCAGTTCTCAGGTTCTGTTATATTCTTGTGAGAGAACTACAACTATTTAACCAAGCTATTACTTTATTCGTTGCGGTTCGTTATTAAAAGGATAGGTAATCTTTTTCGTACACAAGTTTTACCATGCTGGTTGATTGTAGACCTGATTGACATGAAGGTTCCGTTGATTTGAGGTAATTGATGTGTTTAGGTCCACTACAATTTTCAGAACAATAGTACTATTGTACTTGAAATTGTAAAATGTGTGTGAATAATTTGTTGATTGAACGTGATCGCACTTTTTATCATTTAATATGATATAATATGATGATATTCACGCTTGAGATCATTTTTGTGCAGGTTTTGAAGGTATCAGAAGAGGTACGGAAATAATTATTCATAGAAATCAGGTGGAGTTTTATGGATATCTCGCTATGATTACTTTTATAAATCCACCTCATTTCATAAAATGGACTAAAATAAACCCTGGCAATTGATCTATAATTAAATTTAAGAATAAGTCATCCGTCCGTTATTTCTCCATTTCGAAAATCAGAGTTCATTAAATAAGAGTTTTTAAATTTTATTGTATAGGTCATAGACTAGGTAATATAATCGGCACATGTAGCACAGTGGTTAACGCTCTCACTGTAGGTGACCCGGTATAAAGGTGAAGAGAATATCGGATCTAGTTCGATCCCCTTCACCTTCCATTTTAAAAGTTTTCTTTGTGGTTTCCCTCTGTAGTCTAGACTGGAATGGTTCCTACAATATGGGCCACGACCGCTTCCTTCTCACTATCTTCCCCATTACCTAAAAAACCTGCATCTTATCATCCCATCATCCCATCATCTCATTAATCATTAATCATATAAACGTTGATAGATCCAAGTTATTATTATAGTGCATCGCTGAACCATATATCTATATATATATATATATGCATATATGTATATATATATATATATATATATATATATATATATATATATATATATATATATATATATATATATATATGGGTGTATATATATATATATATATATATATATATATATATATATATATATATATATATATATATATATATATATATATATATATATATATATATCGTAGACGTCTACGTTTTTGTGTGAAAGTACCTAGGCTATGCTTCAGAACGAAAGCAAAACGATGTAATGAAGTTTGTGCGCCACAGTGAGTGAATTCGTGGGTGAGCGAGCGCAGGGTGGCGAGGGGCAAGGTGTAAATTGCAGTAACGTTGGTCGTTATGGTACTTCAACTCCCCATCCAATCAGTATTGAAAAGATGTACCTATTTTCCGGCCAAATTCGTGTGATAACCTATTGAGACTCATCAGTATAGTGACTACAAGGGACAAACTTCGCTGTTCACAAACGAACGCAAAATTACGCTTAGGTTTGCTTAGCTGCATGTTCACGAGAGTGTTTTATCAGAAAACAGATTTAGTGAGGTTAAATTACGCTTTCTCGTGAAGTCATTCGTAATTCCTCCAGCTATTTCACGAATAGCATAATTACTTGTGGATGCTTGACAAGTATAGTTGATCAAAATCGTGTGAGAAGTCCGCCCCCCCCCCCCCCCCCAATGTATTCTTTGTGTATTGTGTACTTTTGTAGTATTAGCCCGGACCATTTTTTTTATTTCCACTCAATCTTTGGTGTCAATATTTGAAGTAGAGACCGAGACGCGTGGCCGAGTGGTAACACACTGAGCCGTCATTCGGGAGACCGGGGTTCGATTCCCGCCATGGTCGACCATCCTGACAGAGGTTTTTTTGTGGTTTCCCTCTGTCGTTCAGATTGATACTATGGGATGGTTCATTAATAACAGGCCACGACCGACTCCTTCCCACCATCCAAAACACCTAATAAAATAACCTTTCATCTCATCATCCCATCATCTCATTCATTATCCACCGACGCCAATAGATAGTAGCCATCAGTTTAGTGCGTCGTTAAAAACCCAATTTAAAAAAAAATGAAAAAAAAATAAAAAAATGAGGTGGAGAGAAGGCGAAGAGATTATATAGTTACAAATTCTACACTCGGTAGAGCAGCGATCGGGAGGTTCAAGGACAGTGGCGTGACCAGGAATTTTGAGCCCTAGGGCAAAGGACTCACATCCCCCCTCCCCCCAAAAAACTATATAACAATTCATAAGATGAAATTTCGATATCCTTTAACATGCAACCTCCATATTTCATGTTTTTTCAATTTACTATTGAAGACTATTGAAATACACTAAAAATCGTAATCAAAATACATTCACAATGATGTGATTCTATGAAACAAAATGGTTCTATCGAAGAAGATGATTAAATGACATCTATTCTTGAGAGGAAAAATAGTTCACTTTTCACCAAAATGTAGTCAAAGTAACAAGCTATAGAAATACAGCGTGGACCCCCCTGAGGCCTTGCGCCCCGGGGCGGCTGCCCCTGCCGTAGTTACGCCACTGTTCAAGGAGAATATACTCATGAAATGTAATCATTTCTAAGCTGACCTGGACGTGCACCATAGAATATCTGTGGGTGAAGGTGACACATGAACAGTTGGTACAGATACACGGCCTAGGTGGCTTTGATTTTACCAGCTAAATGTAATGAATATACGTGGAAGACTGAAAAGTATGGCATGACACCGGAATACCCGAATCGCACAAGCTGAATCATTAGGATCGTGGCTTTCTGGAGTAACAATTTTCTTCCTAACAGGTGATTCAATGTTTCGTTCGGTTTGTTGGTAGTTCGTTTCTTGTAAAACACGGCCAGGCTTTATAGTTTTGATTTGGTTTGCGTGAGTGACGGCTGACTGGTTCAGCATTGAAATGAATTTTCAAAACCACAATAATGAAAGTATATACATTACATACATTTATGTTTTTTGAAATATGATGAACGTATCATAATCATATATATATATATATATATATATATATATATATATATATATATATATATATATATATATATATATATAAATATATATATATATATATATATATATATATATATATATATATATAAATATATATATATATATGTATATATATATATATATATATATATATATGTATATATATATATATATATATATATATATATATATATATATATATATATATATATATATAGATATATATATAGACATATATATATATATATATATATATATATATATATATATATATATATATATATATATACATATATATATATATGTGTATATATATATATATATATATATATATATATTTATATATATATATATATATATGTATATATATATATATATATATATATATATATATATATATATATATATATATATACTATCTATATATATATATATATATATATATATATATATATATATATATATATATATATATATATATATATATATATATATATACATATATCTATATATATATATATATATATATATATATATATATATATATATATATATATATATATATATATATATATATATATATATATATATATATTGGAGATCTATTGGTGTCAGATGACTGATTAATGATGGGATGATGAGATGAAGGTTTCGTAGGTTATGGGCAGAGTAGTGAAAAGGAAGCGGTCGTGGCCTATATTGGAAGAATCATCCCTGCATCAGCCTAGAATTCAGAGAGAAACATCGAAAAACCCCATTATGATGGACGGTGGTGGAGATCGAATCAAGGCATTTTATGCCCCTCAGTTTCCAGATTACATGTAGCGAGCGTGTTAGCAACTGAGCTACGTGTGCCGGTCTTTGATAATAAATTACGGACTTGGATACACACACACATACACACACTAATCTCGCATCGTATAAAAAAAAATCACTCTCACACACACTAGTAGAAAATGAACGCTCATACCAGTTGGGTATATTTTAATGTCGATTTCTTCCCTTTATTAATAGTGTTGGGATTTGTTTACTCACTTTGCTCGGTGCTCATGCCTTGTTCAGCCGCGCGGTTTCGTATCGAGAGATAAGCTTGGATTTATTATTCATCACCTGTGTAAGGGATGCAGGGGTGGTTTAACTAGTCAGAGACGGGCATGATGGCCTAGTCTACAGGGTCACGAAGCTTCTGGCGCTTTGCCTATCTACAACTCGCTGGGCCCAAGCTACTAGTCCCTATCAAACTGTCCCGAGGGTTGAAAAGAAGGGGAGAGGAGGGACGAATTCGCACTCACTGAATAATCATGCTAGCTACTAAATCTCAACAACATTAAACCATGATACTCCATGTGGTTTTGTATTCGAGAACAAAAAAAAGTGGACACATTCTTTCTAGTCTATAAAAGTTAAGGTCAATTATCGTTTTGACATATTCCGTGTGAAGGATAAAAAATATACATTATTTTCCAACTTCTTGTATTGAAATATTTGCGTAGGTTTAATTGCGACATTGTTGCGGTGTGACCACAGTCCGACTCATTCACAAATTTGAAGATGTGAGTGAAATTAATTATCAACAAGAATGATTTGTTTCCCATACAGAAAGTGGGACCCATGAAAAGACAAGTCTATTTATGTGGAAGAGGGCAACTATAGCAGCCAGTGACACTTGAACATTCATTGCTTGGAGCAGTATGATTTCAATTCCGTTCATTGAATGAGGCAGACGCTAGCAGCTTTCAGTATAATATTGAGAACAATAAGATTATCATACATTTTAGCTATAATTTATGAACATCCTATATTCTTGGCCGCATATATATATATATATATATATATATATATATATATATATATATATATATATATATATATATATATATATGAATATATATGTATATATATATATATATATATATATATATATATATATATATACATATATATATATATATATATATATATATATATATATATATATATATATATATATACATATATATATATATATATATATATATATATATATATATATATATACATATATATATATACGTATATATATATATAAATATTCATATATATATATATATATATATATATATATATATATGTATATATATATATATATATATATATATATATATATATATATATATATATATATATATGAATATATATTTATATATGTTATATGTGTGTGTGTGTCTTATTCCATATTATTTTTTCTGTCAAGTTGCAAGAGAACATCAATATTTCTCTTAACAATTCCGAGAGTAGGAAAATAGTAGACGACTAGAAAAGTAAGAAAACCATACATCATGTCGTTGGTTTTAATTTGTATGAATTTCTCAAAGTTATTTTTATAGCCATATTCTTTGTTCCATTATTGTTTCAGGATGATTGATTTTGATATCGGTAAGGAATATTGAAATTTCATATTGATCATGGAATAACACATCTCACCATCGGGAACGTGGGTTTGTAGCAACATGGCTAATATATTTTCAAATTCATTCTGCAGCTTCACTAAAAGCTATAATGAACGTATTTGGATGAATATAATAGTTCAACCATTCTTATATTTCTATACACAATGCAATCTCAAACATTTGTTCATTTTCACACTGGACCTTTAACGTGTTCGCCATCAGCATCAGTATAGAATGAATATATTTTTCCTACGCTTATGCCTTGATTAATTCGTTGGACCGCCGAGCTAGATGGACCCCTCTGTCGATGCTTGGCAGCCTCCCTATCTGAAGAGTCATGTCGCAGCATAGCATCCTATAGCGGCCCATCCATCCGGTCCACTCCAGTATTCCAATACTCACTCCAGCAGCACTCCAGAGGATGTGGAACTGAAAGTGAAGTGGATTAGAAATGGAGATGAGGCACATGAGAATATATACCTCATACACGTACACACACTTCTTTCATCTGATTGCGACAATGGTATTTTTGAATAGTCAGCCTCTGGAGAAACGCATTTATTATTTTTATATTCTTATTTTTCTGGTTCATATATTTTTTTAAAGTGAATAGTGAGAATGAATTCATTCAAAATACATTTGATTCTGTGGAGGAAAATATTGACAAATGATTCAGTTTCAATAATATATACTATTATTTTTCATTTTGAAGAATTTCAATTAAATATATAATCGATGTTAAGTGTATTTTTGATTGTTCTGTCTTATGTAAGGTCTATAGAGAAAATTGAATGTGAAAGAAAGGAAATTCGAGAGACGGAAAACAATGACTAAAGAGTTGCAGTGCAGGCACATGTGAAATGCCATTATGAATCATGTGTGATCATGAACCATCATGAATGCTTATTCCATAATTGATCTAATCAATTGAATCCACTAGGACTGAATAATTCACCGAATGTATTCAACATTCTTTTAGAAATACTGAAATACGTACTAATACCACAAATTTAAATATATTTTGATTTTCTGTGTCTTATTTTGAACGCTTTCTTGATTTACTGTCATAGTGATAGGCCTACTTTGTTTCAGCTACAATGAATGTTTTTATTGATATTGTCAATGCCAATTGAATTCATAGTGATGATTTATTTTTTAACGTGGTGAGCATCCCTGTTTGCGATGAAAACATGGAGAAAGTCGAGAGGGTTGGTTATTTTAACACCATTCGTCACTTGGATATAAAACTGTCTTCCTAACGCTCTCAATGGGACAATTTTTCATCTCCTTTTATTGAATGATGAATCATATGAAGTGAAGAGTAACCTATTAAAGAAAGCCGACTCTTTGGCGGTATTAGAAAAACTCGGAAACAGTTATTTACCATGGTACAACTTCAGCCTTTACACTTTCAGCATTCTAATCAATAATAAACCGAATCTAGAGAGCGCAGTGAAATGAGAAATCGGAGTATATATTATGCGAGGTTTTTCGTGTTCTTTGCCTTTTTTTCACTCTATCCATATTATCACAATCCTCTGCAATTTTATTACAACAGATTTAATGGGACGTGAATCACAACGGGAATTTTAGATACACAAATCTGATGGGAACACACACAGACGCGCTACTCGCGGGACTGTCGAGCTGCATGGATACAATTCTGTATTCGCTGCAAATAAACGCCTTTATGTATATATAAGGTATGTATGTGAATGAGATATATATATATATATATATATATATATATATATATATATATATATATATATATATATATGTATTGCTGAGCCTGGTGAACCAGTGGCTAGCTCTCTGAATTGCCGCCACGGTCGAGAGTTTCATTGTGGAATTCTCCTCTTTCATCTCATTTTCCCATCTCCTCATTTATGAATCACTCACTGACGCCAATAAATCTCAGCCAATATCGAGGTGCGTTGTTGAGCTAATCATAAATGAACACACACATATATATATATATATATATATATATATATATATATATATATATATATTTATATATATATATATATATAATATCTATATATCTATATATCTATATATCTAGCTACTACCCCTAGGGTAGGCCTACGTGTGATGGCATCTTTTTATACAACTCATAATCAATATGTCGCATTTGTTGAATTAATATTAGGAACTTGAACATAACATTTGTGGACTTGTATTCACGAGTAAACATGGTGGTCGACACCACCAGAAAATAAAAGCCTTAGTAGTCATCATCCAACAAATCCATGGGAACTTTGAAAAAAAACAAGCTCGTCTCGAAAATTGATAGCACCATCAGAATATGACGGTTATATTTTTGCTCGTTATGTTGGTAGAAATCTCGGCTTAGATGAACGGTCACTTTCTGACATCTCGATATATATAAATGGTCAAATACACACACACACACACATATATATATATATATATATATATATATATATATATATATATATATATTTGATGAATATATATATATATATATATATATATATATATATATATATATTTGATAAATATATATATATATATATAAATATATATATATATATATATATATATATTCATCAAATATATATATATATATATATATATATATATATATATATATATATATAAATATATATATATATGTGTGTGTGTGTGTATTTGACCATTTATATATATCGAGATGTCAGAAAGTGACCGTTCATCTAAGCCGAGATTTCTACCAACATAACGAGCAAAAATATAACCGTCATATTCTGATGGTGCTATCAATTTTCGAGACGAGGCTTTTCTTTTTTTTTTTTTAAGTTCCCATGGATTTGTTGGATGATGACTACTAAGGCTTTTATTTTCTGGTGGTGTCGACCACCATGTTTACTCGTGAATACAAGTCCACAAATGTTATGTTCAAGTTCCTAATAATAATTCAACAAATGCGATATATTGGTTATAAGTTGTATAAAAAGATGCCATCACACGTACATCCTAGGGGTAGTAGCTAGATAGGCCTACACAACCATTCCGAGCAAATAATATATAATCAATTTAACCAATTGTTTTCATTTCTATATTGGGCTCAATGGCACACTGTACTGATGACCAAGATCTATTGGCGTCCCAAACATAATGAAGTACTCAATTCACTATCGCCAATGATTATGTATAAATACTCAATCGTTACAATAATTGAGTCATTTTTATCACCCAAGTATTGCCACAAACTCGAAATCAGAATCCCTAGAGTGAATAATATCCAGATTTGTGGAATCCCTTCGCAGTCTCCCTCATGAGTCATTTTGTACCCACAGAAACTCCCTGGGGACCCATTGTCCTCGATACCATCGCCCACGATCGCCCTTCCTTCAACTATACCGAAACCAAAACTCGGTCTTATATTGCTATCTGTATGCAATGCAATTCTCTGTTTTCAAGTTGCACCATTCAGCCACTGTTTGTAATCCAGCACTACCATCGACCGTTAGGTGCCCCAGCTGTGTCACTATATATAGCTACCACCGTATGGTCAAATGGTCGATTGCGCTCCCTTCACTCCGCGGTTCTACGCCCCTCAAAACATCCAAATAGCCATAACAAAAGGATAGCAAAAGATTGAGTTAGATGACATGGCAAAATGCATTGTTAAGACAAACCAAACAATCATTGACTGGATTAGGAGTTATTCTATATTATTATTATGTTGTGTGCGCCCACATTTTCCATATCAAAATATCCTCCAGCAGAGTTTTTGGTGAGATGATGAATAATGCATTTATCGGGGTTGAATCGCCATCCACCCTTTGAGACTTTGCCCAAGTTCGAGATCAAAACAACGCCCGAGGTTTACCGTATATGACACATACAAATCGTGATATGTGTCTTAGAGTTTTGTCGTCACTTTTGTATACATGCTGAATAGTTAATCTGCTCCACCTCGAATACAACTTTATTATCCAACCAATTGATGATGTCAGCATCATAGTCAAAAGAGAAATGTTTGCTTGGCAATTGGTGACCACAGTGGAATAATTTTTCTCTGCTCGTTTGGTTTCCAGGGTGAGTAGCACGGTACTAGATAATAGCCTTCAAGATTGGGATTCCTGTGTATGAGTTGTGTAGTGTTAAACTACTCAACTAAAATGTTCAATAATGCAGTTGAAAGAGAGTAAACTTCATCTCTTATCTCATTAAATAATGTTATCAATTCACTAGACAAGTCAAGAATATTACTGTCAAAAGTCCACGGGAGTCAATTTAGCGAAATGTCATTTTTTTGATAATAACTTTTGAACGATATGAGATATCAAAATTCTGATACGCAAGAAACACAGATATTTATAATAGCTTCAAGATGATATAAGTTATAACTATTCAAGTCATGTCGCATAAGTGTCAAGCGTATACAGCTAAAAAAAACACATTGTTTAGCCGTATACTCTTGACAGTTATGCGACACCACTTGAATAGTCTAGATTATATCATCTTGAAGCTATCAAAATTATCTGTGTTTCTCGCGTATTAGAATTTTGATATCTCATACCGCTCAAAAGATATCACCATAAAACTGATATTTCGCTGAATCGACTCCCATAGACTCTCAGACAGTCATGAGAGAGGTCTTGACATGGCTATTAGCTGCTAAGTTACCGGACAACTTACTAACTATCAGATTACGAGTGCATAGTGAAACCGGGGTCAGGAATTGACGAAATAATAAATGACGGTAACTTTCGAACAAAGACTATGGTTATTGTAGGTGGTACAAACAATTCGGTATACGGTGTCCCTATAGTCTCCATGGGGCAAAAAGTTTCCACCAGAGTGATCATTTGGGAACATAATTGTGATTGTTCATCATGAATCAATATTTTGGAAGGTACTTCTCCGCACGGTGTGAAGCAGTTTCACAACAATGCGTTCATCTGGAAAGCCACTACGATTTTTTATGCTTTAGTTGACACTGAAAATGGTCACAAAATATGCATCTCGCATTACATACATAATTTTAATACTTCTTGAGATATTTCATCGTGTTTGGTATAGATGTGTTTGTAAAACCACTGCCTTTGAACAGAAACTTTTCATTTGTGTCAAAACGCTCATGGGTATGCTCATGGAATTTAATTTATCTGATAGAGGAAGCTTATTCAACCAATGTAGCAATCGCCATCTTCATGCTAACTATCTACTGGTTTGGTTCTATGTGACGGTTTGACGTATTTTCCAACTATAGTTTTAACTTTTTTCGGAAATTTCAACTTTTTTTCATTCTAAATTTTTAATATACCATTTCAACATCTATACATGAATGAACGAAAATCAAATTGATACATTTTTGTGAGTGGGTTCCTCTCAATACCCTTTATGATGCATATTTTACTCGAGCATTTATTTTATTTAATCCAAAGATTTGTACATGGCACAAATATAGGAAGTATAAAAAGTAACAACTAGATATAAAAATGAGTAGATAAAAGAATAGATTGAAAAAAAGACAATGATATATATATAATAGTACGATGATGGTCTAATGAGATTTTGAAGTTAGGAATTCGTTGAGGTCATAGAAGGGGTTCTGAAGTAGGAAATATTTAAGTTTGTATTTGAAAGATACACAAACTATTTATTATTTATTATCATTATTTATTAGTATTCACAAACTATTGTCTTTGAGTTTTCAAAAATAAATGTAGTTATCAATACTATTCGACTGAGGTCACTCGTTTTAGTGAATGATTTCGTAAACTCAAATAAGTCAATGCACCGGGTCATGCATAGAGTGAGAAATGAGTGTAGTAAAAACGTTGCCGTCAACTTCATGGACAATATTTTGAAGGACATACACTATACACGCTCAGGTGTAGAGCTTGGAGCATAAGTGAAAGTCTATTTTCTGTTGTTTGTTTGAGAGGATCTTAGTTCAAACACCAATTAGAAACTTTTTATGAACGGTCAAAACACAACTAGAAATATGACGGACATTTTATGTCTATCAGAGCATTGGCTGAATCAGGATTCTTTTGGCAAGGAAAATATTTCAAATTGCTTGTGTGTAAATGCCTTTGGCGATGTGATTTCGAATACTGTGGTCCAAGCAATTTTCACTATAGCCAAAAATGAGTAAATTACACTGAACAACGGAAGATTATTCTGACTCAAAGCAGAAAAAAGGCAATTGAACTGGCTGAATTCGAATTAAATTCAGGTGAATCAAGAAGGATTATTGTGGTATTAACTTCATATATAGACCACCGAGTGGAATCTTTCAATGTTCTATCGTTGAGATTGATGTATTATTATAGAATCAATCATCCACAAACAAAGACGTGATTATTCTGAGGAATTTCAACCCTGATTTTGTCAAGAAATCTGCTCTAAGTTTCCGAATTATTATTCTATGAAAACTTATAGATCGAGATTCACTATCAATGACGCCATACTAGGCTGGACCGACATTATAGAACAGTATCTACATTGGACAGTGAATTAATTGCTATATATATATATATATATATATATATATATATATATATATAAATATATATATATATATATATATATATATATATATATAAATATAAATATATATATATATATATATATATATATATATATATATATATATATATATATATATATATATATAAATATATATATATAGATAAATATATATATAAATATATATATATATATATATATATATATATATATATATATATATATATATATATATGTATATATATATATATATATATATATATGAATATATATATATATATATATATATATATATATATATATATTTATATATGAATATATACATATATATATATATATATATATATATATATATATATATATATATATATATATATATATATTTATATATGAATATATACATATATATTTATATATATATATATATATATATATATATATATATTTATATATATATATATATATATATATATATATATATATATATTAATATATATATATATATATATATATATATATATATATGTATATATATATATATATATATATATATATATATATATATATATATTATTATTTCAGGAATTAAACCAATCATTGTGGAAATTGAAATATAATTATTATCATTCATCTACGCGTTTCGACAAAATTGCGTTCATGGTCTCCAGGGCTGGAATTGACTGAAATGCTTGGGACTGTTTCACCGCATGAGAATCAGGAGGAAACCGAGGGGTGAACAACTAAAAAAATCAGGTGTACATTTGAAAGAAATAAAAAAATCACGAGAGTAAAAAAAAAAAAGAATAAAAAAAAATCAAGTGAATAAAAAAAATCACACGAATCAAATAAAATCACGCGGATAAAAAAAAATCACACAAATCAAGCAAGAATCATACGAATAAAAAAAATCACAGGAATCCAAAAAATCACACGAATGAAAAAAAATCAAGCGAATAAAACAAATATCACACGAATGAAAAAAATCAAGTGAATAAAAAAAAAATCACACAAATCAAGCAAGAATCATCCGAATCAAGCAAGAATCACGAGAATAGAAAAAATCACACGAATAAAAAAAAAATAATAAAAAAAATCATGCGAATTAAAAAATTTCACACAAATAATTAGTAGAGTGATATGACTAATTATAACAGTTTAGGCCTATCACTCATTTTTGTTTCTATTTTGTATTATGATGAACTTGACATCTGCTGTTAATTGAATGGACAGAAGTGAACATTGCCCGAGAGACTTATTTCAAAGTGGAAGATATCGACATTCGTGTGTTTTGTGTACTGATAATGCCCGAATATATATCACAGAAACGGTTTTTTCTTATAATGTGGTCCGGACTTTCGGAAACTGAAAGACTGTTATCTGCGGCGGAAATTCATGGTCACCAATAGCACAGTCCTGGTGTTGAAGTTCATTAGTTATAAACATTTGAAATGGGGTGGTAAGATCGCCCTTGTGGTGCCCCGTCCAAACGATCCTATCTTTCATCCACAGCCTTATTTAGGGAACAATGATTTTGTATCAAGTTTCGATGTTATTAAATATAAGAAATTTAAAAAAAAATCAAGTAAGAATCACAGGAATCGAAAAAATAAAGTGAATACAAAAAAATCACGCGAATAAAAAAAAATTACCCGAATCAAGCAAGAATCACGCGAATAAAAAAAATCACGTTAATCCAAAAAGTCCCAAGAATATAAGAAAATCACGAAAATGAAAAAAAATCACAAGAATAAAAAAAAATCACGAGAGTAAAAAAAAAATCAAGAAACAAGTATACAAAAAATATCAGTTGTTCACCCCTCGGAGAAAACATTTTCAACAAATAACTCTTTTATGAATGAACTATATCTGTCGTTCATGTTGATACTGGAATGGTTCCTTAACAACAAGCCACGGTCGACTCCTCTCTATCCAAAAACACTAATTGAAATAACCTTTCATCTCATCATCCCATCATCTCATATATCATTGAGCAGTTGCGTATCAAGCAAGAGGTCCGTGATTCGATTCTCGATGAGGTGGTATTTTTCAGTGATAATAATGACCACATATATGTATATATATATATATATATATATATATATATATATATATATATATATATATATATATATATATATATATATATATATATATATATATATATATATATATATACATATACATATATGTGTATGTGTGTGTGTGTGTTTAAAGAGAGATTATCAAAAGTAAAATCGATTCGAATCAATTTGTCATGTAGTCTAGGCCTACCCCACAAGTATGGTACGGTAGTGAGTTTATATCTCTACCCACTACATGTTGGGTCCATAAGGACTTGCAGTATTGTCATCATTGAATCCAATCAACAGAAAATCTATGAAATAAAAACTTTACATCAAATCAATCTCAAAATGAAAAAAAAAAATATGGGAAAATAATAAATTTTTAATGAAATGAAATATTCCATTGCCTCATCTACTCGTTGTAGGGATAGAAGTTATTCAAACATTCCATGTGACATTAATTAATAATGAATTTGTCTGGTTAAAAGAGAGAAACATTGTATTTTCTGATTGAAAACCGCTACGATTTATTAAAACAACGAAATCAATATTTTGTTTACATTTCATATCCATTTGAACATGAACCACAACTACCTACAATAACGATTAGTGAATCATGAATATGAATTGACATAAACTGTCACACAAAAGTGTTGAAAACAAAAACAAACAAATTCACCGATTAGATACTGATAATTGTATTTCGATCCGTCGTATCGGGATCAAATTGATCATAATAATCCATTCTCTTCCAATGAAGTGCATCAACAATTTTTTTCACGATTACAACACTTCTTTCGATATTCTCAATTAGTTGGATGAGCGAATGCGAAGACTTCCATCCCTCTCTCATGAAGCTTTGTTTGTGTGTTTTTTGTCCGTCTGTCTGTTTGTTTGTTTGTTTGTTTGATCGTTCGGGTCGCAGGGTTTGACTGATCGACATAAAACGTTTTTCTGTACACGCAAACTTATTCAACTTAGAAATGTGTAGTTTTTGGGTTGAATCAAGAAGTTTAGTTTTGAGAAATACCATCTCAAAGTTTCTGAAAACCCCATAAGATTAGGCTGGGCAAGAAAATTTGAAAAATAAAATCTCTCCAAAAAAAAAATCTCCGAATGTAATGATACACATTATGGCAATCTAGTATGCAATTCGAATCAGCCGTTTTGAAGAAAATAATTCAATCAGTAATCACCTGTTTTTATTTATCAAATTGATGGAAATAATAGCAGAATTAAGTTGCCAAGATTCACTGCTCTCTATATTCGATATTTCTCAACAATGAAGTACATTTTAGATGCGTCAAGGCGTGTAGAATATCAGAGAACTAAGGTAGCCTACTTTAACAACCCTGATTATACCTTATTCAGATATCTTGCTCGTCTTACAATGCATATGCTGCGTTTGCCTAATAATTATGACATATTATGACGTACACTTCAACGAATGATTCTCTTTGGGAATAATACACATCAAACATATATTCAATATGTCATGATAATAATATTGATACACATTACATCAAATACCGTTCTTTGAGTCGAGTATTTGGAGTAACAGCTATAGAAAGTGGGAATAATGTGAACGTGGTTTTGATCCTCTATAATTGACTGATTGATAATGTTCCAATCAATCGCTTGTCAGTTAACCAATACATGTGCTTTAGCTTTGTTGATTGATCTGTTATGCAGGCAGTTTAATAATGAAACTGTTATAAGTTGACCAACGTAACTGGATTCGTGGGAACCAAATTTCAAATCAGATACATTGGTGAATGTCTGTCGTTGCTGGATTTGGAAACTTATTATTCATAATAATAAAATATTGAAACTATCTTTGTCTATTTCTCGAGGGGTAAACAACTAGTACATATGGTGTACACCTGATTTCAGATTTCAAGGGATTTCAGGGAGATTTCATAGGATTTCAAGAAGATTTTGAGGGATTTCAGAAAGATTTCATGACAAGTGTACACCAGATTTCAGGAGTTGTTAACCCCTCGCTATTTCTTCACACGGATCAAACTTGTACACTTGCGGTCACATGAAGTAATCAATCGAACCACATTATAAAACGCACCCTGAAGTAAATGTACTGATATACGCACTAAAACTAGCTGACAATGTTTAAATAAGTACTCAACTAGTCAATGCAAGATATGCTTCGAACTATGCGAAGGTTCTTGAAAGATTCAAGTTCATTTGAACAAAATTGATTCTCTATTTCAATTTGTGAATTGAAAAATAACCACATTTATCATAAAAAATATTACAATCCTTAATGCACATTGTAAAAATGTATCAATCAACATATTCGTCAAGCTATGCGGTTTGGAACAATTCTTCATATACAATACATACAATCAATAATTATGTTACTTACACTGAATATAATGAACATTTAATATTCAATGTATTTCATTATGAATGAAGGCCAATGTTTGCAAATCAAATTCTAGGCCCTATGTATTTTCCTTCAAATTCTGGTCATATCTTGATTGAATATTATCAATCATCAAGTCCAATAATATAACAGTGTTTGGCCTAATTTTACAAATAGATATTTCTTATTTGGTCACAACACTCCATCATTCAGCAACGTGTTAAAACACATCATATTCCTATTGTTTATGTCTTCGAGTCGCCTCTAGCGATCGTGGTTTGCCAACTAATTGTTACATTCATCATTTGTATACATAGCATAATAATAACTGTATAGATATTATTTGCTTAAACAGGGGTTCCAACTTTAGACATTTGAGGCAACAGGACATGGCTATTTTCCTAATGTGTCAACAATTGTATGTGTATATACACGCAATACTGTGCTCTATACCGTCTGTTTAACCACTGCAACGCTTGAATTTGTGTGTTTATCTCGTAATGTCAGTGGGTAGAGATAATCGAATGGGCCGTTTCCAACCTTGGGCCGTTCCCCCCTTGCCCTGTTCGTGTGTTTTAGGGGCTGGTCCTCACGGGGGGTGAGAGAGTGTTTACCGAGTAATTCATACGGACAGTTTTCACACAAGTCGACAGTCGTCGGATACGATGTGTCTACAAAGTGTGGACGTCGTATGGAACAGGATTGTGTAAAAAAAAATAATAGTTAGGGGGTGGAGGAGGAGGAGGAGGAGGAGGAGGAGGTGGCGTACACTGTGAGTGCATGAATAATTGTGTAGCGCTATACGCCGCGACCCTACAAATTAGCGCCAGTGTCTGTCGGAATTTACATAGAACGGCTATTTCCCTTGTGTTAAGCTTGTGGCCCGCATTATGTCTACGATCAAAGCTGTGTTCATGGCCAGTATTTTGTAGGAGCCAGTTGTATAGAATTTGTCACAATGCTGAGTATACACAGTAGTGACTCCCATTCCAGAATCAAATAACTGCTTACAAAGTTACAGATATATCTGATGTGATTATGTATTTAAGAATTAATGGGATGATTCTGTGCTGTAATACTTGGAACAAAAAATTGTTTGCTGTTATGGGCGACCCTCTAGCTCAGTCAGCCAATGCTCTCATGCTTTGGAAACTGAAGTCAAGTCGGACGTGGGTTTGAGTCCCGCATGATGCATTAGTATGAAGATCACAATTGATACATCAGTTAAATGAACCTTCCTCTATCAGATAAATGAACCTTCCTCTATCAGATAAATGAACCTTCCTCTATCAGATAAATTAAATTTCATCATCATACCCATAACCGTTTGGATATGAATAAATATAATGAATAGTGCAAGCAATAGGGCATAACACTTCCTAAAGTATATTTCTACATAACACAGCTAGATGACATACGTCACAAAATATGTACCGGCTGGTAGTAATATATTAAACAATTTAAAAACAGATTGTTTAAATTTGGTTCGAAATGTTTTTATACATGATTTTCTTCTCTAAAATACAACTGTTTCATATTTGTCAAGTTTCATTTATCGCAATAATTTGGATGTGTCCATCCCTCTACTCACATCCAGTTGGTTTGACATGTATAGGGCTTTAGGCTATGCGTTATTCTTGAATTAAATTCTTCATTTTTATCAGCACATACGTATTATTTTCATTTCCTATTTTTCCTTCACTCTTTTTTGTTTTTGTTTTCTCTTATTTCTTCCCTCATTTTAACTTTTTTCCCTCCGTTCATGTTATCTTATCTTTCTCATCTCAGTTCGATCGCTTTTTTTTTACCTCTCATGTTTTTATTATCATTTTCTTTTTTCTAATGCCAACACATAATTATATTTTGTTTCTCATGACCTGGCTATGAGCGATCTGTTCAAACAGTTGAAATCAACAAATATAATTTTATTTCAGTAAGCCCAGCCCGCAAATGATAACTTTTTCCTGAATTATTATCAAAGGCACATCTACAGCGAGGTCATTTGGCATCTGAACTTCTTTCTGCTGGCTTACGAGGCCCTAAAGTAAATTTCCACTCTATAATCAACAGTCACTTTCTCACCTTTCCCGAACAGAATCGTAACTTAACTCAGTATATTATGAATACTATTTTTGGTAATTTCAAGAAAATTCATGAATATTCAGGTGAACATGTATAGTTCCTTTGTTTATAGGTTCTGTATGTTTATGTTTATTGTATACGAAGGAAAAGTTTTTTTCGCAGAATCAATTTCCAGCAGAAAAATATTTTTGAATTCTACTTTTTACTTCTAGCAATATTCGTTCAATTAGTATCATCAACAGAAAGATGTACAGATAAGATTATTCTCATTACCGTATTTGATGTGTTCTTTGAAACAATGAAGGGAAGAGAGAAAGAGAGAGAGGAAGAGAGAGAGAACGAGAGAGAGATAGTGAGAGAGAGAGAGAGAGAGAGAGAGAACGAGAGAGATAGTGAGAGAGAGAGAGAACGAGAGAGAGAGAACGAGAGAGAGAGAGAGAGAGAGAGAGAGAGAGAGAACGAGAGAGAGAACGAGAGAGAGAGAGAGAGAGAGAGAGAGAGAGAGAACGAGAGAGATAGTGAGAGAGAGAGAGAACGAGAGAGATAGTGAGAGAGAGAGAGATAGTGAGAGAGAACGAGAGAGAGATAGTGAGAGAGAGAGAGAGAGAGAGAGAGAGAGAGAGAACGAGAGAGAGAGAACGAGAGAGAGAGAACGATAGAGAGAGAACGAGAGAGAGAGACAGAGAGAGAGAGAGAGAGAGAGAAGAGTAGATTATTCTTCTAGAGGAATTCTTGAACGAATTGGTGACATCGAAATACTTTCAAAGTGTTATCGCACTCAACACCGCTATCGTCCTAATGAGCATTCGGTCATTGAAATGACCCATCGAAATAGAACTAAAAAGACACACAGACACAAAAACACACACACACATATGGAACGAAATGGAATCATGGCTGGATTTTTTAAATACTCCACTGACAGCTTCCAGAAATTATTATCTTATATATTAGTATTATATACCTTACCATAACGTCATGTTGATAGTGTTTTTTTTATATATATATATATTACCCGAATAAAACCCGAAGAGATATAATACAGCACACATAAACCCTTTTAACTTTTTGCTGCATGTGGAAATGATTGAATGAATCAAACCCGCAGTGCTTCGCTCCGTCACGTTTATGTAACTTTTCAGTAAGTCAGATTTTGGTATAACAAGATGAGATCGGGAAGAAGTAAGGAAGAGAGATATAAAGAAAAATGAAATATAACATGAAAACATAGTCGAGTTAGCGTGGATGGTTCTGTGTATAGAAGAGGTCAAAAAGCATGGATGATGATAGCATTAACTATTAATGATAGGATGTATACTACAATCCTAATGGAGTCTGCAGAGATTGAGGTTGCAGAAGGTATCTATCTATCTTCTCGAATTGCTAACTTTCCGACAAGTTGGGATAAAACCAGTTATTTTACATCCGGATTGAAACATTTCAGAATGTGGAATCCTATTCAGATGTCAAACATGAGATGAGTTATTATATTTTGAATTACCTTTGTCATTCAATACTAAATACTAGATACTAGATTCGCAATCATATTGAATATTGATATTAATTCTGTGATTATGGCGAACCGCTCTGAAAATTTAGTTCTCTTATAAATATCCACACGATACAGATAAATAGTTGATCCATGATTCTGTATGTAATCGAACTCACAGCCAGTTTTCTACAATTGTTGTCTACATATCTCATGATGCAAATTGATTATTTCTTCACATTTCCATAATGAACTATTATTCATTATGTTGTGACTCGAAACTGAAGCATGCTTCTGAATTACTAAATATACTTTCCGGAATCCTTGCAGTCATATGATATATATATATATATATATATATATATATATATATATATATATATATATATATATATATATATATATATGTATATATATATATATATATATATATATATATATATATATATATATATATATATATATATATATATATATATATATATATATATATATATGTATATATATATATATATATATATATATATATATATATATATTCATATATATATATATATATATACATATATATATATATATATATATATATATTCATATATATATATATATATATATATATATATATATATATAAATATATATATATATATATATATATTTATATATATGATATAATATATATGTAAATATATATATATATATATATATATATATATATATATATATATATATATATATATATATATATATATAAATATATCTACAGATATTAACCATATATAACACCAGCATACACGTACAGTAAAAGGTTCTTGATCGACTACATATATTCATATCAGACTGTCATGCAATCTCGCCAAATCTCTCGCCGGATCTCCACTCTAGGAGCTGAATGTTGATTAGAGTTGGTGAGTGGTACTACAAGGGGATGGTGAAGAAAAGGAAAGACTCATGAAGTCTTGTCATCTTGTTCCTAGTTCTTTTCCTCTCAACAATGTACGTATTACATTTTAAGCTAAACGGTTTCATCTGGCATTCTGAGTAGGTTCTGTTGTTAAGACGTTGTCTGACCCAGATTGTAGATCCGTGCAACATCTTTTATATGTGATATTTGCCAACTTAAAACACGGCGATTTATGATATGGACAAGATAGTTGGTTAGAGAATGAAAAATATGATTTTTTCATAACATTTTTCGTATGGTGTATAACTTCAAAGTATTATTCAGACAGTCGACCATTCATACATGTTTTTCTACATAGAACATGTTTCTTCTACACTTGAAAGTCTTCATGCATATTTAGTTGGATGAAAATGTCACCCCATGGCTCCGTCATCAATATAAGGCACTTTTTTTAGAAACTGAAGTAAAGTCTGGCGTGGGTTCGAGTCCGTTTTAAGGCATGGCTTTAGGCTTTTCGTAAGCATAATTAATCCATCATCCATTTATTCCTACCCTTGAAAAATTAACTGTTGGTGGGGTCGTTAAGCAAACAATCAACGTGGTTGTCCAATGGAAAGTTTCATGTGGGCATGCACACGTGACCCTGATGAAGTTCGCGCTATTCGATTGACACCTGACACATTGTTCGTTTTCGAATACATTATTGCACTCCATAGTTGGGGTTTATTTAGGATAGGTCCACACAAGGAGCCCGATGAAGTTTCCTTTGTCATTTTTTTCTTTATATCAACGCACCATCATATTTTCCGAATGTATAAAATATCTAGCTGTACGTTGATCTAAACATTTTATTCCATGAACAATTTGTTTGAGAGAGATTAAAGGGGTTCAATTCAACGAAAGGTTTATAGAAGGGTGAAGCCCTTGGGTTATCAAATACCCATGTGTGACCGTAACTAGTAACTACCCATATTCATTATGCTAATGGTGGTTGATAATTCAATTACATTTCAAACGAACATGTTTTGTGTAATATTTCTTTGTTGAATATTTTTATTTATTGTTAATGTGACTCGTTATTAGCGTTCTCTTTGATGACTTTTGCATGTATTGAGATCCAATGATCAATGATCATTCCCTTCTTCTCCCTTTACACTCTCTCTCTCTCTCTCTCTCTCTCTCTCTCTCTCTCTCTCTCTCTCTCTCTCTCTCTATCTCTCTCTCTCCTCTCTCTCTCTCTCTCTCTCTCTCTCTCTCTCTCTCTCTCTCTCTCTCTGTCTTCAGTACACTTTTTATTGTACCAATATACACTGTTTAGTGCGCTTATCGTAGTTGGAGACCACCTCGTATTGGTATTTGGTATACGACTTAATGACCTCTCACCATACTATTAATGGCACCTTAGGGGTCCGTCTAACACTTTCGCTTTGGCTGATATAACAGAAAACGCTTCTTACAATTTTCAAGGAAAACAACGTGGCTTGTTTCATATATATTAGATAGTATAAGATTTTTTTTCATTCAAACCGGACTAGACTTATTTTTAATAATTACTTCTACAGAACAAAAAGTTCATAAACAATATATAATACGTATGAGCTACTGGCGTGCTTATCATTTTATATATTTCAAGATGTTTTATACTAAGTGCACTCAAATATAATGAAATAAATAATATATAGAATTGAAATATGACTCACTGTGGTAAGGATGACCAAAGAGAAAGCTTACATAAACATTCACTGAAATGGGTATCTTTTCGGTATTTGTACGTAAAAACATGTGGTACTAATAAATGTATACAAAATAATCATATTAGAAATGTGTAGTTGCTTCATTTTGTTCGGAAAATCGAAGCAAATATTTTAATTTATTTGTGTCCTGTTTGTAAAAACATTTTGTAGAAAAATACCATTCTACAAGCTGTCTATGAAGTCCTAAACTGAGACACTAAAAGTCTAACTCAAGATATTCTGTGCAAGGTTTTATTTATCATCTTTATTTATTTTAACACAAATCTTCAGTGAGAAAAATAAAGAAGCTTTTCTGAGTAGCTGCATGGACCTTTGCTGGATTCATTATCTGTGCCGGGTTTTCTAGTACTGGTGTACTAAACTTATGAGATAAATTATATTATATTGTTAAATATCAACCTTTTTCTGAACCGCACCAACACCTACCACGTATGTATATTCTATAGAGGGGATTTGCATTTTGATTTTTCTTGGTTCATCTAATTCGATTCAGTTAGGCCTACTCGATCGGAATTATTACGTTACCTACACGTATAGTACGTACTCAAGTAGGAGAGATTTCAACTGATCCACGATTTAGCCAAATAACATATCGAAAGCATAACAAATTATATAAAACAAATCTAGAAGTACGTGCAACAACATATTAGTATTCGCAACACATGTGATTTTCACTCGATAAATCTCACAGTTTAGACTTTGTTGATGGAAGTTGAAATTACACACAAGTAGCGGCTCGAACTATAGGAAACTACAGCTTAACTTTTTAATCGTATAATCACCCATATTTCATTTTTTACCCATTGTTGCATCGTTTATAAGTTGAATCAGAATTTTAAAAATACAACTCGACAGGTAGAAAATGGAATAAGAAAATAACTAGGTGGTATGAAACATGCATTTCATCATCAGTATGGATTGAAACAGAAATATACTTGCGGTTCTGATCAGCCGTCACCCCTATTATACGTACTTCCCCAATTTGCACGAGTCACTTTTTTTCTTTTTTTTTATATATTGGGTTTTAACGACGCACTGTAATGATTACTGAGATCTATTGGCGTCGGATGAATGATTAATGAGATGATAGGATGATGAGATGATTTTTTTTTTATGGGTAGTGGGAAGGATAGTGAGAAGGAAGCGGTCGTGGCCTATAACTCGTTCTGGCACATATATAGTAAATAATACTATAGACCTACGTGAGTAAATGGATTATAATAGGTTTGTTGTTTCATTAATCAAACTGGTAAACTATTGACAAAATTTAAACTATGATTTTCACAAGTCCAGTTAATATCGTTTTTCTCTTATACCTATATTACAGTTTGTGAATTGAATTTTCATAATATTTCCATATTTTTCTTCAGAATGGAGGAATTTTTTTCAGAACGATTATCATATATTATGTATTATAATGTATCATGTATGATGTATTATAATCCAATCATGATAGATCGTTCTATTTAAAATCAGATTGAATGAAATTTGAACTTATCGAAAAAATGTGCAAATTTGATTGAACAATGCAATTTGTTTGCAAGTGGACATAACTGTATTATTAGTACTTGACCTATTTTGACTGTGACTCCTCTCAATTTCAAAGTGAACAATTAATTAATCAATCAATGGGATAGGCCTATAATAAGTAGAAAATTTAACATAATCTTCTTTCGTGATGTTGAATAGGGCCTATAACTATCTACTTCAATTTTACCTTGTATACATACATTCTGAGTACATTTCATTCATCACATACAAAATTGAAAAATTACTTTCAAATAAAAAAATGAATGAAATGAATAAATGAATCTAAATACAATTTTGGGGGCTGATCACGAGCTTTGTAGGTCTTACTGCCATATTCTCAATTGAGTTGAATATTCCATCAATAACAAGAATTTCTCGGCCATAGCTGCACATAAACATGAAGGTTGATTCCAAGATGCTTTGAGGGCTGCGTTGATTGGAGATGGTGACTTCACCAATTCGAAAGCACGTTCCATTTCCTGATTATTTTTTTAGAACCGAAGATCACTGCTCCATCTAGTATTGTTTTGTAGAAACGGCTGACAGGCTGAAAAACTTGATGACAGCTGTTATTAGCTAGGCAATGTGAACGTAAAGTTGGTTCCTTTTATCGCTACTACCTACGCACGATCGATAGTTCTTGAAATGTGGCACCGGCACATGCAGCGCACTTACTTCATGTGATCCGGAAGGTAAAGGAGCATATCAGACCCGGTTCAATGCCCGCTATCGTCCATCTTTACAGGGGTTTTTCGTGGTTTCCCTCTGTAGTCTAGGCTAATGGCGAGATGATTCCTACAATATGGGCCACGACCGTGTCCTTACCACTATCTTTCCCGATACCTAAGAAACCTTCATCTCATCATCCTATCATCTCATCAATCATTCATTCGACGCCAATAGATCTCAGTAGTCATTATAGTGCGTCGTTAAAATCCATATAAAATGAAAATGTAGCCCGTGAATTGGAACACATTTTCAACATGGGAGGGATAGGATGTAAGGACACCACACCCAACCGGCAAACCAACGCAACCCTCAATGCATCTTGGTTCATTCCGTCGGGATGACATGCCTACCTTACTGGAACTTGAGATGTATGCAGATGTAGGGGAGATGGAGGGCACATTTAGCCCACTTGTGCTTATTAACGCGCTCGCTTTATGTGATCCGGGAGGTGAGGGGCATATCGGGCCTTGGTTCGATCCCCGCCACCTTTAAAAGGTTTTTTCGTGGCTACCTTCCGTAGTTTAGTCTTTTGCCGGGTTGGTTCGTACAATTTAGACCACGACCGCTTCCTTCTCACTATTCTTCCCATTATCTACGAAACCTTCATCTCATCATTCAATCATGTCATTAAACATTTATCTGACGCCAATAGATCTCAGTTATCATTACAGCTAATTGGTAGACCCAACAAAAATAAATAAAATTATCGTAGGTGAACGTGTATTCACGACAGAAGGCCGTCTAATCAAATATTGGATGAGGTAAATAAACATATTAAAAGAAAAACGTAGTAACTTCGGAAACTCGCTGCAGCTTCAAACCTTTATCGATTTCGAAATATGTAGTTGTGTTTCCAATTCTAAATCTCGTCTTGAAAGAAATCGTTGCCCCTCAAACTATTAGGTCTACAGTTATACTTGTATCCACGAGAGAAGGTCATCTACCTGATGAAAGCTTCTGTGATTACATAATCTTGCTCCAGTTTTATGGATTCAAACCTCGTTCAAACCTATTGAAAGATGCAGTTGTGTTTCTCACCGTGAACCTATTCATGAAAAAATCATAATACTCTAAAATTACCACGCTATACAAATATAACTGTGATTGATATTAGTGTTATAAGGCCTAGTTATGTTGGTATGGTATAGACGACCTTTATGCTTCGTGGAAAAAAAATATATAAAACGCAAGCCAAACTCAGTTGGATTGTCATGATCCCCCCCCCCCCCTCCTACCGCTTCAACGCAACAATCATGAGTGTTGGACGCAGGTTCTTGAAATTTTTAGTGTCGTAAAGCGAAGCGGGGTTGATGTTATGATTGACCCCAAGCTCGAACCGCAATAAAATTTTATTGGCGTTTTCACCTAAGCCGTTCATAGTTATTCCCCAGTACAATTCCTAGCTCGTTCTCCACAGTGTCAGATTTTCAATTATTTGGTGTGTTTACTACTGTACGACCACTCTTATAGAATTCGCGGCGATTTATTTTCATCATTATAATTATTCCTATAATTATTTATAATCATGCTGTGAACTTGAGTAATAACCATCAATTTTTTGTCTGTATTATTCACGTTCAAACTGTATTTATAAGTATCTTTTGTCAGATATACTTTATTCAAGAGAGCGGTGTAGCCAAGTTCTACTTCTAGGTGGGAGGGGCCGAGGGGGCAACCATTTTTGGGATTGCCAAAACGTTGGAATAGCATCGTGGGGGAGGGGCGCCTTCATTAGATTGACCAGGTGTTATAATTGCTGGTAAAATTACCTACATATACTATATACTATACACACCTAATTTTATTTCCAATAAAATTGAGAACTGAAAATTGCTGCGTACATGTTAATGAATCTTGTGATCTGTGAATATAGGTGAAGGACATACTATAGAACAAAGCCAGTAAGTGTGAACGTTTTGCATCATGTGATATTTTCATCCACAATAAAGGCAGGAAGGAGATTATTCTGTCTAATACAAGCAAATTTAATTCATATGATTAGTGAAATTGGAATTGAAGAACCACAACAAAGAAAGCTCGAAATTTTCGATGATAATGATCTAATAGAAGCATTACAGCAAGTACGAGGAAGATGGTGTATACTTGCTATAAAATATTTGTGTGTGATCGGTATATATTTTTCTTTATGAATAAAAATATCTTCGGTATAACAAAATCCGATTTCAAACTTGACGAAACATGTTGTTGAGGGTTGCAAGTGACACCTAAGCTCAATTCTCTTGGGCAAAGTTTCGTAAATCTAGCTTACTGGTTTGCCGGTCTCGATGCGAGTAGATAATAGATATACTCCTGTTTTGTGAGCAATGTTATTCAGGGTTTGACGGCAACATAGCCCCTTGCTATAAGCTGTACGGCGTGTGCAAAACTGGCCGGTACTAAACCACAGATAAAGTACCTTCTTTCATCTATGACTAAACTAGATATAGAATTAATCGGATATTGCAAAATCTGTGGGATTATTGTGTTTGGTATATGGCACGTAATTTGCTTGGCTGGTTCATTTTTGATATTGTTTCCCACAAATTTGGATGGGAGTTTGACAAATTATAGTATCCACGTGTTTAATTCATTATCAATTCATGAGAAATACACTCCTGGCATTATCTTCTCAGTGTTGTATTACTGCGTTATTTCAATTCAAAATACTGCTAGTATTTGTCGTGCCGTGACGTTTTGAGTGAAATGAGTAAGTTGTACTTACTACAAATACTGTAAAAAATGATAATTCAATTATTATTTAATATGAAATTATAGTTTGATAAATTGAGATGAGATGGCATTCTATATATTCACTTGTGCTTAAGCCTTTATTGCTTGAAGATTGGCAACTATATATGAAATTTATATGGAATGTAATATAGATCTACAAACCTGGGTTTTTGGAATCACTCACCCGAATTTCATAGAACTTTTGAAATATATTATTGATTGATTGGTGTCCTTACAGCATGTTGAAACAAAACAGAAAATTGGATGAAATTACTCTTTACTTTTTCCTTCGCGCTCTTTTCACGGGTAGTTAAAAATTCCAATAATCGATTAATTTCTTGAAATATACCTCACAGATTGTCACTAGAAACCTTACAGTTCCTAGCTGGAAGATGAGTATGATGCTCAGAAAAGGTGTATGTGAATCGGTTTTGCCTTGTGAATGCGAACTGTGGAGCGCATACAAAAAAAAAACGATTTCGATCGAATTGATGCCTCTTTTAGCTATAGTTCATCAAACATGCCATACTTGTATCCACCAAAGAAGGAGGTGTCCATCAAGTAGGGCCCACCAATCCAAAATCATGAATATTACATATGGAATATATATATATATATATATATATATATATATATATATATATATATATATATATATATATATATATACATATATATATATATATATATATATATATATATATATATATATATATATATATATATATATATATATATATATATGTTTATATATATATATATATATATATATA
>OZ023327.1:63092356-63137356 GCA_964007535.1 Brachyptera risi | reverse complement strand
GGATACGATCCAATATCGAGATATTTAGGATATTATAGTTATGTTGAAATAATATCTCGGTAGCTTAGTGGTAGAGCACCTGCCCGGCAAGCAGAAGGTCCCGGGCTCGAATCCCGGTCGAGGCCGTATCTTTTTCGATATGACTATAATATCCCATATATATATATATGTATAGAGAGAGAGAGAGAGAGTGAGAGAGAGAGAGAGAGAAAGAGAGAGAGTACGAATCAACAATAATTGGTGGTCACCTATTGATTGACAGAAATTCGTATTTCGTATTACTAGTAATACTTTTGACATAATTCATTGGAAATAAAATATGACTCCAGCCGGTGTAGGATTCGGATCTACATCCTTGCGACTCCTTATATGTTTTCGAGATCCAATAGGATACCGTCAGACTCATAGTGTCAAGTTTATGGTTACAATCTTGTCAAATCGCAAATCATTGTCACTCATTATGCGACCATGGCGAATAATATGAGAGCTCGGAACGAATTGTTTTGTATCAAGTGCACACACCCGGGATTGGAACTCACACATATTTCAATTTAATCAGAGTGACATTCACATTGTGAGCCTAATAAATAAGGATGGTTACTTTGGAGTAATTTTTTTCATTCGTCGGTATGATAACGTAGTGGTTTCTGTGGTAACAGAAAAATGAAGAAGAAAGAAAGAAGTATGCAGAAATAGAGAAAATTGAATGAAAACAGAAATAAATTCCGAAGCAATATTGATCCAAATCTCTTTTATTTCTTTTTGTTCTTTATCTTTCAGAAAATGTGTGTTTTCTTATCGTATGTTCATTATGTTTTCATCATTATTGTTTGGATTGACTCTCTATGAGATAAGGGAATGATAGATATAAGTAAACAGTGTGTTGTTTCGTGTACTCACATTGTACTTTACCAACATTAACCAACTAATAAATATATCAAACGTGGGATTGCAATACTCACTACCATGGGTCCATGACGATGAACTCAAAATATCAACACTCCATATTTTATCTTCGTTAGGAATTTAGAGGGTTTATTATTGATTCAGGCTTTGGCGGTACTCATGCACTTCAATCCGCAGAATGAAACACCCGAATCCCACAAAGACAAATGTTCCAAATTTTGATTTGGAATATGTATTTCTTCTAATTGATTCATTGAGGATGAACATGTAGTATTTCCACGTTGAACATTTTTCATTTCCAATAATGAACGAAAAATATCATCCAGATTACAAAAATATGGCATCTTTTTGAATTTTTTGAATACATATTTTTAAATTCCATGTTCCATCCTGACGTGGTTTTTCGTGGTTTCCCACAGTCCTCGGAGCAAATGCTTGGATGAAGTACTAATTGGCCACGACCATTAATTAGTAGAGCGATAGGCCTAATTATATCATTATAGGCCTGCCAATAATTTAATTTGTGCATTTTGTATAATGATCAATTTTACATCTGCTGTCAAGGGAAAGAAGTAATCATTGCCCAAGAGACTTAGTTCAAAGTGGAAGATATCAACATTCGTGTGTTTATACTGAAAGACTTTTACCTACGGCAAAAAATTATGGTCACAGACAGCGCAGTCCTGGTGTTGAAGACCATTAGTTTTAAATAATCAAAATGGGGTGGTAAGATCGCCCTTGTGGTGCCCCGTCCGAACGATCCTATCTTTCATCCATAGCCTTAATTGGGGAACAATGATTTTGTATCAAGTTTCGATGTTATTAAAAAAAAAAAAGTCCATGTTCGAAAATGGGGGCACGTCACAGCACAGATTTTATTTTTCAAATCGGTTTAAAAACACCAAATATTTCCATGAATTATTTTTAGAACAACTTTTCCGATGTTAAATTGACGACTTGTAATGGTATAGGAGCGTATTTTCGTTCATTATTTGCTCCACAAGGTCGCGTGGAAAAAGCAAGAATGAATATACGTAGTACAAATTGCATTATGGAACCCATTCTTCACACGGTAAATAGAAGGCGTCCACTGAATCTCTATTAGAATTATTTCAGTTTTAATATTGACATTTTTGTTCGAAGTATATAAATGTGGATCTATCACTTCAAGCTATAAAAGAAAATAATGTCTGGGCCTAAATGATTTTTTATTTTTCATTTTTAGTATGCATATCCGATACATATAGTTCAGTTTCAATCCGTATTATGCTGATTTTTATGTTCATTTTTGACGTCCCATATATTTCATCATGACCTTTTTTCAGAATCTAAAAATCGACTTGTCAAATAAAGCATTGAATTGAATTGAATATGGACATAATAATAATATTCAACGCAAAACTGAAACAATTCTATCATGATATTATTGATGTTATTGATATTATTGATACTATTGGAGTTGATTACTGGATACTATTATTACTGGATATTATTGGATACTATTTGTATTGATACTATTGAAACCAATTGACTATACATAAATACGTACGTTCATTGCTTTCTCAAATTAGGTTCATCAGTTTTTGCAATTTCCCAACCTATGGGCCTACATGAATACTTCATATTGAGTTTACCAATTTCTAAGAGGTCCAATAATGTTATAAATACATTCGAATCAGGAAATATAATTGAACAGACACGTATTCAAATTTATTATAGTATCGCAATTCTTCATCAACTGTTTTTTTTTTCTCGCTGACACCTATGGAGAATTATTTTCATAGCTTCTATACCATCTAGTTCGGCATATGGAACAAGCCATTAACCATATCAGTCTTTGCTTCGAATTTCGGTAAGAGCTAATACATTCTGCATTTCCTTATAATGAAATTATAAATAACCATCTTTCTCTCCTCTTTACATCTATCTCTATCTTCCTCTACCTCTACCTCTCTCTCTCTCTCTCTCTCTCTCTCTCTCTCTCTCTGTCTCTCTCTCTCTCATTCATAGTAGTCAAGCCTATAATTAGAGAGATATTGCGTTTTATAGTGGATTTGAACCTAAACAGAACGAAAGTCCTTCTGTTCGGTAACTTGATAAGAATATAATATTCGTGTATTATTATTATTTCCATTATTATTGTCATTATTAGTGATATTATTCAGTGATTAAATCTGAATTATGTGTGAATTCGTCGCTCTAATTATTCTCTGTCGACTGCAGAAATTTTCTCAAACGTTGGTTAGGAGTAGTAAGTTCAGCGGACGGTCGAACGAATCTTCTTGAATGAAAATGTGTGACAAGTCAAGAATGAAGGAAATGTTACTTCCAAATTAGGTTATGTTGGTGTGTAATTGATTTCACTCTGAAAGTGGCAATGTTATCTTACTTATAGGCTTCTGTCAAGTGATGTCACCCATTGTTGCAAGAGACAGACAACAATGTCCACCAGTTGGAATTGACCAATCAGAATGTTTGGTAGTCCACCAGTTCGCTGTATTGCTATGGTAATGATTGTTCGTCATTTGTTACGTGACAGAAGCCTATAACTCATAGATGATTTCAAAAAATTATGACGGAGTAAACTTCCATCCACTTGAGTGAAGGATGCATGGTGAGGGTTATCTAATATACGCTCATTATACTGATTTTCTTTCTCCAAAAAATCAATTGGTTCAAACGATTTACCAAAAGAAATACGAATTTTCTATCTATTCTATAACTATATAAGTGCAATATAACAAGACACAACTGTAAGTCTTGGGTTAGATAAGATTAGTTTCAAGATATGATAATTAATTCGTGTTGGTTAGGTTAGGTTGATCTCTGTTGATCAGGTTAGATAGATTGTGTTGACTTAGGCAGCGCGCAACAATATCAACCACAATTACCGCGTTTAACCAACATACCTTGGTCTGACCGGGAATCAAGTTCTTGTTAAAAAAAATCGGAAAATTACATCTATATATCAATATTTCGGCATATTAAATTAGTCTCATATTATTTCTGGACACTGGCAAGCATACTCACTTTTTCTGTCGAAGGTATAGCTAGGTAGCGTGCGCTAAAACATTATTAATATCCCGCCACGCATAAGTTACTGTTTGCTTAATCGTCTTGATTATCAATCCTACTTGGTATCAGTCAGTCATGGGAGAGCACCCGGTTGATGGGAATGTGATGACAGCGATTCATGAATGAGGCACTAACTCACGTAGACAGTGGAGTCGGTGGAGGCGGGAGAGTGGTGAATGATGAGATAGAGGGTGGAAGTAGATATGCGAAGAGATGGGGGATGTGTTTCGTGAGGTGTTTGTCGCATGTTTAATGCACGAAGATCCGTGAGCTACACGATACTGTACGCCTATTATTAGATTTGCGATGGTATGACAAATGAAAACGCAATGCATGTTTGAGTTGATTAGAATGGGTGCATAGAAGATGTGCGATCAACATGGAGTTTTGAGTTGTTCAAATGAATCTGACACCGGTATTTAGCGTATATGTTTCAGATTATTATGAAAATATGTTTTCTTGAGAAGAATCATCTATTATATTTGATGCAACTGTTTCATTACGCTTGTCGTGTCATAGTCTTCGAAACTATTGTGATCAATTTTCGAGTTTATTTTCAAACTTTCGTCAGTTGCGTGTAGGTCTACATATTTTCTATTTCGATTGTAATTGAGATTTTTAGTTTTCAAATTACTGTTGTGGGTTCCAGTGTGTACTATATTTCAATATTTCGAGGTGCCAGTTTTAGTTCATCATATTTGGTTATACATATTACATACATAGGCCTACTTACGTACATATTATTTTCAAATGATATTTCGTGATAATCCAATAATATGTTATATAAACCTCACATGCCTATATGGTGAATATATAATGCTATGCTTGTATCGTCATACATTTTACATAATTTATCAGTTCCAGAATTAATTCAAAATATATGGTGGAGGAGCCGTCTTTTGAAACATTTCACATTTTTTGAAACTTTCAACTGACCAAGTTTTTGTTCACGTAAGAACATTCTATTTTGAATCTAGACTGTCTCTGATGATTCATGAATGTCGACTCATTGAGATCTTTATAAGTAATGAGTTCCAATTCAAGCACGAGCCTCGATATTCAATGTTTCTTCCTAATATTCGTGCAGGTGCCAGGTTTGAAGTGATGGAATAGCAAGTAATGTCTGTCCCCCAAGTCAGTACTCTGATCGCAGTGTACTCAACACATGAATAATTGTTGATATCATTTTCAAAATACTACCCATAAATTTGGTTCAATTTCTATCATTTGTGTTTTCTCGAATTTTTCATGAAACTCATCATAGGCTCCAGTATTCATACTTTTCAGTATAAGGTAAGATCCTCACCTGTTTATTTAATGTCCGTGAGATATCAAGGATCCTAGTTATTATTCCGGTTATCTTTTATTAACCATCTAACAGTCACAACTAAACACATACTTACAGGTGCAAATTTTATAGATGAAAAATGGTTTCCGTTTCCGATTTGATATACCTATGGATATTAATTTATACTCTGGATGCCCACGTGTCATTATATCTTATTGCAAATTTCAGTTGAACGCTAAAAAATTGTTTCTTCACCACCTAATCGTTGTTCTTTGATGATCGCCTTCTCACATCGCTCTTAACACCACTAATTCAAAGTTTTTATCTGTCAGTATCACATCGGATTGTTCATTGAACGTTTGTTTGGTTGAGAAACAAAGACAATTTATTCCTCTAATATATAGTATATTTAATTCAATAGTATAACAAAAAAACATTACTGATAAGTGAACATATAGTGACATGAAGAAATGATTGATTAAAATTTAAAAAAATACGAATCCATAAATAATTGAATACAAAATGAAAACATGTCAGAAGGATCAGAACAATGATACGTGCATTGGGTGAATAGATTGGTAGCTATGGGCACCCACAGAACAGAGTATGTTGTTATTCAATCGAATGTTGTCATCAAGTACACAATCTGAATTAAAACCTCGAAAATCAACCAGATCTGACCGAAAACAACATGAACAACGCCATTGTTTTCCTAATCTGAACGAACCTGGAAGCATCTGTTATACCACACAATATATACTTGGTGTTACACTAGTACGGGTATATACGTATCCAGATCGACAATTCTCTCTGTAAAATGTGTGTTGTGAGTTGAAAGGAGGTTATACATAACACTCATTCTTTCTGACAAATAACCTATAGAGTTGCATGTTGTTGATAATAAACGTCCCACTAAGTAGAACTTACATAATTCATCACTAACTCCGTTCACGGAATACCGATTTATATTCAAATACAGTTCAATAATAAAGGGCTGTAAAGCACATGCAGCCCTGGTATCGTGTATTTGAGCGATAATTTGTAGTGGTGTAAACCTACAACTTAATTTCCTAAGTAACATTCTCTAATGTTGCTTAATGACCCTACCAACTATACTATTGTTGATCCACGCTTGTATTCAACGATGTCAACATCTTTCATGCTTCAAGTTTTTTCTTTGAAACCTAAATACTTTCAAGGTTTGCGTTTGGTATGAGACAGTATTTGATTTGTCTTCTCACATATGGTTGTACAATCTTAGTAATAATTGACTTTTGAGTTTTGTCACATCACGAATATTCAATGTTTCGCCACACCCGGGGAAATCTTCACAGCTGTAAAATTCGATCACAAAGATATATCATGATGATATATGTATGTCCATATACATTCCATACCTTTTGTTGATTTTAATTTTATACTGCCACTTTCACTCGGTTGAACTCATTTTGGATCGGGGGAACATTGTTGAATTGGCATACTATGTTGGAAAGGAGACACTTTGAGCGCCATGAGAAACCTTCCAAATGGGTGTACCTCAGGGTTCTATAGTCGGATCAAACAATAAACACCCAAAATATGTTGATAATATGCCTAATTTCATAATCAAATGTGAAATATATATGTACTGTACGCAGATGACACTCTTCTCACCGAAATTAAAAAATGGCCGAGTCAGATTCAGAATTATATTTCAATCATTCACTTCCGTGGACTTACAATCGTTGCCTTATGTGATTAATTATAGTGAAACCAAGATTGATCTCCATTGCTCTCCATTCAGTGAAGAAACAAAATTATTGTTCTCAATATTCGGATTCAGTAAATGTAATGTGAAAATGGAATGTAATGTAATGGATTAAACTTGAAGTGATGAACTTCGATCTTGTGCTTTCAAATTATACGTAATCGAGTTCATTCAACCTTTCCTATATTTTTGCATACTGTCCACATATTGTATTAACTGAATCTTCCATTTCCTTTGGCATTTTAGGTTCAGGTGACGCTTTGAATTCTATTTCAGAACATGATCACAACTTCCAGACCCACTTGATAAAATTCATTACACCAGGACCCTTATTCTATAACTATAAACGAAATGGACGCTCGACAAAAGCGTCAGAGCCTACGTGATACACCATGTTGTTGTATGGGGAATCATCAGAGCCAAATGAAGATAGGCCGCTTTGATTTCGTTTTTTTTTATATTGGGTTTTTAACGACGCACTGTAATGATTACTAAGATCTATTGGCGTCGGATGAATGATTAATGAGATGATGGAATGATGAGATGAAGGTATTTTGGGTAATGGGAAGGATAGTGGGAAGGATGCGGTCGTGGCCTATATTGTGGGAACCATCCCGGCATTAGCCTAGACTACAGAGGGAAACCACGAAAAACCCCTGTAAAGATGGACGGTGGCGGGGATCGAACCGGGTCCGATATGTCCCTTCACCTTCCGGATCACACGAAGCAAGTGAGCTAACCACTCAGCTACTGTGCCGGTTTTGATTTCGTTTCAAAGTTACAGAATAACGGCCCTTATCATGTAAAAATCATTTTGCATAATCTCGATTTTATATTATTTCAGTATTGAATCTTCTCCTATAGTCACTTCTCACTTGATTATTTGACAATAAGTTCATCCCAAAAGATCATCACATCACGACCATTTTTCATAAGATATTGATTGATCATGAAAAGAATACTGAATATGGTCTTCTTGTGAATTATAATGCAATTCTACTTATATGAATATACATGGTAAACGTCATCTTGAATACCCTGTATCTCCTAAATTCGATTAAATTCCTCATAATTCCCCCAATTTCAATACTCATAAAGTCTATGGAATCAAATATATGAAATCAAAACATGATTGGCCCCCCTCGGTAGCTCGGTCAGCTGAGGCGCCGCTTCAGAAACTGAAGTCACCGTTGGGCGTGGGTTCGAGACCCGCATAAGGCATGGGTTTTTGTGGAGGTTCTTTCATCCCTCATCACTCTATGGTTTCATAATAACCTGCTCATTCGTACCCCCGTATAACCTAGCTGTTGGTGGGGTCGTTAAGCGAACAATAATCATCATCAAAACATGATTGATCATAATGAAATAATAAAGGCTATAATCATTATCGTTTCACTTGATGAATATGTTGAATTCATTCATTGTTACCCCATATATTTCTATCATCATTGATTTAATAATATTCCATCCCCTTTGACTTTTATTTTATTTTATATTTATATATTTTATTTATTTTATATTTATATTTTTTCATCCTTAGCCTTAATTGGGGAACAATGATTTTGTATCAAGTTTCGATGTTATTAAAAAAGAAAAAAAAAATTATATTCATATGTATATAAGTATTGTTTATTCATTTACTGTTTCTGAATGTTTCTATTTTGTAATTTATTAATTGATATCAGCTTAATGTGATATTGTTGATATGACATGATAGATATTATTTCTCCTTATTTTGTTCAAATGTGTATTATGTCATCATCTATATTTATTACTTTCTGGTGTGCCAGATGAGCATCTCAGTGTTTATGTTAGTTGCTCTGTTTTGTTTTCAAATGCACATCATTAGCCTTAATTTATAATTCACGATCATCCGAGTTTATTTGTTACTTTTCCATCTATCCAAAGGTAGTATCATGTATTTGTTTGCTATTTTATTATTCAGCCTACGTCATACTAGACTCATTTATCAATCAAACTCACATTTTCTTTTCTTGCATGAATCATAGAAAGCTTATACAGAAATAATATTATTTAATCCCACTGTCAAGTCTACATTGGAGACTTTGCGGATTGTATGACTATTGTTTTGGTATAATCTATGTGGATATTGAAAATAGAATGTAAACATTTTCTTAACCCGTGATAAGTTATGGTATAAAATCGAATAACTTATTTTTCTCTTCAAGAAACATTGATGTAAATTCGTCCGCACAATGCGGATAGAAGACGGGTTATTGTTATTTATTACTGCCACTTTTTCATAAATTGAAATCGCTATTTGATATATTGAGGAATTTAGAATTTACCTCGTTGAAATATAATTACATTAGGTGTATTATTCTCAGTTTTTATTTCATTTCATCTCCTTTTTTCATTTTCTATTTTGAACAGAGGGCGTGTATGAAAGAAGTGCCATCATATTAATTACGATATAATTCAAATCGGAAACACAATTTGTTGATATTGTGACTGACTTTGAACAGTATACGTGCACAGCTTCGTCATCAACGCATAGAATTTGTCTCCGTCTTGAATGAATTGAATGATTCTACATTGAAGTTAAGAGGCCGCAGATACTCTACACGGGCTCGTTGTTCGCTCGCTTCAGACTCGAGTTTAACATGCATCGTGTGCTAGGCGCAACCCATAGACTAGCCCGCCGAACTCATACTCACGTAAACGCCTTTAATTCCTTTACTCACACTTTTGATATATTTCACAGTCTATATTTTTATCGGTATTCAAAAATATGTATCTAGGTTTTCGTGAACTGAAATTTTTTTCATTTTCCATTTGAAGAATTTGAAAAATTACAAATTTTCTGTTGAGAATTATGTGAATGCGATAACCTCCGTTTTTCAATTATTAACAGAATGCAAAAACAATCATATTGATATCTCGAAAATTACGGCCGTGAGAGTTTGCAGCGTGAAATACGAGCGCCTGCGGCCTCCTAATTGAAATTTGAGAACATGTTGACCTATTCGAAATGATATCTCAATGGAATAACTCGCGAATGTGACTATCATATAGTATATTCTATTCAGAACTGATGTTTCAGAATTATTGATTTTTGACGTAATTACGTCATTACGATTGCTGCAGGAAAATTGAGATGACTTTCATGATGAATCTTTTAAGAATTTTACTTCGGTGAGATATCATTTATCTAATGTGAATTCTCTAATTAGTTCTTCGAAAGAGACGATCAACCATGTACGAGTTGCTTATTAATCAAAAAGTTAAAAATTAAACTGCAATAATAATTCACGTTTAATATGCAATTGATATTAATTACTTGTCTCCATAGTGACTTTGATGATTTCTAGGAGTCATTTATAATCAAACTAATGATCATTCATACATGACCCCTGAAAATGTGATTCTATATATTCAGCATTGTTCAGGAAGTACGTCTGCCATCTCATTATTCATCGATAAATTCATTATTATATATATATATATATATATATATATATATATATATATATATATATATATATATATATATATATATATATATATATATGTTATATATATATATATATATATATATATATATATATATATATATATATATATATATATTTAATATCTATATATCTTTATCTAATATCTCTATATATATATATCTATATATATCTATATCTATATATATATATCTATAATTTTTTTTTTCATGTGTTCGGATCGATTCATTTTTTGTTCCATCATCTACTTCATTATTAAATGCAGACTTATGCAGTTTTATGCAGTCCTATGATTTTCATAAATGTATAATAAACGAGCATTTCCCAAACGCCAGTCGATCGTTTATTATTTTTAGTTGAACATATTTCATTCTGTATTTTTACACTTCTTTATTTCGATTTTTTTTCATCACCTTCCAATCTTAAATATCTCTTGACTTTCAAGATGTGCGATTCTACTGTATAGGCTGCAGCTATATATACTCGTGAATACGTTCTTGAATCATGTCGAGATGGCCGAATTGAAGCGAATCTGTTTTCATTAAACTTATGACTCTGATTAAGAAGTTGAAATATTTGCCATCTTTCCGAATGGGAACTTGTTAAGTTTGAATGTGAGTTCCTAATGGAATTCACATCAGCTAAACTTTTTGTATAACTCTCAAATTTATATCGTACATTTTTCATCTGGGAACGGAAACTCACAGAGTAGCGAGAAACCAATCCGATCCACACCTGCTTAATTTAATATTCCAATTTTAATAATGATAAAAAAACTAATATGATTGTGAAATATAGATCTGTCAGATCTTACAATGATTTCTTACTTTATACAGAGTTATTACTATACACATGAATTGCTCGAACTTTATATCATGATATAAAAATAATCAATTAGGAGATTATATCCGTTAGAAACTTAGTTGTTCCCTTTTTTATGTTACAATTTGATCGAATCCTAATTTGATCATACACACAATACAAAGTTTCTTCATAGACCCATCACCTAAGTTTATACATGTACATCAATTGTATTAGTGTAATTGTAAATTGCTGTATGCCAATATGCAGCAGTGACTATAGGTGACGCATTGGGGTCCAAACACTTGTTTGATATTACCCTTGGGATATTCTCCCCGGTTGTAGATACATAGATCGACAAAACAGTTTGTCGATTGGCTAGCACAAGCGTCGTGGCGATAAACGTATGGCGTCATGCGGGCAAACGCAATACCACCGTCTACCCATTATCATCATTGCTAGACCTGATTATGATATCTCACGGTTGATATGATGAGTCTTTGTATGATCGTTCTTATCGTTGATTACCATTTGTGAAAAATAATACTTTTAATATGAATGTATAATATTGTTTTCAATAAAAATGAGAAAAAGGGGCCTAATGAACGTTATCCTCTCGAATTTCAATAACGTATCTCGCAATCTACAAAATCTTGACAATCATAGTTCTGTTGAAAGATATGTTAAAGAGTGGATCATCTCTACTATTAATGACTATTGATTTTTGTATACGTACTTCACCTTATTCAAATTAATCAAGAGTCATTTTTCATTATGCATTATTATCAATTTAAAAGTAAAACTACAATTTTGCTTATTTGCATTCTGTTCTTTCCACCAGTTATGAAAGATTGTGTTGATAGGTTGGAAAAACAAATCCCTGTTTTCAATTCAATGTGTTTCTTTCTCAATTTTTCAATTTTATGTATTGTTAGTTTCATTTTGTTCACTTCATGACTTCAGATTTGTAATAAAGGTTCATTATTTTAGACTGTTCTTTAGAAACATATAATTTAGAACAACGTGTCTGTGCATTATCCGATTTATTTTTATGTGTATTTATCCCACAGTTGAACCCTTTTAGGGTTCTGTGGATTCATGTTCAGTGTAAATGTTTTCCTTCCAATAAAGAGCCTTGAAAAAAAAATAGTTTGTTCTTAAAATATATTAGCAATTTGTTTATTTTCAAACTTTCACCGTAGCAGTAGGCCTAGGCCTTATTCAGAACCTTTTCTCTTATGCAAGAGATAGCAGCTGGTGGATGAAATCTTCAAACAAAATTCATGACATATATATATATATATATATATATATATATATATATATATATATATATATATATATATATATATATATATATATATATATATATATATTACCACGTACATATACAATGGATTTACAATAGTCAATTAGTGTCATTATTATTTATTTTTTGAAATAATTATTCCTCGCATATTTTTCTTCAATGAATCTCTACAATGAATTCTCATTTTGAATTATTTTGTGAAACAGTAATCAAGTATTGGGTGGTATACACCAATTCGACGGTCCTCATCGATATAAACTGATACGTAATTATTTCTTTCTATGCAGTTCAGTTTTTTGAGTTCAATGGTTGTACATATATTTCAATGCAATATTCAATTATTTCCTGCATAAATGTTCAACTGTTACATTCATGTTCAATTCATTCGTCAATTACAAGAGAGCAATACAAACACTTATTGATGGGAAAACATGGAATGAGAACTGAAGTGCATGGTGTTTGCAGTAAAATATTTTATTTGCATTGTTTTATCTAACATGCCCGTGCAAAACAAGTATCACTTTCCGATCAGTACCTATAATTATCATGTATGATGCCTATGAGGCTAGTAAAAATGCTATACTTATTACCTTACGAGATGTTATAACTAATGAAAAAATCTTGATAGTATTTCACATGCACTTACTGAATTTATGAAAGAACAAAGAAAAATTGTTATTAAATCTTTTTCACAATTTTCTTATATGATACACGTTTCCAAGTGTCGAGTTGATGAATAAACGTTGATATTGAAACAGCATGTGCACTCATTGCTACGGAAAGTAGCCTCTGTTTGTGACACATGTACACTGCTTACAAAGAATAACTTATTAATACGGTGAACACAATACCATTCAAATTTTTTTTAACATCAGTGAAAAATCAGGCAAACATTCGGTTTTTCTGATTGATAAATTCAGAAATATAGTTGAAACAACGAAACTTCGAGACCTGTGTGTCAAGTTTCAATAAATATAGGTACGAACTTTAAATCCGTTAAATTTTGTATAGGATGAGGGAATATACATTGAGATATATTCCCATTTGTGTTGAAATAAATGAAGGGATGACTCCAATCAGATACCTCAGAATTATTTGGAAATTAAATGTATTGATTATTTTCAAACAATGGTTTTCACCTATGAAATTGACCAATTTATTGCAAGATTTGCTCAAATGTATGCATATATCAAGCGACTATAAATAAAGAAAGTGAAGTATTCTTCTATATATTTTGACTTGAAATGAAGAATGTGTGTGAGACCAGTCAGTTTTAATGGCGACGAGTGTACATATCAAAATGACGTGAAATAAGTATTGTTGAGGCAAAAAAGTTGGACGTCAATTCTCACACCCCCGCTATAACTACCTGCCCCTCCATGTTCCTTCAAGGTCTTTCATCTCTATAGGCTTGCAGCTCGTTATCATATTTTTTAACAAAAACATATTTTTAGACGAGCTTTAGCGAGGATTCAATTTGACATACTGAAAAAAATTGGTGTCCGTTTTTTTTTTTTCATGTTTTTTTTTAGGTTCTCCACAGGTCAAACGGCTACAGCTATCAACTTCAAACTTTTTTCATCATGCTCAGATCATCTAACTCAGATCTGTATAGTTTTGTGGCATTATCGGGTGGTAACTTTTATTTTTATGAATTTTAGAAATTTCAAAAATACCCATTAGAATAACACGACGGGAAAAAAATGATTCTCAAAAAGAATGGAAGTCTCTGTGAAGTTGAATTACATCTCAATACACATTTGTGGAAATTCTTAGCTTGATTGGGTCAGCCATTTTGAAGAAAAAACATGAAATGTGCTTAAATTGGTACCACTCGAAGCCGTTTTTACCCATTTATAACTTAAATGTCCCCCAATTGGCGAATTTAGGCAAAACTTTGGCAAAGAAGTCGACATACTATTACTTTACGCTCGTCTAACAACGCGTATATAGCGTTTTCCTAGTTTAAAATCATTTAATATCTTGGTTATTAAGCAAATCTAACCCAGTGTTTTAAGGAACATTCACTTGCAAATGTCACCATTTTATAGTAGTAAGAGAAAAGTTGGACGAGAGTTTTTTCATTTATTCGAAGTCAGATTTTACCTCTAACTCTCCTTTTCTATTTTCGAAAGCTCACACGGTGATTGTACGCCTTCTTACACTCTACCTGCTAAAACGTCATTGATCAAGAAAACCCGGCACCTCCACTAACACTACGAGACGTCTTAAAATCATTGATACATCCAGCACAGCTACAGTCAGCAGTCTGACGCAAAAAAAAAGGAACCCAAATAACTGAATCATTAGACGAGCTTTAGCGAGGATTCAATTTGACATACTGAAAAAATTGGTGTTCGTTTTTATGTTTTTTTCATGGTTTTTTGTCGGTTCTCCAAAGGTCAAACGGCTACGGCTATGTACTTCAATTTTTTTTTTCATCATGGTTCCTTATCTGACTCAGATCTGGATAGTTTTGTGGCATTATCGGGTGTTAACTTATTTTGTTATGAATTTTAGAAATTTCAAAAATACCCATCAGAATAACACGGAGGAAAAAAAAAATATTTTCTGTCAAATTGAATCCTCGCTAAAGCTCGTCTAATCATTAGAATACCGTACTTTTTTCATTCCAGTGGGGATGAACCGACTTTACTCGATAATTTTTAACGGTCATTAAATACCATTCAAAAATACAAAAACGTTGTTAAAACTAATTGGAGGAATTTAACCGATCTAATTATAAATTACGTGACGTGATTCAATATAATTTTCCAATGCATTTTGATATTGACTTCTTTTTCCCGTGTTGTTTTAGCTACATTATATAACTCTAAACTGCGTACTATACAGTGTATATACTGAGTACGATGTGTGGCTTATGAATAGAGAGGTGTTTATAGGTGGCGGATAAACGTGTATAATGTAAATCTCACTCGGACGGGTGAATTCCACACGAGATGCTACATTATCTGATAATCAAATTGACTTTCTACCCATAGTGTTAGGAATATGCGTACTAACCTACTTGTAGAATAGAATAGCCACCGTGAGTTCCATGATTATTTGTCATGTGCGGAATCGCCTGTGGGCTTCAAGTGTCGCTAAACTGCCCGCTATAGTCTTATGCTGTGTATTCAAAATGCAAATTTGGTTTACGCTTTTCCACCCCACGGAAAGTGGCGGTCTCTAGACAGAGTCTGAAGAGTGAAGGGTGAAGGGTGGTTCGGTGAGGAGTGAAAGGGTGGGGTGAGCTTTCCGGAAAGCTGCAGATTGCAAACCTACGCTGTTGGGATATATTATGGATGAACCGTAGCTTACTGGTAGGAATGTCAACATAAAGTATACACACGTATACCAGCCGTATCGTTTATGTATTACTTTTCTCTCTGTACGATCGGATGCAAAAGTTTTTCGTCTGGCCCAGGTATAGCATTGATATAAGCCTGAGGGGTAGGCAACTTGTCAAGCCTCAAACGTGATTATCAGCTATACTACCATACACAAAAATATGTCCACTCAAGTCCCCTCCCCTACCCACCGACCCACCAGCAACCCCATACGTCTACTACTATATATTACTTGCAAATAAACTATACACATTTACTCGCTGATATTGGTTATACTATCCCATCAATTATGGCATATAATAATAGTAAAACATCCAAATACTTGCAAAATTGATGATGATAATCATGATATCATTGTATTTATTATATTATCTCTTATCTCTTGATTATTTCTGTATATTTTTCCCTCTGAACTTCAATTACTACTTCTTATACATAGTGAATTAGTTAATTGAAAACAAAAGAATGCAAATAAGTTTTATACACCAATGCATCTATATTGTCTCAGAATGAGAGTTGTAGGAAATCACAGGCGCACGCACAGCAAGCCAAACATAAAACACGATTCATAAAATGAATTTCAATAAAGTCCTGAGAAAACGCTATAGCTGAACTAAGTTGTCAGGCAAGCCATTTGAAAAAGGAGTATATTGTGATAAAATATATATAAACTCGAATTCATTCAATTACACTTTCCTTTATCCAATATGTTCAAAAAAGACTCATGGAACATGTATAAGAATACCCTCTCAGTAAACTTCAAGAATTCATGTTTATAGGATCGACAATTTATTCTGTGTTACTAAAAGTTACGGAGATTTTCTTTTTTCATGACAAAAATTAGTGAATGTTTGAGTCAATCGATTAATCCTTATAGAGCCAGCGTGAACATTATGTTACAAAAAAAAGCAGAATGAAGAATTATATATCACAATGTTTGACTGCACCTTAGACAGATTTGCAGGGTGCACTTTCGCCACATATATCTCGAGAACCACATAACTACGGAATTGCGGTATCCAAATTATTGGTTTTCATGGCTTAATTCCCGGTTATCGAATGATAGTAGAAATAAATCACAAACGCACATCCTTAAGTTCAACCTGGCTTATCAATATTTAAAATCCTGACTCGCCTGTAAATTAACAGTTTTCTTATTTTCCTTGACGAAAATGTGTAATGTAACTACATTTTGTTTCAATTTAAAAAAAGTGAAACTCCCCTGTCTAGCGGTGGTTACTGAACTCTTTTAATATCATCCCTTTTCCACTTTTAAACCCAAAAAAAACTTTCCAACTCACATTAAACTTGGGTCGAGCATTTCGATGAGAAACATTCTCAGCTAAGATGCGCGCTCTCAATATAATAACACATGTATTATATATATGAATATCTTTATTCAAGACTCTGTCTTATATTAAAGATTGCAAAAACACACAGAATAAAAATCAATTAATTGAAATATAAAAAATCATCAATGATAACATTTAGAGAGAATAACAAGATAAATTTAATAGGATTAGACATATAGATTTATAAATATTAAGATATTCAATCATTCTTTTGATTTCATAATAACTATTCTGAATTATTAGGTTGACTTTATGGTGATATTTTCATGGAAAAAATCATTTTCTGATTCAATTTGGTTACCCTAACATACAATATTTTTTGTATTATATGAATTCGACATTTGGGATTAAACAAGCAGCTACATTTTCAAATGAATGAATACAAAAATTGATTGGATCAGTAGTTGGCACTCAAACAAAATCAGTACATTTTATTAATTATTTATCGATTATTGATTACTAGTGAATTTTAATAATTAGAGCCTACCATAATAAACTAAATGATGATTTTAAATATGATCATACAGGTCTACACAAAAGTGATAGGCCTAAAAGTGATACCAATAAGAAGGAGACAAAAATCGCAAGATTATTTGCATAGTTTCCGAGTAATTTTTTGGTATTTCAATTATTTATCGAGGTTTTTCATGAAAATAATTCGTCTGTGGGTTAATTCAATGAACGTAATGTAGCTGGAATTGGTACAAATTGTTATATATTATCTCGGTTATCAGTAAACCATGTTGCCAAAATACTTGCCAAACTACTTTTGGGAAAGGAACGGATCTGATGCCATATCGTTCATTAAAGGGTAGAACGAGCAAAACAAGATTTACAATTTTTGTAGTATATCGGTCTATATCAAGGACACGATATGCTTTCAGAAATCTGATCAGCTATTTAAGAAACAAAAGAACACTATATTTTCATATATTTGCTCTTTTTACAACGCAAAATATGGCATACGTAATACGCTATATATGCGTTGTAAGATGAACGAGAAAAAAAACGTCCAGTGGTACCAAAATAGTACTTTTTATTCTTTTTGTTCGATATGGCTGACCCGATCGAATTGAAAATTGGTAGAAAATGTATCACAGATCAAAATGTATATGAACTTCACCTTTTTTTTTTTTAAATACAAATATTTCCGATTTTTGCAGTCATGTAACATATGTGACGTTATTTTTGAAGTTCCAAAATATCTTTTTCAAAGTCAAAAAAAAAATGGTGTCAAATTGAATCTTCGCTACACACATCTTAACCAACTTCGAAAACGTCGCATTGTATCGTTTCAAGAATGAGCGATAATGATGTATGTCTATAGAATTTGTTTTTCATTCTTTCCTGTTCAGATACTCAACCGACTGAACTCACACTAGAGTCTCCATATAATATTGGTATTTGTTTTTATATATTTACTCTACTTCACATTTTACTTAGCTTAGGCTAAATTAACCACTTGGCTAAATAAACATGCTATTATTCACCTCAGATTCATAAGAGCTCAATCTAGAATATGAAACAACTCCTTTACTAAAAGGATGTAGGAAATAAATACATGTTATAGGATGATGGTAAAAATTAAAAGAGTGTATATTTAATCCATGTTTCAACTTTAGGTAACACACTTTTTCACTATAAGATACATTCATGGCGTATTACAATTGTGTTTAGATAACATGTGTATATATATATATATATATATATATATATATATATATATATATATATATATATATATATATATATATATATATATACATATATATATATTTATTTATTTAATGCAATTATATAATAACAATCAACAAAATCTATTTATACAGAATGTATGAAGCCTACTTGGCTAAATAAATGAATAGCATAAGTAAACTGTGCTGCAGTTTTGAAGCGAATATTGGTTAATTTGACTATAGGAATTGACAAAAAAACGAGCCCCGATTTTTTTCAGTATGTCAAATTGAATCCTCGTTGAAGCTCGTCTAAATACAAAGTATTCAAGTATGCACTGGGTTTCGCGACAAATTATTTCACAATGCTGATTCTTCTGGTAAATATTCGATTCTCAATATATCCCAATATCCTATTTTTCAGTTGCCCGAAATAAAGTATTTACAAAAAGTTTCGTGTCGATCCCTGATTCCTTCCAACCTGTGTTACGCAAATAAAAAAAAAGAAAACAGACGCGCGAGATCCATGAGCGTTAAATGAAGAGACTTCGCTTACGCACGTCTAATGAATAGTTTATTATTTTTAAGTCGAAGTCTTGTTTTATATGTGGAATTTGAAGTGCACCTTATATACCGGTACCAAGATGCGTTGAGGGTTGCGTTTGCCCGTTGAAGATGATGTCTTCACTTCATATCCCTTCAATGTTCAGAATATATTTATATTATATATATATATATATATATATATATATATATATATATATATATATATATATATATATATATATATATATATATATATATATATATATATATATATATTAATAACATCGAAACTTGATACAAAATCATTGTTTCCCAATTGAAGCTGTTTTCAAATACATTTTCATTCCAATATCTCGCTTATCTTACAACGCATTTGCTAGTAACAAACAAGAGAAAACATTCGTTTTCAAAATATGGTCCGATTCACGGTCAACGTTTAAAGTGCTATTGACCGTGCGTAGGGATAAGTGGTGATAGAAGGAACTAACGTTACGTTCAAGGCCGGCTCACTGTCATCAAGTTTGCCAGCCTATCAGCCGTTTCTACAAAACACCACTAGATGGGGCAGCGATCCATATTACACAGAAAAGTCATCACGGTATGGTACGTGTTTTCAAGATAAGTGAAGGCACCATCTCCCGGTCGCAAACAAACGCAACCCTCAATGCATCTTGACCGGTACCTAGTATCGCGTAACGTCACCCTGATTCTCTATAACTAATCTAAGACGATTAGGCATCGAGTTCACTAACCTATCACAATAGCCCGCTCTTTGCTGCATCCTATCCCAAGCATGCTCCGCATGCTCCCGAAGGGTGATGGCGTTGGCTCTATTGGGAGGGTCCCAACTCCTAACCATTTCCCCCCACAAATTCTCAATTGGGTTGAGGTCTGGAGATTTTGGAGGCCATTGAATTCTGACAATATCCGGATGGTCAGCGATCCAGCGGTTTACCATTCGAGAGGTATGCACACCGCTATTATCCTGCACTAAGTGAATGGCTGCTGGTTCTGGATATAAGACCCGAACAGTAGGCAGCATCTCGTTCTCTAAAATATCGCAATATTCAATAGAGTTCATTCGGCCGCTTACTCTCACCAGACTGCCAGGACACGCCGACGACATCCATCCCCAGTAGGCGACGCTTATCCTCCCACTTCGGTCACGCCTGGCAATGTGCTCCAGCTGGTAACGTGTGCCTCGTGGACGCCAAAGAGGAACCCGTGAATCTCTCATAGAGGAGAACGTCTTCTCGTCAGTGAAAATCACTGAGTCCCAGAAGTTCACGGGCTCGTCCACGTAACGGAGGGCAAAAGCTAAGCGGACCCGCTTATGCACCTCTGTTAGGCCTAGTTTCACAGCCGGAGTATAACTGTGGTATGCGGCAGTGTGGAGGCGTCGTCGTATCGTAAATACGGAGCAGTTAGCGTGAATTTGGTCCTGGATGGCAACCGCCGAACACTGTGGAGTGGCTTGAATAGCTGCCACTATAGCAGCGTCCTGCTGTGGCGTCGTGGCGTGGGGTCGACCAGATCTAGGACGAGTCACCAACCCTTCTTCTCCCTCAGCCTCAAACCGACGTATCCAGTTGCGAACAGTGTCCGCATGGCATCCAACCTCATTGGCAATCTCATTACTTGGTCGCCCCGCCGCCCACATTCCTATTATGCGGCCTCTTACTGATGTCTTGGTCTCCAAGTCTCCCACATTTTTAGGCATCTTAAAAGAATGAGGAAATGTTCTCTTAATTCATACCGATATACTTGTATCAAATACGTCTCAATACGCAGGTCCACGTATCACTTTCCGAAGACCCTTGTATATATCTCACATGCGGTTTTAATTAATTATCAAGTTCAGAGTTATCTAATATAGCTTTTAGTTAGTTTATTTTTGATTGTATGACTGAAGAGGTAAATTCTCTAAAAAATATAATTACACTCTCTATAATATGTGTGCTTTCATTTTCAACATGTGCAATGTTAAAGAAATGTTTCGATTTTAAAAATTTAATTTCTTCATTATCAGAGAAAATTGTAATGTTATATTGTTCAAGCAATAATTATAATTATTCAGCACTTACCTTATTTTTGGTATGTAGGCCTATAATAACTCTCGATTCACCAATAAGGAAATAAATCTTTCTCCAATATTTAAATTACTGGTGGGTAAGGTCACAATAATGCCACAGAACACACTGCCAGAGTCAACGTATCTTCAACTAAGCCAGGCCCGTTTTATATTTTCATATGTTCCAATGTTTATTATTTATTTATGATTCATCTATTTCGTTGTGACGGAAATTTGCACAACCAAGCAAAACACGTATCAGATTGACAGGATGTATGACAGGTTATTTTTATTAGGTGTTTTGGATGGTGGGAAGGAGTCGGTCGTGGCCTGTTATTAAGGAACCATCTCAGTATTGATCTAAAGACAGAGGGAAACCACGAAAAACCCCTGTCAGGATGGTTGACCATGGCGGGAATCGAACCCCGTCTCCCGAATATCGTTTTTTTTTTTCTTTGTTTTTGTTTTTTTAATCACATCGAAACTTGATACGGAATCATTATCCCCAATTAAGGCTATGGATAAAAAGTAGGATCGTTTGAACGGGGACCACAAGGGCGATCTAGACTTTGGTGTGCGTACTATAATAAATATAATAGAAAATCTGAATACTCGTTTAGTTCAAAGTGGAAGATATCAAACATTCGTGTGTTTATACTGAAAGACTTTTATCTACGGCGAAAAAATATGGTCACAGACAGCGCAGTCCTGGTGTTGAAGTTCATTAGTTTCAAATAATTGAAATGGGGTGGTAAGATCGCCCTTGTGGTGCCCCGTCCAAACGATCCTATCTTTCATCCACAGCCTTAATTGGGAAACAATGATTTTGTATCAAGTTTCGATGTTGTTTTAACAAAATCATAAATAGGTGTGACTTCATTCATGAATTACTGAGTTTACTATTAAAAAATGCATGAAAATTTCCCCGTAAGTTGAAAGTTTCTGAAAGGTAATTTCATTCTCATTGTTTAAGGAATTAGGTTATTAAATATCACACTGTTCTTAATGGCTATAACGATACGGGATTGAATGTTGAATTCAAATCACTGTTCTTCTTGAAAAACAGTTTTGATGTTATGGGCTGTTTTAAATTGTTATCAAAAACTACACAACAACATTTAAAATATTGTTAAATGTGTGTTGTTGTATTGTTGTGTGAAAATTAGTTCGATCAAGAGAATTATTGAATGAACTTATATTTTAAATCTCATGATACTACGAAGACTCCATCAAAAGGTGAGCGTTAGTATGAATTTAATTATTTTTCCATTATATATTCTTTTGTGAGGAGGGGAAATCCTGCATAAGATCCCTGCGGGTTTAATTGCGAGGAGTGTCGGATTCTTACCGACTAAAACCTCTCCTCGTTTTGGGGTGACACCGACAGCGTGATCATTTGATCACACTTCTTTCTATTCATTCATTCTTCTAATCTGTATTCCAATTTTCGCTACATGAAATTATAAATTATTTTCCAATCATATTTTATTCAATGAATCGGTTAAATCCAGGAATTTGAATAGTTTATCAATCCTTTTCGAGTCATCTGACAATATTTTCTTGAACACGATTCACAAATGACTTGACAATGGTTAAATTGATACGTAATCAGTTCAAAATTCGTTTCGAAATATAATGTTTGCAAAAATATTCAATAATAATTTTACACAAAAGAAAAATTCACTCGATTTATCTCGAAAACAAATTTGTCTGGGTGTGGAAACAACATTGATAAAAAGCATCAAGTGGCCGGATGCTTCGGATCGTCCCGTGTTTTTTAAATAATTATATTATACCGGCAAAAATGAGAAAATATGCATACAATGGAGTCGTTATGTTACCCTTCACATTGTGGAATCAAGACGCTAACCACTCGGCATTTGGGCCACGTTCGTCAGGCATGCTGAATGAAATAATATGATAGTTCGTAATATTTTCAGTAAAAATATCTATTGAGACCGTTCACCATTGAGATACATTTTATTTCATAGTTTTAATGATCTAGTTAATAATTAATCAATGTTGACAAATTGTATGTATTCTGAAATGAGTAATAGTTGTATTCATAATTATATTTCGACAATCGTCGTCACTCACATATTCCATTCTGGACCAGTTTTTGTCGTGGCATACCTCAACTCGCTCAAGTTATGATTCTGAACGTCCTTTCGTTCTCCTCCCCAATCAACTATCATTAACGATTTGGTTACTCGATTCGCCAACTATCGAACTGAACTATAGCTTAAATGACTGTGAAACGTGATAAGGGTAGTAGTGGAAACGTTAAATGAGTTGCCTACCTGTCAGGCAATGAGGGACGAAAAACTTTTGCTTCCGACTGTACATACGTAGGCAACTTTAGGGCGTCCCCAGTCTCTATGAGGCAAAACGTTCCCGCCAGAGTGATTTCACAGATATAAATGATCATAAAACCTAAATAGTGCAAGATACAAAATCAAGAATTACATCATAAGATGTAGTCAATAATTGTCGATAATACTATAATGATTCGAATGTTATAATGAAAAGGGTGGAGAAATTACCAGTAGTATGTGACCGTACACTGTGAAAAATAAGTGCCGCCAATAGCCAATTTGTACCGATGTCAATATATTCCAACTCCTTCAGTAAGTGAAAATTGAGAGGTATCATGGAGTCGAAGGAAATAGGTGTCAAACTCTTTGTCATTGACGACAACGACTGCGCGATCTGGCCCACGTTGCCAGCTAAATATATATTCACTTACCATATAAAATACTCCGTGGAATCATGTATTTTGTATCTCGTGTTAACTCCTCATTAAATACATGACTCAAATGTGCGTAGTCATTTGGGAGTGACCTTGAGTCCCATTGTCAAGAGAAGTGTCAAATTGGAGTCGTTTTATTTGCCGACACTGCGTGACCTTACATTGTCGACATCACGTGTCTATAGTGATATGCTTTTTCATTCGGCGTGTATACATGACACGGTGTGCATCTACATGTGTGCACGCGTTATGATAAGACGATGGTGACTGGTGAGAACCAGAATTGGAGTAGTTTAAGGCAGTACTAAATATGTATGCATATATAATATATATATATATAAATATATATATATATATATATATATATATATATATATATATATATATATATATATATATATATATATATATATATATATATATATATATATATATATAATCTGCACTACACAAAACTTAATCGTGGCAGGAAAGAGTTGAAGCTATTATTATCAAATGCTATAACATACCACTGGCTCACGTGTGGTTCAAGCCTTCATATCTCATGAGTAGCTTGAGTTCTTGAGAGTTGGAAGTTCTGAGCGACTGTCCATGCTATCCCACACCACTAGGGCACGGGTGGTTCGAGCACCAATCTCGTGTTGTGTTCTTTGTCCTTGAGCGATAAAAGTTCCCAGCGACTGTCCCCCGGTTCGACCCTTCATCTCTCGTGCGTAACTTGTATCCACGAGAGAAAGTTCCGAGCGACCGCCCCCCAATCCCACACCAATAACGCACGGGTGGTTCAAGCAATCATCTAACGTATGTAGCTTGTATCCACGAGAGATGAAGGTTCCGAGCGACCGCCTCCCTTATTTAACACCCAAAAGAGTCAATATTTGACTCCTTTCGATGTAAGTTGAAGATAATGTGACACCTATACGTGACGTCATTGCGTAACGTCATTTTCATATCCCAATCAACTCCGATTTGACACCCTTATTGGAGTTGATTGCCTCAGTTGACACCGTAAAATATTAACACCGTTCAGGCGAAAAATTTGACTCACTCGATAAATTGTACTTTAATTGTGATCCAAATTGACTACAATCTGGTGTGGACCTTCTAAGACTCACTCTTGGAGTCAAATCGGAGTTGAAACAGCTGATTTTTCTCTCAGTGTAAGACTCGATATTATTAACACGTAACCTGATGTGGATGTATATCATATATCGACAGTATTCTGGAAGATATTTCTCTGAATGTTTTGATGCTGTTTCACCCTACAATACAATATGCAATATGTACAATGCAATATGTACAAATATGTACATATATACATATACATATACACAATATGTACAATAATACAATGCAATATGTATATATATATATATATATATATATATATATATATATATATATATATATATATATATATATATATATATATATATATATATATATATATATATATATATATGTGTTCGGGCAGAAAGTCACTACGAGCGTTCAGATGTTGCGTTGACTGAATATACGCTGTGGGTAGGTCCCCCTTAATGCACGCATTCAAGAAACCGAGATAGAGATTAACCTGCATTGCATATTTGCTTTTGAGAATTGTCAACTATCTTTTACATTGACACAAACATTATTTGACGGTTTGCGGGATATTTGTTATTTACTGTGGGTATTTCTATGTATTTGAGAATGAACTGGAAAGGCGTTCACTATATCAAATGGAGACATTCTTGAATATTTACAGTATTCACTTTTTTCTATGGTATTTCATGGATGTAGGTTTTCCATGTCGACTCGTATATACTCCAGAACAATTAAAAGCCATGCCCGCAGGGTTATACAACTGCGTTCATGTGGTCTTTATTATTTTGTCCTTTGTAGGAGTTAATGCCCACACGTATTATGTATAAAGTTAGAAGAAAGCACCCTCACGAAACTATATGTCATGGAATATTTGTACGCGTATTTCATATTTTGTCTCCATACTTCAATATACCGTCGTCGAGGCCTTTGTCTCCGCTAGATATTTTTGTCCCAGTTATACTCGGCGTAATTGGTCTCCGATCTGATCTAGCCAGGAGTGCAGACACTTTTCAACACTGTAACATTTTCTACATCACCTTTCATAAATGGATGAATTTATTTATATATATATATATATATATATATATATATATATATATATATATATATATATATATATATATATATATATATATATATATATATATATATATATATATGAATATATATATATATATATATATATATATATATATATATATATATATATATATATATATATATATATATATGAATGAATGAATATATTTATATACATACATATATATATATATATATATATATATATATATATATATATATATATATATATATATATATATATATATAAATATATACAAAAAAAAAATATATATATATATATATGTATATATATATATATATATATATATATATATATATATATATATATATATATATATATATACCACAACGGAGAATCCGGACACCTTGACGTAATGTGATGGCTTGCATGACCCCGTGATCCCCAGAGCTATCGTCGGAAGCCATTTATTTGCTCCCAAAAGGGTCACCCATGGTGATAAGGTTTGAAGTGAGTTCTCAAACCAAGTTCGGACCATCTCGGTCGTGTAGAAGCCTTTTGGTAACCGGAGTATTCGCATACTCGAGTACTGAGCATTGGATTTTCATTTACCGTATCTCTTCTTTTCGTGTCACTTTCCTCATCAAATCTATCTTCTTCTCTATTCGCATCTACCCTTACTTATCTCTGTCTTGCCCGCTCATGAACATAGGCGCAAATGACTACACTTTCGACGCGTCGTTGAGCTCCAACAATCTCTCTCTCTCTCTCTCTATATATATATAAATATATATATATATATATATATATATATATATATATATATATATATATATTTATATATATATATATATATATATATATATATATTTATATATATATATATATATATATATATATATATATATATATATATATATATTTATATTCATATATATATATATATAAATATATATATATATATATATATATATATTTATATATATATATATATATATATATATATATATGAATATATATATATATATATATATATATATATATATATATATTTATATATATATATATATATATATATATATATATATATATATATATATATATATATGCATATATATATTTATATATATGTATATATATTCATATATATATATATATATATATATATATATATATATATATATATATATTTAATATATATATATATATATATATATATGTACATATATATATATATATATATATATATATATATATATATATATATATATATATATATATATATATATATATATATATGTACATACCTCATATCATTTATCAATGAGCGTACACGGGAAAGAAGAAAATACTGAGATGAGTGATCGACTGACTAGGAGACTGAATCTCCATTCAGAAGCCTGGGGTTCGATTCCCGACATGGTCGATCATCCTGACATGATTTTTTGTGGTTCCTCTCTGTCGTTAACAGGTCACTATACTGAGATGGTTAATAGACTTGATTACAGGCCACTACCGATCCCTCCCCACAATATACAAAAACACCTAATAAAATAACCTTTCATCTCATCGTCCCATCATCTCATGTACCATTCACCGACGCTAATTTAACTAATTCATCAGTACGGTTCGTTGATGAACCCAATATAAATTAAAAATATCTACAAACACAATAGAAAGGTTGTGGCGCTAGCCATTCGTGCGCTAGTGGTGCGCGTTGGGGCCGGGGGAGAGGTCGATCGGAACTTTCATCTTGCGTTGATACAATTAGGCCTACAATATTCAAATGAAAAAAGTTTGAGAAAAAAAATCCCCAGAGTTCGTGACCTATTCACTGCGACACATCTGAAGTGACATAGAGCTTGTTTTCGATGAAACGCCATATCCAAATGTAATGATACTGTATTATATCGTCTAAAAACACAGGAGCTCGGCTTTATGAAGTAGTGATTTCATTGGTGTGTGTAAGATAAGCAAGCAGGCAGGCCTGGAGATTGAAGAGGATAGTGAATTCTGTGTAACAGTCCCATATTTTCTCGTACGCTCATTAAAACTTGGTGAAATAACCGTCTAGGCCTCTATAGCTTCTGGCTATATACGCTGGTTCAACATAGATGTTATTATTTTCTATTTATTTGATTCTCATTAGGGAAAAGTAAAACATGTACGAAGGGTTGCAGAATCTCAGCATGTCCATATCATTCCTACCGTTGTTTCAATGTGTACAGGCTTGGCATTTTCTCTTATGCCACATCAAATCGTCATCGGCCTTAATATGAAAATAATTCTAAAGGCGTGTATGTGTATGTAAGTACTACATGGGAAATGTGAAACGTGTAATACTATGAATATACAAATGTGTTCAGTAAGAAGAAACTTTTTTCTCGACTCTGGATAAAACAACCTCATTTGTGAGCCAAACTAACTGGTATATAAAATTATATTTGTACACAAATCTAGAGACTGACATTTTTTTGGTTTCATAAAACCATGTCTCAATACATATATGTCAAGGGGTGGTCAGTGGATTTTTGGGAGGGTAAGCTTCAAAATGCAATTGTCGCGAAGCTGATGACAATTCACATGTGAAAAGGGGGTCTGAGAGACAGATACCTCCCAGTATGCCCCGCAGGAATGTTTTTGGATAAGGAATTTTCAAAGTAAATTCTGAGGTTTCCTAGCAGTTTCATGCACATTCCAAATGATGTTTCAATTGTTTGAATGATATGCTTCAAAAAATTCCGAATGAAATTGTAATTAAAAATGTCGAATGATATTACAATTGTTAAAATTATAGTTACAGCTATAGTTATATAGTTATATAACGGTGAAGTATTCATTAGCAGATGTTCCTTTTTCATTATAATAGGCTAATTAGGTTTACCAATATTTCCACACTCTCGAGAAATTATCATTATGTGGACTAGAATATCTTGCTTGAACTATGTTATTAATTGATAACTATTTGGTCTTTAGGCCTACAATTTAGTACTACCGAACCACAAAGTCACAAAAGTTGATTCATCTGCGGATCTGCTGACATTAAATACATAATATCAAGATGAATCAGAAATAAATATTTAGTCCTCCTAACTATGAAGGAATTCTATTCGGTCTGATTATACTAATTGGAATGAATCGAAAGAGAAAAAAAACTTTGGTAATCACATGATCAAAATGAACATGCTGTTCACTTAGTGTTTCCTTAATAATGAGGGAAGAAATATATATTATTTTATATACACACATTTGATACATTCCACAAAAAACTTCGATTGATAATTCAAGTCAGAATGGAATGAAAATAATATTTCATTGATCAAATAATATTTGCCTGTTCGGATAATGATGATGATTATTGTTTGCTTAACGACCCCACCAACAGCTGGGTTATACGGGGGTACGAATGAGCGGGTGATAATGAAGTAATGATGAGTGGAAGGACGTTTACAAAGACCCATGCCTTCTGCGGGACTCGAACCCACGCCCAACTGTGACTTTAGTTTCTGACGCGGTGCCTCCGCTGACCGAGCTACCAAGGGTGGGATAATACACAGTGATTACAGTAATACAGGCTTGCTATACAAGGCTTGAGATTGGACCGGTGATACATTTCGTGGATAACTTGGTGATCTGGGTGATCTGTAACTTGATCACTTCACTGGTCGATCGATATCTCATCTCATCTCGATCGGCATTTGAAATGGTCCTGAATTGTCGATCACCTTCTTCGACAACTCTTTCGACAAGATACCGATAGCCAAATACATGTCGGTATCTATAGTTGTCATTTCAACTGGACCCAAGAAAATAAAAGGCAATATCAATACCATAAAAGTTTCAAGATATATTCTAAATGAATAAATCATGAATGAAAACTGATATTAGTTAAATAATTATCTACATTACACATGGAATCAATACACACTTCTTCATATACAGCAGTAAACATGAAATGTGTCTATCGTTTGACCAACAAAACTATGAACTGGATCTAGGCAAAGCTGTCAAAGTGAACACGAAAAAACATTTGCATGCACGGTCTTCTATAGCTCTGGACTTATTTTCAAACGATTTGGACTGCATCAAGGAAGCGAATATGAAAATCTCAAACACGGTCTTATGTTTACGTTCGACCATCGCGCTACTCTTGGTCAATGCAAAAAGCTCTTTGAGTCAATCCACAGATAATCTCGATTATCTGTGATCGATCATACTAGGAAAACGCCATATATGCGTTGTTAGACGAGTGGATAGTAATAGTATGTCGACTTTTTTTGCCAAACTTTTGCCTACATTCGCCAATTGGGTGACATTTAAGTTAGAAATGGGTAAAAACTGATTCGGGTGGTACCAATTTAGCACATTTTATAGTTCTTCTTCAAAATGGCTCACCCGATCGAGCTGAAAGTTTTCAAAAATGTTTATCAGAATGTAACTAAACTTCACGCAAAATTTCAATCCTTTTGAAAATGAAAATATTTCCTTTTTTTCCGCTGTGTTATGCTTAAGAGTATTTTTGAAATTTCTAAAATCCATAAAAATAAAGTTAACACCCGATAATGCCACAAAACTATACATATCCAAGTTAGATGAGGAACCATGATGAAAACAAGTTTGAAGTTGATAGCTGTAGCCGTTTGACCTGGGGAGAACCGACAAAAAAACATGAAAATAATAAAAAAAATAAAAACGAACACCAATTTTTTTAAGTATGTCAAATTAAATCCTCGCTAAAGCTCGTCTAATTATACCATGGTAAATGATGTACTGTCTCAGCAAAACAAAAAACATCTGTCCAATGAGATCTCATATCGACTAGAGTTGTCACTGTGAGAAATCTAACGAAAGCGTTTAGTTAGGTAATGGAGGTGAATGAAAACTAAGTTGTCACTTTGGTAAAAACAACGAATGATATCGTTGTCGAACGAGTTGTCGAAAGAGTTATACAATCGACCTCCTGAATGGGGAAGAGGGCGAGTGAAGTGACTGAAGTCGACCAGTAATATAGCGAGCGATGCCGAGTGGCGTTCTCACTTGCGTTGTTCAACTGCAATATGCAAGCAGTGAAGATAGCTTTGGCTTATAAGACGAAAGTACGACGTAAAAACTTGCTAAAAATGTGAATTTTTCAAAACTTCGTAATATTGAATATCTACATGAATTATTATTCATTTTGCTTAGACATTAATTTCATATTACCATGCCATTTTCTCTAAACAAGCACTGCTTATTAAGCTTGCCCTGACCGCCCCCCCCCCCCCTCTTCCTCAACAACCCAATAAATGAATATGAATATATATATATATATATATATATATATATATATATATATATATATATATATATATATTATATATATATATATATATATATATATATATATATATATATATATATATATATATATATATATATATATATATTGATATGATATCAATTTATATCAGATATATATTGACATATATTAATACTATATCAACACTTGATTAACACTATAATTATTAAATTATATTACACTTTCTAATATAATACCTGTGGGATGACAATGAAAACAATTGAATGTCAACTAACAAGACGCTCAATTTCATTTTCATGTCCATGTTTAAACTGGTACTGCGAATATTTCAACTCTTTTTCATATTTGAAAATCAACTGAAGTCTCATGCGTGATGTCTCCATATTAAATTCATGATCTGACGGGTATAAAAATCAATTCGTTGGTATAGAATGTAAATGTATAGAATCACTCCAAACAAATACGAGTAAATTAAAGGACTCATATGATATGGATCAATGGTTTTATGGTAAATACGTTTAAATGATATAATTTATTTGTGTTTGAAAAATAGCTAGCACACTGTTATTGTAAATACATTATCAGTGAGCACACACGACAATATTCCAATGCTGTTCTAGCCAACGCTAAGACCTAATCAAACATGGCTTTTCATTGGGATTAATCTATTCAACGTGTCTAGTAATGTAATCAAATGTCAATTGTCTGTTATTCAACATATTGGAATACCAAATATTCCAATCATATTCAGCATATTGCGAACAGTAACACAATTTACTCAAATTGACCATTGAATGAATGGATAACAGTTACATATAACTGTTACATCACATACGAGGAAAATTAGTTGACCACGTTATTATGCGATTTCACTCGTGATTTGGCACTGTGATAATAGAGCCTGTGCACTCGATTTTGTTATCCAAGCATTGCACGGCTGCATTACAATTTACAATTATTTGACTTGACAACTTATTAGGGTTTTCTATCGCTTTGACCAGTGCAGCGCCATTAGTAACATGCAGAATAATATGTAAATGTTAATTGTAGACAAGTGACCCTTTGTTTTTTCGATGTGAATAACTGGTCGTAAGGATTTTCTAATGTAAATTGACTTTTCTTGCAGATATTGATAACTCAATGTTACAGATAATATATATTTACATTATATATATATATATATATATATATATATATATATATATATATATATATATATATATATATATATATACATATATTTGATGGTGTCCTTGCAAAAGGGCCTAGCTCACATCTTTTTCGAAATTGAGGTTTCGATATAATCCGATAGATTGCACCACGGCATCTAGTGCATGAGGCGTGGCCTAATTTTCTCTCAGATTTTATTTTTTTTTTCAAATCTAGTTGTCATTCGGCACATATTGGCAGAAAGGTATATCCATCCCATAATATGAATGGTTGGAACATCCATGCTTTACTTCATTTCACTTATAAAAACAAGCAAAAAGGCTTAAGCCTCGGATGCCGTTTTTCTAACCCGATTCTAGACTATGAATGCAATGAATGGATATTTGGCTTATAAGGCGCGTCAACGACGAGGTTTTATTACCTAAGCAACAAATCTTCGAAATCGTGATTGAAAAGCAAACATGCTAATGGGCTCAACCTAGCCCACAAATTAATTTACGTAGTAGTAGTAGTTTTTTTTTTTCAAAGTTCTTTATTTAATCAATGTACATGACATATTTATTTCTAGACCCACTAAGCCACTGATGTGGTTTGTTGTGTGGTAGTAGTAGTAGTAGTAGTAGTAGTAGTAGAAGTAGTATTTTTTTCTCAATTTTATTTATTTACTCAATGTAGATGACGTAGTTATTTCTAAACCCACTAAGCCACTAATGTGGTTTGTCTGTAGGTCTATTTTCATAAATAAGTTCCTTTTTTTATATTTCTGGATCACGTACAGTACAGTAGTACTAGTAGTACAGTAGTAGTAGTAGTAGTAGTAGTGTTTATTCCTTTAACCCTCTTTCGAGGAAATCGGTACACAATTTACATATTTTACAATATAACTTATTAATAGCATTACAATTGAGTATGGTACGTAACCAACAATTCATTCGGTGAAGAGATTGAGACGCCACTTTACAGACACATTTTTTTTGTTTACATGATAAGTAACACTGAGAGACCTATACATGAAATGATCACGTTGTGAATATGATGAGAATATCAGTTCAATATACATCATCACAGGGATCATTTCACATGGAAATATCATGTTGTAGATGATTTTTTAAGCCTCTTGAACAATTATTTCTGTGGGTGAGGCCCTTCTGCCCAGACACCATCAACATGTATATATTTACACATATATATATATATATATATATATATATATATATATATATATATATATATATATATATATATATTTATATATATATATATATATATATATATATATATATATATATATATATATATTTGAATATATATATATATATATATATATATATATATATATATATATATATATATTCATTTGATTATATATATATATATATATATATATATATATATATATAATTAATAATCAAATCTTTATGGATAATTAAAAGTCGCGTTGACGAATAAATATTTATTTAATTGCCCGACGTTTCGACTACAATATAGTGGTCATTTTCGAGGGCTAAAAATGGAAATAATTATATAAATGATAAATAATAGGAACCAAAAAACAGATTCTTATGCAGATATATTGTGGATATACCCTATCGCCCAGCTGGACCACTGCACTTGGTGAATTGCGATATCAGCCCAGACTAACAGACAGGATTGTTCTCGAAGCAGATGGAACCATGAATGAAGAAAGGCGACCATACTATTTGAGGAGTAGGATCAATCTGATAACCTAGCCCAGCATGTGTGATCCAGGACACTGTGATATAGTCATCTAGATTCATAGCTGTGCATCAAGCTTATTTTTATTTTTATTTTTATTGTTATTTTTATTACACCTTTCAAGACATTCATTGAAGATGTGTTTTTCTGCATAAGAATCTGTTTTTTGGTTCCTATTATTTATCATTTATATAATTATTTTCATTTTTAGCCCTCGAAAATGACCACTATATTGTAGTCGAAACGTCGGGCAATTAAATAAATATTTATTCGTCAACGCGACTTTTAATTATCCATAAAGATTTGATTATTAATTACATAATGAGTCGTGAAAGCTTTCAACAAAACAAATATATATATATATATATATATATATATATATATATATATATATATATTTATATATATATATATATATATATATATATATATATAAATATATATATATATATATATATATATATATATATATATATATATATATATATATATATATATATATATATATATATATATATATATATATATATATATATATATATATATATATATATACATATATATATATATTAGGGGGTATGCTACAAAAAGTGTATAAATTGTGTTGTGTCGAAAAGAGTGGTGAAAGAGGGAAAGAGGGATAAGCTCCTCAGCTTAGCCCCGCAGAAGAAATTTTGGATTCTGGGTTCCTGTAAGTAATTTCACCGAATTCTAGAATTTCCCATTTTCATGAATTATCTTAAATTTGCAAACTATTATCAAGTCTATTAATGAAGCTCATAAGGATTACACAATATTAACTCAAGGGGTTGTCGTTCCAAATGTATAGATAAACAAGAGATGCATTCATAGGACTTGCATATATTTCATTAACTTTTACTGTCGTATCCTAGTTTGGATTTTTCATTCTTGAACTGAAGTTTAAAAAAATGAATAGAAGCTACAGTACTATTTTGATCATCAATTTCATAGTTTTGTATGAATGATATCATACTTGCACATACCAAATTGAACATAATTCTATTCCTTTCAATCGAGATTGATTTTCGTGAATATGAGACTTACACTCAATGGATTTTCTATTTTAAATCTTTCAGATTTTCAATTTTATCTCATTTTCCTCATTCCATTCATCGTCTATTATATGCATTTCATGGCAATACATGCACTGTACAGGAAATACTGAAGTACCTTGTGTCAATACTGAACTTGACAGCCACTTGACTATATAGAAATTGTTTTCATACTACATTAATTTTAAACATCGAATGCACTGAATGCTGTTTACGAATACATCATATATTTGTTACCATTCACTCGTTGAACGCTAAAACATGGATACTATAATAATGAAAAGAGCCAAACATATTTTTCTTCTTCCACTAAGTTGACATTTGGTCTTTAGAACGATATTCATTTTATGAATAGAGACTATATTGAAAGGAAGAAATATATGACTACTGAAAGACATATATGTATAAGTTATAATACCTAATAGTTAAGTGATCATTTTTCATTTCATTGTCTCCACTTATATACAACTGTACAGCTGTATACATATCATACAAATGATACAGAATCCCTGTTACGTTGTTTGACATTCAGTTTTTATAATGTCATCACCAAGAATAAAAGATCAACTATATATAAAACACATTACGATCCATGTGTCATAAAGTGTGTAACTTGTTCGATCATATTTTCAGTTTGATCAATGAAACAGGTTGTAATTATTTCTCTTGAATTATTTCTCTAGATGCATTTTGTTGTTGATTGCAGACGTCAACTACTCAGCGTAATTACCACCAGATGCAGCTCAGTTGCTAACGTGTGCTGATGTGATCCGGAAGGCGGAAGGAGAGAAGCATATCGGACCAGTTTCGATCCCCGCTACCGGCCATCTTCATAGGAGTGTTCGTGGTTTTCCTCTGTAGTCTAGGCTAATGCCGGGGTGGTTCCTACAATATAGGCCACGATCGTTTCCTTCCCACTATACTTCCTATCACCCAGGAAACCTTCATCTCATCATCCCATCAACTCATAATTATTTATCCGACGCCAATAGATCTTGGTTAGAACTAGAAAAACGGTACGCATTTGCCTAGTGTTGGAGGATGAGCTAGAAAATTAGAACCGGTGTTATTTTCAAATGTGGTCACAATAAAATAAGAACCACTTCCACCTAGCTATTACTAACATTCATTCATGGTTTACTTGGAAAATATGTCATGCGGTTCCATAATTAGTGGCTCGAATTTGATGTATTCCATTTTTTCAACTCAAAGTTGTGTAGATGTGGATATTATAGGCTCCATCAAAATCTTGGAACAATTCATTGCAATGCATTTACCTAGCGTTAGAGAATGAATGGAAAAATCACTACCAGATATCATTTGTACATATGGTTTTCCAAAATGAGGAGGTACCAACCGGACTGAAAATGAACTGTCTCAATGATCAAGTCTCCTGGCTTTAATCGTCTTAACTATTCATCCAACTAACCGAAATACAAACTGTACTAAAAACCAACTGACAAAAACTTCTACTTCTTGAGCAATTTGTAGACAAAAGTTGAAGTCTGTAGGGGGTTTGGTTCCTCCTCTCCACAAATATCATTTGACACAAACCTCCCTCACATAACCTTAACACTACCAGTAAAAAGTATCTATAAGCGTCAATTCCGTTTGTAAATTAATGCATTATATGGATATTGGATGTAATCATATTTCAGAACACAAAGATGTGTGGTTCCCACTAGTTTTGATTGAAGTAGCTAATAGAGTCAAATGAACTGAAATTTATTGGAGATTATAAACTTGAATAAACCCTTCAATTTGTATTTTTAATTATTCGTTTATATGATTCTTTGCCAGATTTTAAATTTTCTGTCATTGTGAAAACGAAATGTTCAAGTATAGTGGTATCAAATTACAAATAACGGTCTTGATCACACATATAAAGAAAAACGAATGTACCCACCTACACCGATAACATTGTCAAAAGATAATACAAATGAAAAATATGAAATCTATTTCAAGTAATTTTTTTAAAAGTTTTAATGGAAATTTTTATGAATTACTTATGTAGGCCTACTATATATTTCATCTGAATTTTCCATGTTCAGAAAAGTTATTCACATGAACAAAATGTATAGGTTTCACATTAGTTGACCGGAAACCATTAGTTTACGATTCAAATGTATGAAACAATTTTTCATATGTTGATAATTGCGCCATTTTTGAAAATTTTGAAATACATTCAAAAAGGAGTTCAAGAAATGCTCGTTAAACTCATCCTTCAGTCGATCACATAGAATCAGTGTTCTTATTTTCATAATAATGAATAATTCATTCTGAGAATCTTTCATTGCAATAATTAGTTTTCATCAATTGAGTTGTAAATCTCGTATAGTGCAGTCTAGTTCTTGATTTGCTACAGAAGTTTCGAAATAAGGTGAAAATGTACAAGAGTGGTCGATGTCGTATTCCCGTCGAATGTACTTTGAGTTCGTTTCTCGCACAAGAGCACCAAAATTAGGTTTTAGAACAAATAACCGAGCTAACAGCACTTGAATGATTAATATAACTTGGAATAGTATTGGATACTTCTCTTTCAAAGTTCTCTTTATTCGATCAAGAAGTTTTCGTGCATATAGGGACCAAGAAAAAGAAGGAAACGATAGAAATAAAGTGAGGTCAGAGAAAGAGCTAGATAGATAGAGATGAAAGTTATGTAATGATTGTCGAACATGCTTGATTGCAATTGCTGCGTCTCTTGATGGGCAAAGACGTGCTGCGTCAGCGATGAAGTACCGACTTGACTTGGTCTGCTGGCGTCGGTAGTTCAGTCGATAGTGCATCCAGACGTTCGACAGCATCGTTATCTTCTTGTGAAACATGACATATTCCTTTCGTTATTCACTGCAGCAGTCCATCGTATAGAAAACATGTCGCAATTTACTTGCTTTGTGATAATTTAGTTGCTTCTGCTCGTTTCCAACTTTTGTTATACAGCATATGATTCGGTTGCCCTTCACTATACATATACCCCCTCTGCAAAGCTACCACCTCACCACCCACCCAGTGACTTTGGTACTTGGGAGCATCTGTGACACATTATTGAGTTTGGATAAAATATATAAGTTTGTCTGAATCATAAGTTCACCGTACAAGTAGGTGCCAGAATCGTGTGGATTTCAAAAACATGGAATGACATGGTCTATAGCCAGGATCATGTTTGATTATCAGAGATTGAACTCATTACAACAATTAATAGGCAACTATACAGTGATTTCAAAATGTAATTCAACATGTGAGACTTATTTGAAGTAAACGAACTTATTTTTCATACATGTATTGATTTATATTGGGTTCAACGACTCACTGTAATGATGACTATGAATTATTGGTGTCGGATTTTTATTCATCCCTTGATAATTATTTCTGGGAGAATGTTAATGCGAGCGATTCGTAAACTCATAAGTGCTCATTTTATGTACGTAAACAACATAGTTTTGCTGATATCTCTAATAGCACTTCAAACCTGCAATTTGATATGATTATTCATTTGAAATTGATATTTTTTTTTCAAATTTTAATTTTAATTTTAATTTTGAGTAACATAAGATTGAAATTCGAGAACAGCAAACTAGTGACCAACAATTGAATCTCAATTATCATTAACTTGAAAGATATACAAATTCATTGTTTATCTATTGAATATACACCTTTGTTTTACTACAAGATTTCGTTTACATACAACTATAAATCCCAAACATTATCTCAGTGACAAATGAGATAAGAGCCTCAACTTTAACCTGTACGTCCCACTATTAAATGAATGGATCGTTTACAAAAAAAGGATTTATCACACACAAAAAACGATAAAAACACATGAGCAAGCGTCTTGATTTCATTCCAATATAACATCCTGAAATCACGGATGTCTGAAATCGAACGAGCTGATGTGCATCTTTTCATCTCTTTTTTTCTGAATGTGTGTCTGCCCTCATTTTAAGTGCATTGTCACATGATTGTGGGCTATATGTGGGCTCTTTCGAGAAAACTTTTTTGGGACTTTCTTAAAACCCTCTCGTGATATTTGAAAGGATTTACAAAGTTTTACCAACAGTCCAGCACACATATCACACATCTCTCTCTCTCTCTCTCTCCATCTCTCTCTTTCTCTCTCTCTCTTCAACACACCAGTCGCATGTTCCAGCCTCACAAATTCACAATCAAATATAACTGTACCTCCAATAAGAACGATAAGAATCATAGACCATCCATTCGATCAAGTCACCTCATTCATTTACGATGTCAGCCTCGAAGAGACGGTAACAAATACCAAAAACTTTGATATTATGAAAGTTAAAGGAAACTTTCGTTCACTCGAAAGGGAAATAATTCTTTCCAGTAACGAATATATGTAGTAAGGAAAACAATTTATGAGAAAATGGAAATGATATGATTTTGTATCAATTTCGATGTTGCTGAAGAAATTATTGAAGTTCAAGTTTGTACGTAATTTGTGATGTTTGTTGAATTGTTTGTCGATGTTTTTGAAGTATTTTCTGAATATATACAAAATTTGTGAGTATCCTGGAAAAACATGTTGTATGTTGATAGTCGATCTTATAGGTTTACGAACTGGAAATGATTGTATACATTACTTGTCAATTTCCTGAAAATCCAGAGCATTATGAGAAGAATAGTAGTCTACCAACATTTTGAGAATGTATTTGCTATATACTTGCATCCACGAAAGAAGAATGTCGTATACCAACAGAACAAACACAAATATCAACGTTATATTTGTATAAGAGTAATATTTTCAGGGTATTCTAATTTTTTTCCAGGGTGAGTCATCACAGTAATAAATGAAACTTCATCTTCCAAAATATATATTGTGATTATTTATTGTTCACCACTAGTTGTTTTTGGTTGTTTAATTCGGTATATTATTTCATGATTCCACAGACAAGCCTTTAAAGGCTTTGTAGATCTTTTTCAGAGTGTTAATGTATTGTTATTCTTCTATTGTGACAATAACAAAAAAAAGCATTCTGGTGGACGAATTGCTTCTTCCATGAATGCAAGTATTCGTCCATTGACTAATATTTATTATTATCATAATCATTTTTTATTCAGCTGATTGAATTGTATATGTCTGTAATGAATTGATTTGAATCAAGCAATTATATGGTATAAAAAAATAATGAATAATAAAAAAAAATCCATGTACTACATAATCAAAGCAGTTGGTATCAAGGTCTGAAAATGTTCCTCCCGACTTCTGTATATCTTGACACTGGGAAACAAAATTTAAAAACATAAAACGATATTGTGACTTGATAACATGTTGGGCACCCTATGCGAAAATGCGAATTAATTAATGCCACGGAAATATTTCTCAGTTTGGGCATTGCCACTGTCAACTAGGTTTACTATTCCTTTGCTTCGGCATAGCTTAGTCTAGTGTTATGATAGCAAGCAAGAGAGCATCTGTGACAACCAAGCCGTTATGACTGATCATAAATAACGATATACATAAGATTAACGTATTGTAGCCCTGTGTCAACATACATATTACAATGGTTAACTAATCGTAGCTCGTTTATAAAACAAGAAGTCTAAGAGCATTGTCAGCTAGAGCTGTATAGGCCTATATTATATTATATAATGCTCTCTGTATATATGTAGACGTGTATGGAGCTATTTGCCCCATGCTGTAGCCCCACCCATGGTCCATGGTTTCACGTTAGCTCTCAAAGGTCATGTTGTCATTTGGTCTCAAGCTAGTAGAAGAAAAAGGGAAGTTTCATCAGGGCTTTCATGGGTGTCACCCAAGCCATTTTAGCGGGAATTACGCTTTGTTGCGTATATGTTCAGCAACTATATAGCAACCACATTTGTTTGTCTTTATATATTCACATATGCGCATATTATAATACAAGTGCATTATTCGTAATAGACGTATTCATTCTCGTTCTCGTGATAGACATACATTATGATCTAGTTGAGAGGTAGCTCGATGGGAGCCAAGTTCAGTGCGCAGAAATATGATTGTTTTTGAAGTAGAGGAGTTTGAGCACACTATACCGACGGAACTAGAAGATTTGAAAATGTATACGGAGTTCATTGATTCAGTGACACTACACGACATCAGGTTTCAGCAAAATCAAGCATGACGTCTAGAAGGTGTCGGTCGTATACTGACTTTGAAATGTGATAACACCAATACAACCCAAACGATCTTACCGATATGGCTGAAATTTTTAGGGGACCAGTACTTTCATGAGGAGGGATGCCTTTCACATGTTCCAGAGGGATGAGCCATTTAAAACCGAAAGCAATGTAATGTAAAAACCCTATTTGCAACCTATTTATTAGTGAGGATTTCATTAATTCCATATCACAAAACTTGACTGATTCTGCTGAAATTTTCAGAATGTATTGATATCTGTATCCATATTAATTGTGTATGCTATTACCGTAACCATTGTTTTGAGTCACTTTGGCTTTGTCTCCATATTTTGTACACGTTTTGTTCATATTTCTTTAGTGCTTATCGAACCCAAACCCATCAACAGCTAGGTTATACGGAGGTGCAAATGAGCAGGTGATTATGAAAATATGAAATGATAGTAAGTGAAAGGATGTTTACAAAAACCCATGCCTTATGCCGGGCGTGAACCCATGCCCAACGGTGACTACAGTTTCTGAAGCAGTGCCTCAGCTGACTTATAAAAGACATCTCATGTTATGTAACCTTTTGACATACCAACTATGCACATCCAATGAGGCAATGACCAGTAGTCTAAGAGCCTGGGCGCGGCTAAAAAAGTATATTGGCAACTTCTTTCGTATTATATATTTTGTATAGTTTTCCAGATAATGCAAATTGGAAAATATCGATTCGATTCATATGTGAATTTGAAACGATGAAACTACCTCTTATCTATTCGCCTTGCTAGAATTTGCTTGTGCATGCCCATTCATTATTTCAATGAACGATACGGGACTCGGAAACTTGTTCTTTAGGGTATAAATTCCTACAACTGGAGTACTAAAAGTAATAAAATATTCGTGAACCACCAAGGGAGAATACAATAGAACATGATGGCGATTGAATCGTAAATAAAACATCATAATCTCAATCTCATCCCAATCTCGCGCATTGGGTGACAAGATTTGAAAAGGGAACATTAACCCAAAAATCAGAAGTAAGGTGAAAAACAAGTAGCACAGCATTCACAAAGAATAGTAAAGAAAAATGACAAAACAAGAACGATGCGGGAGACAAGTGGTCGAGTGGTTATCACACTGAACTGACATACAGGAGATCAGGGTCCGATTCCCGCCTTGGTCGACCATACTGACAGTTTTTGTGTGGTTTCCTTCTGTCTTCAAGCCAATACTGGGGTGGTTCCTCAAAAACAGGTCACGACCGACTCCTTCCCACTATACGGAAACAACTAATAAAAATGGCCTTCATCCAATCATCCCATCATCTAATAAATCATTTACCGTCGCCAATAGATCGTGGTCATCAGTATAGTGACGACACACTACATCCCATGCTAGCAGAAGACGGAGTAGATTTTCATTGAGTACGATTATTTGTAGTGAAAATCATTTCTTCAAATAAATCAAAACTTGACCTGATAACATGAGTGAGAAGTCTCTTTGTGTTAAAGAGGACAAAGATTTTTTATTGAAACACTAGGCCTACGACCAGGTGTCAGGCTCACTCTACGACTGACTGACCTATGAATGGCAAGGCAGTAAACGAAAGAAGGAAATAAAACGACAATAATAATAATAATCACAGTGTATGATGAATTACAACAGATAATGGTGGCTGACAGAGCAGCGGAAAGCAGCAAAACCTGGACGAAAATAAATTGACGACGATGTGTTTTACATCACAAGAAAGGTGATGAAAAATAAAATAAGACTGTCAAATAGTAAGGGAAGAAATGTGTATATCAATCCACAAAATTGAATAATCCAACTTCGGAATGTGGATGGGATGACTGTAAACTAATGATATTTCACTGTATACAATCGCATCTAGATATTACGTGTTCTCTATATATGATCTGCTATGTTGATACAGGTAAAACCCGTCCATAACAGAATAGCACGGTATGCGGGAGTGAACAAAAACACGTCTCACCCCGCCGAGATCTCTCTTATGGGTTTGTGAATATGTGTGCATGTGGAGGAAGGCTTTCCCCACGAAAGGTTGACACCTTTCTGTATAATTTTGGTTCATCTGGGTCAAATTTTTCATCCCACTATCCTTCCCCTTACCCATGAAAACCTTCATCTCATCATCCCATCATCGCATTAATCATCAATCCGACGCCAATAGATCTTAGTCATCATTACAGTGCGTCGTTAAACACAATATGAAAAAACAACGAATAGGCTACTGCCAATGACATTTTATCAACTGAATAATAATTTTAAAAATGTTTCTCAATTCCGTATGTCACCTTGATGTGGTGTATCACGGTGTCAGTCACCTATAGCCTTTTCTATCATATCGATACTCTATAGCTGTTAGAATAACATTCTAACAATCTGAGGTCTCTGAAGAGTATTTAGGGGTCAAGTTGTGAGACTATAATCTTGCGTGGTCGTGCATGCATGGAGCTCACTGTTCGGAATCATCATCGTTCTCGTTATGACTTCTGACTGGGGCCTGATCAGAATCGACCCCCTGCGTGTGCCGTGTAGAGTAGGGAGAGATGATACTTGTTTGTTTCTAAACAACTACAACCCTACACTAGATCTTCTAGCCACTCACATACCAAGGTTGGCTCTGAAACCAATCATGTGATTAGTACGGTATGGGAAAACGTAGTATATGATGCGTTGATGGATGAGTGAGTTGGTTGTGTTCAGTGCTACAGGATGTAAACATCACTGGAACATGCACCATGTTAATCAATAATCAGCATTGGAACTTTTTATTGATAATTTCTGTGAGTTATGAGTAACAATAATAGAGGTAAGTACATCATGGAACAGATATAACATGGATGACATTTGATAATGATCTAGAGAGATACAAAACGAAATCAGAATAAGTACACGTAATTCTTCGAAGTAACATAAGAATGTTGAAATTGATATAACATTATATACCAGACATGAACAATCGACGATATACAACTCATAGAGATATGATGATTGAAAGATATAACATTATGAACTTGGACGTATTTCTTCAACCATCTTAGTTCCAAAAATGATCTGAAATTTCAGAACTCTGACGAGTAGATAATACAAGTGGTTGGAATGGACGTGAGTTTTACACTGATTGACTTCGTTATCATAT
>OZ023327.1:63047388-63092156 GCA_964007535.1 Brachyptera risi | reverse complement strand
ATATATATATATATATATATATATATATATATATATATATATATATATATATATATATATATATATATATATATATATATATATTTATACATGGATATATTTATATATGGATATATACATATATATATATATATATATATGTATATTTATATATATATATATATATATATATATATATATATATATATATATATATATATATATATGTATATTTATATATATATATATATATATATATATATATATATATATATATATATATATATATATATATATATATATTCACTGGGATATGCAGCCTAGTGGTTAGGACGCTTGCACCATGTGATCCAGTAGGTGAGGGAAATAGTGGACCTGGTTCGATCCCCGCCACCGTTCATCTTCACAGCTTTTTTTTTTGTGGTTTTCCTCTGTAGTCCAGGTTGATGCTGGGATGGTTCTCACAATATTGGTCACGACCGCTCCATTCTAAATATCTTTCTCATTACCTAAGACACCTTTGTTCCACCATGCCATCATCTCATTCATCATTCATCCGATCCGAAACCAATAGATCTCAGTTATCATGTCAGTGCGTCGGTAAACCATTCATAAAATACACACACACACAGATATGTATTAATATATGTATATATATATATATATATATATATATATATATATATATATATATATATATATATATTTATATATACATGTATATTCACATATATAAAAATATTCATATATATATTCATATATATACATATATATATTTTTTTTTCAAATATGGATCAATATGTATGTTTATCATCCATTTTGAGTCAAGTGACGTATACTGTCATGGTGACTGCGATCTATTGGCGTCGGTGGATGATATATGAAATGGTGACATAATGAGGTCGATGGTTATTCCATTAAGTGGTTTTAGGATAGTAAGAAGGAGTTGGTCATGGCCTGTTGTGACGAAACCATCCCAGTATTGACCTGAACGACAGACGAAGAACCCTGCTCAGGATGGTCGACCATGTCGGGAATCGAACGCCAGTACCCTGAATGACGGTTCAGTGTATCAACTACTCGCTCACACTTCTCAGTACATATATATTTGTATATATATATATATATATATATATATATATATATATATATAAATATATATATATATATATATATATATATATATATATATATATATATATATATATATAAAAATATATATATATATATATATATATATATATAGAGAGGAGAGAGAGAGAGAGAGAGAGAGAGAGAGAGAGAGAGAGAGAGAGAGAGAGAGAGAGAGAGAGAGAGAGAGAGAGAGAGAGAGAGAGAGAGAGAGAGAGAGAACAAACATTCCGGTAATTGAACCCAGGACCTTATGGTCTGATCCCAAAGCTCTAACTATCTGAGCAAAGAAGGCTTCCAGATTCGATTCGAATCTGTCAATAATAATTGTCGTCATAATTACATCATTGCATCCTATACATCACATCCTACATCCTATACTCACAGCAAATTATTATACATTTCAATTTCAATTTCAATTTCAATTTGTTCGTCATTTTTTGAAACAGTAACGTTGTACACAATGTGTTGAAAAGTGTTATGAAATTACTCGAATTTGACCGATTCTTTGGAAATACTGCTGAAATGCATCGGTCAATTATTGTATAATATTCGAGTCCGAAATGATCGCTATATGCTATCCCCAGAGGTACACGTCGGGGGCATCAAACGACCATATCTGCAATCAAATTCACTAGCCATACTCCATGCATATCCCGCAGAATCGTTCAATATGATGGTCTGACAGAATTATGCGCCGATTAGCTACTCGATCAGTTGATATAGATATTTCATTCATTATATTCAACTTTGGACATATCTGAATGGAGATGAAACAAATTATAATGCTATATTATCAGAGTTGGAGTTGAAAGGTACATGCCTAATCTATCTACTAAATTCAACATATTGTGAAATTCTACATGTTGAGGTCACTGCGTTGTGAATGTATAAGTCCATATATATGATAAATGTTATACAAATACCGATTGTCTTATTGATTGATGATTATTGTTTGCTTAACGACCCCATCAACAGCTAGGTTATACGGGGGTACGAATGAGCAGGTGATTATGAAACTATGAAGTGATGATAAGTGAAAGGACGTTTACAAAAACCCATGCCTTATGCGGGACTCGAACCCACGCCCAACGGTGACTTCAGTTTCTGAAGCGATGCCTCAGCTGACCGAGCTACCGAGGGTGGCGATTGTCTTATTGGAAGTTCCTTTCTTTATATCTGATACATCTAATTTCAATTTCGATTCTCTGATTAACGTTGCAAATACAGGCATATGAAGTGGAGTTAAGACCAATTCTAATGGATCACCGACACTCATCCGATAAGCTATTCAATACAGATTGGTACACGACTATTTTCTTACTTGACAACAAGTATATATTGAGAGATAAACCTCGAGAGAAATGCGAGAGTGTGATCGTTTAACTAGAGCTCAACTTTTGGATTGTTGCCCATTTTCACACATCTTTTCTTGGCTTGTTTAGCTTTTGCCTCTTCAACACTCTTGGTTTTTATTCGGTATGAAAAAAAACACTTTCGTTTTTGTACTATGCAACAGCAAGTCTTTGCATCGTCACCACCCCATGAGCTATAGTTACAAACTTGGCTCACCACTTTGTGAGTGTATATTGAGTGTCAAATATATTATATTCTACCATCTACAAATTTCTATTTATGCACCACAATTTGATAAACTACTCTCTGAAGAACTCTACATTATCGCTTCATTTGACTATTCTCTACCCTCACGTACCATTGCATTCCATTTGCATTGAAAGATGTGTAGGAGAACTCTAATGCAATTAGAAGAGGAGTAAGTCAAATGGTTCTGATGAAATGAAGTGTCTCTTTTGTAAGACAGCCCACTTTGTAACTCTATCAAAAATCAAACCCCATTTTCGTATGGTGTCTTTAATACGTTATGACATATATTTAAGACAAATCTCAGTTGATGTTTTAATTTCCTATGCCGACATATGCTCAACACTTTATATTCACCAAAACAGAGATTAAAGTTTGAACATTTACTTCGAAAACCCAGGATTAGAGTTCAGTTCGCTAGATTTTCTATTAGAATTAAGCATGTTCGAGTGGATTTTGGTGTTGCCTGGAGCTAGACGTAGTTAGATGGATGAGACATCGTCGCTTCGTCATCATCATGACATGCATAGTATACAAAGAATACGAAACACATGAGAGAACTAACATTCAGGATTATTCCCCGTTTAACCGTTATTTCAACTCAACTCTAAAGGCTTTGGGAAACAGTATGATATATAGCTGATTTTGTTCAAGAAAATCAATTAATCATACATTAACGAAAATGTATAGAGAAAAAGTCAATAATGGCTCAAATGGATTGAGATTACACCCTGTAACATCGAACTGCCCACACACACCACACACACACACACACACACACACACATATATATATATATATATATATATATATATATATATATATATATATATATATATATATAAATATATATATATATATATATATATATATATATATATATATATATATATTATCGTTTCAATTGAAAAATTTGCGTTGAATAAATTAGAATGTGTCTGTCCAAAAATTGTTCAGAAACAATCATTCGGAATATGAGATCAAACTCTCTTAGTTCTCTAAAGTTGTCTGTAAAAATTCTCGTCCAAGGAAACATGTAATTGAACTCACACGGTCGCATGGCATCCAATCTCCTTAAATCCGCTGAAGTAACGCTGATCACCGTGACAAGAGGGTGGCAGGAAGGGGAGGGGATTAAGAGCCAGACGGGGTCAAAATATGACCTGAGGGTAAATGTTCGATTAAAGGGAAGGACAGGGAAAGCCATACTGCATTCTCTCCCCTTGTACATAGTGTTTAATGAAATGAATAATCTCACTGTCTTGCTGTATATGTCAAGAGTAACAAAGGGAAGAGCAATTGGGCTTTCGCTGGATGAAGATTGTGGCGAAAGTTGTGGAAAGGGGAATAAGGGGGGGAAGGGGGAAGCTATAGAGGACCAAAAGACCACCGTGCGTTGTCCATGTCAACCACTAGGAGTGCATGACCTTTTGACCAACAATACTTTGTTCACATGATTTGAATTTATTTTTTTCAAATCCTACGACAGACTATTTTTTATTCCGTAAAATCAATCACGGAGTTACATTTGCAAGCAACGCACGTGTGTGCTCACTCCACCTGCACCACCGCTATTCTGTAAAAGGTGACTTTACAATTCTCGTTTTTTAGTTTAGCTTTGTTCGTGCTTTATCCCTTGATTTTTAGGATCATATTCTGTTATTTGGATGAGTGTCACATATTCAACGATACGATGAATGTGTTGTACTCATTTAAATAACTGGAATATTATGAATCTATCCATGTTGAATCTATGTTCGAATATCCGATACTATGTTGAGTCATAATATTATCTATTATTGAGTTTGATGCCTGCCTGCATCATCAAGGTTTTGCATAAAGAAAAAATATTCAATGTATCTATCCTTGATATATATTTTATTTCATTGTATTATTCAATTATCTTCAAAAAGATCCATTTATATTTTTGAGTACCCTCTCTCAAACAATATTGCATGTATTGCATGTATCTATAATTATCATACCTGATGGGTGTATTTCGTTGTACATTCCTTTTATTAAACTCTTTACTTTTGTCTCATTTTACAATTTCGTATTAGTGTTGGCTTGAAATTAGGTACCAAGCATCACTTACAGTTGTCAGACGAGCTTTAGCAAGGATTTAATTTGACATACTGAAAAAATTGGTGTTCGTTTTTATGTTTTTTTTTTAAATGTTTTTTTCGGTTCTCCACAGATCAAACGGCTACAACTTCAAACTTTTTTTTATAAAGGTTCTTCATCTAAATTAGATCTGAATAGTTTTGTGGCATTATCAGATGGTAACTTTTTTTTATGAATTTAAGAAATTTCAAAAATGCCCATTAAAATCACACGACGGAAAAAAAAGAAAATATTTTTATTTAAAAAAAAAAATGAAATTCCGCGTGAAGTTGATTTACATTTTGATACACATTTCTGAAAATTTTCAGCTTGATCAGGTGAGCCATTTCGAAGATAAACCATAAAATGTGCTAAATTGGTACCACTAGAAGCAGTTTTTACCCATTTCCAACTTAAATGTCACCCAATTGGCGAATGTAGGCAAAAGTTTGGCAAAGAAGTCGACATACTATTACATTCCGCTCGTCTAACAACGCGTATATAGCGTTTTCCTAGTATAGTACAATATATACACTATATTCTGATTTTATATACTGATATATAAAAATGTTGGAAGTATTCCGTAGATTGTTACATGACTGTCGTTTTACGAAACATCTAGTTAAAGAATAATTTAATTTTTAATTTTATATTTTCTTGTAACATTTTCCTTCATAGGCCTACTTGCAACGAAAATGATTCAAAATGGAAAATAATCACAAGTAGTTCAAGAAATCACAAATTTGATTCAACAACATTGATGTGGATTGAGTTTCAAATTTATTTTGTCATGTTTGATAGATATACTAGAGAGCAACATTCCAATACCTGACGTCACTCTGAATGGTCCGAAGAAAATATGATAACATACTAGGAAAACGCTATATATACGCGTTGTTAGACGAGCGCAAAGTAATAGTATGTCGACTTCTTTGCCAAACTTTTGCCTAAATTTGCCAATTGGGTAACATTTTAGTTATAAATGGGTAAAAACGGCTTCGAGTGGTACCAATTTACCACATTTCATGTTTTTTCTTCGAAATAGTACACCCGATCAAGCTGAGAATTTCCAGAAATGTGTATCAATATGTAATCCAACTCCACACAAAATTTCAATATTTTTGAAAATGAAAATGTCTCAATTTTTTTTTCGCCGTGTTATTCTAATGGATATTTTTGAAATTTCTAAAATTCATAAAAACAAAAGTTGATATCCGATAATGCCACAAAACTATACAGATCTAAGTTAGATAAGGAACCATGATGAAAAAAGTTTGAAATTGATAGCTGTAGCTGTTTGACCTGTGGAGAACCGACAAAAAAACATGAAAAAAAAAAAAACATAAAAACGAACACCAATTTTTTTCAGTATGTAAAATTGAATCCTCGCTAAAGCTCGTCTAAATAGATATACGGGATTGAATATAACCCACTATACTATTCAAATTCGTATTGCTTTGTGTGTGCGCGTGTGTGTGTGTTGTCAATGCGACATCCCATTCGATTCCGGGGTCGAAAGAAAGATCCGGGAAGAACTGGGAAGAAAGCTGCAACTGAAAAACAAGTCGCGCCAGTTAAGATCTCGGTAAGCCCTAAACTTTCATTACTTGCCTTCAGGGAGTCTTTGGTCGAACTGTTTGAGGCAATGAAGATGTACGCATCAAGCGAATAGGGAATTCAAATGAATATTTTACGAATCCAACTCTCAAAGTTCCTTTCCCACTAATCTCAATAGGAATAAGAATTGTTCAAGAAATATATATCAAAGGTAGAGTGCCTTGACCTTTGTATTTTGTAGAGATCGATATATATATATATATATATATATATATATATATATATATATATATATATATATATATATATATATATATATATATGCACGAAATACCAATTGAACATTTTCGATGATGCATTTTTATTATACAAAACTGATGAGGCATGAAATGAGAATCGTCTTTTGTTTTCTTGTTTGAACGCAATTTGATTGCATCTTGAGATATAACTCTACACACAATATGATTCTTGTTACCGCCTTTGTCATACACTTTTGACGTGATTTGTTCTCAGGTGGAATGAATTATGCCCAGGTACTGTGCGTGATATGCAATAAATCAAATCTTGGCGGAAATAGTAGTGTTGTTACAAGCTAGATATCGTAAAGAGGTATTTATAATATCTGGGCATATTTCATTTCGCTTACAATATAATGAAGTGAAAATCTGATAATATCTATAATAATTCAACTACCCTTCCCCTCCCCCCCCTCCCCTTCTCTTTCATCCAATGCCCGCAACACAATGATATCATCTATAAATATTATCTATTCTGCATCGTAATATGCCTATACTGGAACAAGAGGTTAAAATGGTATCACGTAGAGAAGAATTAGTGTAGTACAAACTACAAATACCGTACCGGTATTGTAATTTGTAAATTTAATGAGACAATGTTGAATTGTTTGTTATTTATACACACACACACACAAACACACACACACACACATATGCATATATATATATATATATATATATATATATATATATATATATATATATATATATATATATATATATATATATATATATATATATATATATATATATATATATATATATATACGGGCCTATATATAATTTGACTGTTCGTATAAATTTTTTTTTCTCATCAGTTTCAACTTTCCAATGCATCTTTGAGTTTTATTCTTTGAAATATTATAAACCAGGAGGTTTACATAGTGTGTGGAAAATGTATGCTACATCATGCGTTAACTTTCGAAGAATGAACAAAGCTATTCTGTTATTTTATTTTCGAAAAATTGTTCAAAATGACTGCCAGCCTGTTACATCATAGATACTAGGAGAACAAAATGAATGTATGAAGTTTTCCATCTGTTTTCATGCAAGCATCCCTTGGAATATTCGTAAAATACTGTTCATATCAACTGATTAAGTGCTAATACGTTTTGATATGTTTGTCTTCAGTCAAGATATCGTCTTTGAATCCCATAACTCGATAGGGCCTAATAATAGCATTCGTTTTCTACAACTTTTATTCCTGGTTATATATTCGAAATTGAAATTAACGATCGAACCTATGTACACTTGCGGCAACATAAAGTGTTTTTTCTGATTTATTTTTTATGTTTATGAAATCTTCACTGCATGCTAATGTTCATTGTACTGTGTTCACTGCATTTAATATCCTACGTTCCATTCAAGATGATTTATTATGTGTCGTCATCGTCTGTTTTAAGTAATCGTAAGTGTAAATATACGTATCATAACTGACTCGATTTGATCAAAAATAGAAATTGTTTCCAATTGTTTCAAATTTGTGTACTACGTCTACATCCCTTAACTTGATAAATTGTAATGCAAGGAACTTGGATTATTTTCTTCTCAGTTCAAAGTACGTCTCATCTTTTGATATGCCAGTTATTATACTACTGATCATTTTCTATGATGCAATAGTCATCTACCGGTATACTCACAAGCGAAGTTCAGAATAATATATTTCCAGCTGTATCATGGTTGGTGGCATTTTTGTTTTTGTTAACACCGTCATATGACCGAAGACTATACAATATCTTGGAGTGGCATCAGCTTTCGGGAAGACTTTTGTCAAATTAGTGATCCATCTTACTTTATTCTTGATATGTTGTGGAGAATTTGACGTGTCCGGTTTCAGCCCTAGTCTTTATAGTTGGCAGCATTGCACTCTATTCACCCAATCTTTGCGCTTGATTTATTATGAACGTTGAATCAATGGGATTTAACCACAAGCTTGAATAGTACTGTATACATGCTTCTATATCGTACATTATTATATACATAGTAGTCACTCATAGTGTCCATTGATGTGGGCCTTATAGTAGATGTGATTGTTTAGATAGGGTATAACATACGTAACTCCCTAGTTTTCTGTCATACATTCTTGAGCTAATGATCCGGTGATCAATTAAGTACGAGTATATCCATCCTAATGAGAGGATAGTTATGTCATTTCATCATGGTGTACCTTTTGTGTTGATATGGTATTACTTATCATCCAGTTTCACGAGTATTTCAACGCCATAGAAAATGCATGAACTATACAGTATGGCGTCAGACCGATAAGTTGCGTATAGTCTTAGTATAGAGACAGTTTGGTTTAAATGATATCAGAAAAATGTTCTTTAAACAGAAAAATACCATTTTAAAATTGAAGTATTGGGTTTATTGAAGAGAAAATAAGAAGGTGCATTAATTACTGCCTATTCCTGTACGATCTGAATTCTACAATACCTGTCATTTTTGCCGATCCGTATTGCATACAGTTTCACTTCTTTTCCCAAAGTGTCTCGTATCGCCTATATACACTACCTGCTGAACCACATGTCCCATGTCTTGTCTTCCCAAGTCTTGCACTCGTGGCACTGCCTACAATACATATTGCTATTTTGTTTCTCTAATAGATTACCACTCTAAAATTTGTCTCTTGGTGCCGCTTGGTGCCTACAAAACCTATACCTCCCTCAATAGGAGTTTCCTCCTCTATATTTTGCACACCTACTGACACAGATTTTGACAAATTATCAGAAGCAAATGCAGAGGCAAATACTATAGTCGTTGCATTTGAGTCTTCATTTCCTTCAATCATGGAGTCAAATGTGTCCATGGTTTATCGATCAACACCAGCACTACAAGAATCTGTTTCAAAATAATGTGTCCAATGTATTCCATTCCATTCAAGTGAATGAATGTTTAAAATCACGTTCTGAAAACATTACAAAATACCTGCATCAAATGTATTTCGTCACAATAAAAGTGATTCGATTTCATAGTGATGTTGCGATTACCAGGTCACGTTTGACAACTGAGATGTATTGGCATCGCTCAACTTCAGAGAGTTGCTGTTTGGTCACCATCAACAGCTAGGTTATTCGGAAGTACGAATTCACGGATAATCAAATTGATGTTTACAAAAGCCATGTCTAATGCGGGTAATTATTACATTATAGGCCTATTACTCATTTTTTTTCTATTATGTATAATGATAAACTTTACATCTGCTGTTAATAGAAAGAAGTGATCATTGCCCAAGAGACTTAGTTCAAAGTGGAAGATATCAACATTCGTGTGTTTTGTTTACTCTTAATACCAACGCTGGTATATCCGGATATATATCACAGAAACGGTTTCTACTCATAATGTGTTCCGGACTTTCGGAAACTGAAATACTTTTATCTGCGGCGGAAAGTTATGGTTACCAACAGCGCAGTCCTGGTGTTGAAGTTCATTGGTTTCAAATAATTAAAATGGGGTGGTAAGATCGCCCTTGTGGTGCCCCGTCCAAACGATCCTACTTTTCATCCATAGCCTTAATTAGGGAACAATGATTTTGTATCAAGTTTCGATGTTATTAAAAAAAAAATTAAAAATGCGGGTCTCGAACACGCGCCCAGCTGGAATTCATTTTCGAGGACTGATAGTACAAGACATGCGGCAATTTGAGTTTTAACGTGCGTTGGTGATGAATGTTGATCCACATTATTTTTCAACGAATTGTTTCATTTCTACTGTAATCTATACTTGCATTCACATAGAATAGTTAAATCTGAAATTAATATGCCAATTCAAATCATACAAAAATACATTCAATCATACATGATACATGTATTCAAATGATACATTTTGTATCATACAAATTAATTTTTTATTTTTTTTTAATAACATCGAAACTTGATACAAAATCATTGTTCCCCAATTAAGACTATGGATAAAAGATAGGATCGTTTGGACGGGGCACCACAAGGGCGATCTTACCACCCCATTTTGATTATTTAAAACTAATGGTCTTCAACACCAGGACTGCGCTGTCTGTGACCCATAATTTTTCGCCGTAGATAAAAGTCTTTCAGTATAAACACACGAATGTTGATATCTTCCACTTTGAACTAAGTCTCTTGGGCAATGATTACTTCTTTCACTTGACAGCAGATGTAAAATTGATCTTTATGAAAATATTATCAAATATCATTATCATTATCATTATTATATCATTATCAAATAATATCATTCAAAATACATACATATCTTTTAATCCCAATTTTGTTTCATATTTACTATACATGAAGTGCGTATTCACATTGTCATCTATTTTGGTGCAAATTATATCACTATATTTTCTTCAAGATGCATTTAAAAGAAGCTTGATCGACCACTTTATGTGGCCACAACCGTACCTTTCTCGTATAATAAGCTATACACGAATTAAGATGAATGTACTCCGCGTGTTCAAGTTGGATCAGATTAGCTACTCTACCATGTTAATTCAAGCAGGTTGTGTGGGGAGAATTGTGTGATCCCATGGGTCAGGTGAGATAGACCTTAGGAATGTGTGGACTCGACGTGATTCCGACAATCTGAGCATTATCGTAGAATTTAAATATATCAGCTGGGCTAGATTTGCATTAGTCCAGCTGGTCGGGTGTCGTAAGTTGCTGATAGGGCCGATTCGGTGGTGTCCTTCTGTAATCTATAGCTACTTTGCACGCACCTATACAGGTACGCTAGAATATTCATCGATAAAACCTTTCAAGTCTCTAAATCAAACTGTTTTCAACGAGCTGTTAATTTGTTAATTTTCAAAACGAAAATGAATGAAGTTTGTATAGTTATGATGAATGGGTTCTATTAGATATATTTTATTAATTAATTATTTGTTAGTTGCTTTGTTTCTTAGCCTTGATTTGGAAACGATGAATTTGTGTCCATTTTCGATGGTTATGAAAAAAATGTGTGTTATTTTCGAAAATTTTAGTATAAGAGAGAGAAAAGTGGTCTTGAACTTGTATAGGTCATTTTTTCAGTAGGATATATATATATATATATATATATATATATATATATATATATATATATATATATATATATATATATATATATATATATATATATATATATATATATATATGTAAGTGTGTATGGAAGATTCAAACAGACATTATCTCTCTTTTTCTCAATATCTCAATCTTCTTTGTTGTAATATGTTATGTAGGGTCTATCATTTCATTATTGTTATCTAGAACAAGATCGAAATGGTAATTAAAACTAATTATTCACATATGTTGGAGAAATTTTGGAATGCATAGTGAATTGATTAATCAGCCTATAGTTATTTCAGTCAATATACCGTATAGTTATAGTTTTTATAATTTTGATAAGTATTTTGTATGCTTCTCTTTTTTATATACTGGTATTTACTTTTAATGTGGATATAAGCTTCATAAAGCTTTTCTAATACAATCTTATTTTTAAATTGCACAATTAAAAGAGTATTAACATTGTAATGTGTTATTAAGTGGAAATAAAACTCATTATTATCATCATTATTTGACACTTTGCACTGTTTTTACCTTCATTATTGAATGAATATGGATGAGCGACGTACGAAAAATGAACGATTAATAGGCCTAATATTTCATGCAATTTCGACATTTGAAGGAAAATTGCGTTGTATACTTCTCACATTGAAAATATATGGATCTGAGATTGTAAACTACATAGGCCTAACTGGTCAAATAATCGATGAAGTGAAAGGTAAATTTCAGAATACAATTGCGAAATTTGAAGGAAAATTGTGTTGTATACTTCTCACATTGAAAATATATGGATCTGAGATTGAAAACTACATAGGCCTAACTGGTCAAATAATCGATGAAGTAAAAGTCAACTTTCAGAAAATACATTAGATTAGAGTTCCATTTCTGTGCATGGTGAACGTAATAGAGAGGCGCCTGAAGAGCGCATACTAGATAGAGATACTACCAAGAGTGAACATGGCTTGGTGTGTTTACTCAGAAAGAGGATATGCATATTCGAGGAAACGATCAAAACCTGACCCGAATAACCCTAACCACAGCTCCTCTGTGCTCCAACCAATTTCCCGAAATAGTAGCTCCTATGCGGCATTATTACACGCTAAGCCCACCTTCACACTTGGTAGTAACTCTATTCCAGTATTCGCTCTTCAGTGCCCCCGTGATATATATATATATATATATATATATATATATATATATATATATATATATATATATATATTTATATATATATATATATATATATATATATATATATATATATATATATATATATATATATATATATATATATATATATATATATATACGAAACTAGGAAACTGTAGAATCTTAGTGATATGTAGAAAGAGGACAAACAAGCGTTCATTCAGCTCTACGCAAGGGCCTGTATGCATTTTGAAATAATTAAAATGATTTTCATATGGAATACATATACCGGCAGATGTAGCTGAGTGGTTAACGCACTTACTTCATGTGACCCGGGAGGCAGTGGGCATATCGGACCCGGTTCGATACCCGCTACCGTCCGTCTCTATAGGGTTTTTTCGTGGTTTCCCTCTGTAGTCTAGGCTAATGCTGGGATGGGTACCACAATATAGGCCACGACCGCTTCCTTCCCACTATCCTTCCCATAACCCATAAAACCTTCATCTCATCATCCCATCATCTCATTAATCATTCATCTGACGCCAATAGATCTCAGTTATCATTACAGTGTGTCGGTAAACCCAATATTTATATAAAAAAGGAATATACATACCTATTAACACACAATGTGTGTTGAATTCAATCCATACAATTTCAACCCTACGCGCCACTCCAATTCCTGAAGCTTTAAGTACGTGATGCCATAAAATATGGACAGTTGATCAAATACAGTGTGTTATTTTTGTATAGTTGAGTAGAGATTAATGCTCCAGCTCTCATTCAGCCAGAGTAGTAAAAGGTAGAGAGCATTTTTAATATTAAAAAATATTTGAATGATTACTTCGTATTTTTTGTTCAGAAATCCATCACATCATCACAATCATTCGCTTTGTACGAGTACATTTGACACTGAACCAATTTTTATTCCAAATCCATCATCCTAGCGAGCGTTCAATCACTTTCTTCAGTTATGTACAATTGAGTCCATGCAAACATATTAATGAGACGTATGTCTTTGATGTAAGCTTGAAACAGAGGAAAAAAGTGGTGGTGAATGTAGGTCTTTTTGACCCCCCCCCCCCCCCCCCCCCCTTCCCCGCCTCTTTACGCTCGTGAGATTTTTTTTGCAAGTTGGGTTTTAATTTCTTTCTTCTTTAAATAACATCGAAACTTGATACAAAATCATTGTTTCCTAATTACGGCTGTGGGTGAAAGGTAGGATCGTTTGGACGGAGCACCACAAGGGCGATCTTACCACCCAATTTTAATTATATAAAACCAATGAACTTCAACATCCAGGATTGCGCTGTCGTTGACCATAATTTTCCGCCGCAGATAACAGTTTTTTCAGTTTCCGAAAGTCCGGAACACATTATAAGTAAAATCCGTTTCTGTGATATATATCTGGACATTATCAGCATTGGTATTAAGAGTAAACAAAACACACGAATGTTGGTATCTTCCACTTTGAAAATGATCACTTCTTTCCATTAACAGACAGCAGATGTAAAGTTTATCATAATACAAAATAGAAAAAAATGAGTGATGGGCCTAAAGTATTATAGTTAGGTCTATCACTCTACCAATTAAAGGTCGTGGCCAATTAGTACTTCATTCAATCATTTGCTTCGAGGACTGTGGGAAACCACGAAAAACCAAGACAGGATGGATACAGAAAGGTGTTCGTTGGTCTTCTTTTTCTTTCAACTTCTTCTCTTCTCTTCTTATTTTCTTGTGATGTTTGATTTCATGTTTTTTGATGTTGATGTTTGATTTGATGTTGGTTTGAAATGGGACTGAAGGTGACCAATGGGGACGCCAAGAATAGTGATGTCATGTCTCGGATACCGACCCATGCCACGTTATATTGAAGTAGCAGTGCAGTTTATGCAGAGCAAAGATCGCTATGGCAATGTTAGTGTGGCTGCTTCAAATTGTGGAGTCCATAGATCGACTCCCAACGCAGTCTCTTTTTTTAACACCAGGAAAACGTGGGATTTGCGTTGTGAAATGAGCTTAGAAGTATGGACATCTAGAATGAAAAATATCTCGTCAGATCAATCCACATCTACGGACCTTGGATTACTTCAAACGTTCAAACACCTTACCTGCAACCTATGACTATCAATTACGTAATTGATAGTCATAACTGCAACTTGTTGTTATTTATAGTACTGCAAACTGTCGTATATACACTTTCCAAAGCCAATTGATCGCATGCAACCTTCAATAAAATGGACACTTTCATTGCGTTTTCTTTGTTATTCTCCATCCGAATGTTGTGAAAGTCACTGAAAATATCCCTAATTACGTTTTCCACATTCAGTGAAAATTTTCCACATTTCAAGTGTTTTCCATCGGTGTTATTCTTACGAGGATTTCTCAAACTTTCCGAGTTTTTCCGGATAAACCTTCAAAACGATTTCTCTGAGAAACAATCCCAACCTATTCTGGTATGACAGAAATATGTAGAAGAAGTTTCAAGTCGATAGGTATATATTTTTTCCTGACCTTCATGCCGCGCACAAAATTGAAAAAAAAAACACACATAAAAACGAAGCCCATTTTTTTCTGTATGTAGAATGGAATCTTCGCTACGCTCATCCAAAAATAAGTATTGGATGTTCTCTCGAGCGCAGAGTTATGGTAGAGGTCAATTTTTGTTTTCAATTCGAGGTTGATCACAGAAACTTGAATATATCTACACAAATGTTGTGCTTTTCAGCTATTGTTTTTAGTTCCATTTAACTTGCAGAAAATTTCTTGCTCCCGAGCCCAACCCATTATAAATACATGACTCTCGATGAGGACGACAATATTAAGAGCAGTACATTGATGTATCTTTGATATGCGATATTGATCGTATTAGATGTATTCAATATCCATTTTCATAAATTCGAGAAAAATCTTTTATAACTAGTAAAGAAGGAAAGTGTTTCAAACATGATGCTTTTCACAGAGCCTTTAGTTTTTGTGCAACAAAGTTATAATTCATTATCACGAGCACAGTTTGACGGTCACTTTGAATTGTTATGATCCTTCATTCGAGAGATAAATGGCCAATCAAATGAGTAACAGCTTATTGACAAATTTTTGGGTGAGTAAAAATATGCCATCCTGTCGAGTGGAAATCATGTACCGAGAGAGTGATTTGAATATTCTCTATCTCCGAAACTGAACGAATATAATAATCAGGTCTGTTATATTGTTATGAGTAGAGTAATAACCAAAATGTACATACACTTACACACACATTTTGAGTGAAATCATACGCCAGTGCAAAAGTCGTACTTTTTTTTCAAATTACGTTGGTGAACCCATTATAAATAAATGAGAAAAATCTAGAAACACATTCAGGCTTTATATATTGCCAATTTATAGCAGGTTATAATAGCCCTGTGAAGTGTATACTTTTTCTTCCATTACCAACTTCTTTCGTCAGGACAAAAAAAAAACTTGGCTCTTCAAAAAAATTTAAGTAAGCCCTGTAGTGTCCTTTTGTTATTGTTTTCATTTTGTGATACATTCTAAAATACACAGCTGATAAACCAATTTGTTAACTGTTACGTCTGTTTATACTGATAAAATTAAGAGATTACGATTTTTCTTCGCATTGTTTAGCACGATTGATAAGAACAAGGGTCATTACATGTTGTTCGTTATTTCAATAGCTCTCCTCACATATTAAATTATCTCAGGAAACTTTGTGAGCTTGTTAGTTATATTCACGATCGACTAATTGAATTCACCAGATGTGTCTTTACTGTTCAGAAACTTGATGTACAAATTGTTTGAAGTCCAGCTTTGAGTTGATGAACAATTTTCACCTCTATTCTAAGTGACAAGATGAGAGTTTTTCAAAATCTCGTGGAATTATGAGATTAATTTGATACATCGTTTAAATATCGAGCGAGAAAATGACGTGGATATAGAAGACGATTCTCCCCCCCCCCCCCTCCCTCACCTATCATCTCTCAAGAGTTGTCATCCATTGGGCCTACATGTGAGCTGTGTAAATTGTCGTCGTAATCACTAAATCACAATTCAATGCTATTTGTATTTGGTTTGTAGATTACTCAACATCCATTCACACAAAGAAGACTACCGGTACTCCTTTTTTCTCCTAGTTTCATCACTCTCGGCCTTTATTTAGGTCGTTATATTACGCATTGGCTCACAGTTATCTCGATATATGCAGGCGTCGTACCACAGTTGGTCAAATGAGGCGTGAGGTGATTGGATTGCGTCGTCGTCTGCATCCAGACGTCCGTACAGGCGTCGGCGCTGTCGAGTTAACAATTGTACTCGAATTTCTAGGCGTCGAGTCAACTCCAGCTCTCTATATACTCATCAACCACAATCCTAACTTCTCTTTCATTCGGGAAAAAAACGAGAACGACAATATCAAAGCGGAGAAATGAACAATGTTTTTTAATTAATTTTTTTAATGCACTCATTTTTATTTTTTGAAGTGTATGTTCTGTTTATTTTGATGAAGTAACATGGGATGTTTTCAGTTTTAAAATATTCAGTCATTTTCTTTCGTCGCTGTCGTACGATGGCAAAATGACAATTCAGAAATCGTGCGTACGGATATTTATTGAGTGTTGCTATCTTGTTAAAAACAGACGGAAAAAAACTGAATCCTGTTTTTCAGTCGCCCCATACATTTAATGAATGTATTACCAATAATGTATATTCATTCTCGTAGATTCATTTACGATATGAGAAATTACTGCAGTAGTTACGACTTGTATTTATTTTTATACATACGTATATAAACTTTGAAATATTTAAATTTCGAATAAGTAGAATGTATTCACGACCAGCAGGGACTGTAGATGATCGGTATCATATGGTGAACAACCTGATTAAATTAACATCGCGATCAAAATAAATTATTATAAAACCGTATAATTGGAGTAGAAAACAACATCAACTCCGTATAGTTACATTGGAAGTGTGGAAACGAGAACTTGATTCCTGTGCAGTGTCTACAGAAAAGTAATTAATTTTCATTAGAAGGACAGAAAATACAATTTTGTTTGTGATCATGCGCACCGCACTCTAGGCCCTAAACTTCGTACAGCGTTGATTTGAAATTAAGTGATGAACTATTTCATGTCTTATGTCCAAGCTTGGTATAGCCTATTATGTATGTGATTTCGTAAGAAAAATATCATATAATGAGGGTTTTATAATAATTTATAAATGTATAATGAAGGACGCTCACTGAAAGATCACTATCGGTAAAGTATCGACCATGTATTAAGAGGCCGCAGGCGCTCGTATTTCACGCCGCAAACTCTCACGGCCGTAATTTTTGAGACATCAATATGATTGTTTTTGCATTCTGTTAATTAGACGAGCTTTAGCGAGGATTCAATTTGACATACTGAAAAAAATTGGTGTTCGTTTTTATGTTTTTTTTTAAATGTTTTTTTGTCTGTTCTCCACAGGTCAAACGACTACAGCTATCAACTTCAAACTTTTTTCCATTACGGTTCCTCATCTAGCTTAGATTTGTATAGTTTTGTGGCATTATTGTGTGGTAACTTTTATTTTTATGAATTTTAGAAATTTCAAAAATACCCACTAGAATAACACGGCGGAAAAAAAAAATTATTTTCAAAAACAATGAAATTTTGTGTGAAGTTGAATAACATTTTGATACACATCGATGGGAATTCTCAGCTTAATCAGGTCAGCCATTTTGAAGAAAAAACAGGAAATGTGCTAAATTGGTACCACTCGAAGCCGTTTTTACCCATTCATAACTAAAATGTTACCCAATTGGCGAATTTGGGCAAAAGTTTGGCAATGAAGTCGACATACTATTACTTTCCGCTCGTCTAACAACGTGTGTATAGCGTTTTCCTTGTAATTGAAAAACGGAGGTTATCGCATTTACAGAATTTTGAATAAAAAATGTGTAATTTTTAGAATTCTTCGAATGGAAAATGAAAAAATTTCTAGTTTACGAAAACCTAGATACATATTTTTGAATACCGAAAAAAAATATGGACTTTGAAATATATCAAAAGTGTTAGTAAGGGAATTAGCGGCGTTTACGTGAATATGAGTTCGGCGGGCTAGTCTATGGGTTGCGCCTAGCACGCGATGCATATTAAACTCGAGTCTGAAGCGAGCGAACAACGAGCCCGTGTAGAGCGCCTGCGGCCTCTTAAGTTGTCATTTCGACAATCTACCACCATCTCTATTTTCCATCTCCAGTCATGTATGCATTATTAATGTTATATACGGCCCTATAGGTAAAAATAGAGAAGTCTGTTTCAAGTCTTTGTGTTTGTTATCGAATGACATGACCTTTTCATCAACATATTGTACATGTTTTGTAGGTCAAGCTAGACTGTGCAGGCGAAGAGTTTTTGTACGTGGCCATTCTGAGGCTATGCATTGGAAGAACTAATGTAATATTAGACGAGCTTTAGCGAGGATTCAATTTGACATACTTAAAAAAATTGGTGTTCGTTTTTATGTTGTTTTTTTTAATGTTTTTTTTGTCGGTTCTCCACAGGTCAAACGGCTACAGCTATCAACTTCAAACTTTTTCCTATTATGGTTCCTTATCTAACTTAGTTCTGTATAGTTTTGTGTCATTATCGGATGTTAACTTTTTTTATGAATTTTAGAAATTTCAAAAATACTCATTAGAATAACACGGTGAAAAAAAGGAAATATTTTTATTTTCAAAAAAAATGAAATTTTGCGCGAAGTTGGGTTACATTTTGATACACATTTCTGAAGACTTTTAGCTTGATCGGGTGAGCCATTTTGAAGAAAAACTATAAAATGTGCTAAATTGGTACCACTCGAAGCAGTTTTCACCCATTTCTGAGTTAAATGTCACCCAATTGGCGAATGTAGGCAAAAGTTTGGCCATAAAAGTTGACATACTATTACTATCCGCTCGTCTAACAACGCATATATGGCGTTTTCCTAGTAATCAACCATAAAAGATCGACCCAATTCGAAAATTATTTATCAATATTAAGAATGGTTTTACTCATCATATGAACGATAGGCCAATGTGAAGTATACTAGGAAAACGCCATATATGCGTTGTTAGACGAGCGGATAGTGATAGTATTTTGACTCTTTTTTGCCAAACTTTTGCCTACATTCGCCAATTGGGTGACATTCAAGTTGGAAATGAGAAAAAACTGCTTCGAGTTTAGCACATTTTATGATTTTTCTTCGAAATGGCTCACCCGTTTAAGCTGAAAGTTCTCAGAAATGTGTATCATCACGAACTCAACTTGACCCAATTTTTTTTTTTTTTATATAAAAATATTTTCTTTTTTTCCGCCGTGTTATTCCAATGGGTATTTTTGAAATTTCTAAAATTCATAAAAAAAAAGTCGACATCCGATATAGCCACAAAACTATACAGATCTGAGTTAGATGAGGAACCATGACGAAAAATGTTTGAAGTTCATAGCTGTGGTCGTTTGACCTGTGGAGAACCGACCAAAAACATAAAAACAAAACAAAAAAAAACATAAAAACGAACACCAATTTTTTTCAGTATGCCAATTTGAATCCTCGCTGAAGCTCGTCTAATAACAACAATATGAAATCTATTCAACAGAACAAATGAAAAAATGCAAAACTGGAAATTGTTTGAATAACTTCGTTAGAATTTAATCATGAATAAATTTGAAAATCCAACAAAATAGCATGTGCATCATTCATAATTTGTGATATATTTTTTCAGATTTGATTTGTCAACCACACTGCAGAGTCGGCTCACTATTAAATCTCCACATTCAATTGGTACTAATTATACGAGCTTTAGCGAGGATTCAATTTGACATTCTGACAAAAATAATGGTGTTCGTTTTTATGTTTTTTTTTTCATATGTTTTTTTGTCGGTTCTCCACAGGTCAAACGGCTACAGCTATCAACTTCAAACTTTTCTCATTATGGTTCCTCATCTAACCTAGTAGATCTGTATAGTTTTGTGGCATTATCGGATGTTGACTTTTTTCATAATTTTTAGAAATTTAAAAAATACTCATTAGAATAACACAGCGGGAAAAAAGAGAAACTATTTATTTTCAAAAAAAATGAAATCTTGCGTGAAGTTGAATTACATTCTGATACACATTTTTGAAAACTTTCAGCTTGATCGGGTGAGCCATTTTGAAGAAAAACCATAAAATGTGCTAAATTGGTACCACTCGAAGCAGTTTTTACCCATTTCTAACTTAAATGTCACCCAATTGGCGAATGTAGGCAAAAGTTTGGCAAAAAAGTCGACATACTATTACTATCCGCTCGTCTAACAACGCACATATGGCGTTTTCCTAGTAATATCACAATATTATATAGAGCATGACGTATACCATGGACATATTGTTTGAATGAATTGTGTGGTTTTACGGCGGCGGGACAACGACTAGGTTATTCGAATGAATGGATGGATGAATTAATTGGCGTTCCTAATTAGTTATCATCATCGTTGCAGTAGGTGGAGTATATTCCTACTTATAGAATGCAACCATTCAAGCATAAAGTTTGTTAGTAAGGTATGGTACTTGTAACTTGTAACTCGCAAGTTCAGAGGTATGGGAGAGTTATAGGAACAGGAATTGAATGAGTCTGGGTCAGGTTTCTGTTATGTTAATTCTATAGTGTTTCTGTGACCACATTATCAAGCTTTCATGTGAATATATTATTATAATTCTCTCGGCAAAATTACGAACGATTATTTAAGTTGTATATAAATGTGTGTAGAGCTGGAACCTAAGTGAAAATCCGTTGGCTGTTTTTCTGATACCAGTTAAATGATATGCAACATATATGGGCATTGGGTTAATTGGTCGAGCGATAGAGAGGGACTTTTATTTTTGTTTCATTCTCGAAAGATCATTCTCGAAACTCAATGAGTAACTCAAGATCATTTTTAAAATTGTATAATTTTAAATATTAATTCGACTTTTTTCGAAGTAGTAGCACAATTGAAATTGATAACCCATCTGTAAATATAACTTGTCAAATTGTGTCAGTTTTTTTTATGTAATTTTTTTCTCAAGTTATTTTCCAATTTCAAAAATAGTGTATATGTAATATTCTCGTATGGATCTTTATCAATCAAAGTCGTCACATACATGCTCTGATCATTATTGCATTGATATATGGTTTTATTTTTAACATGTATTTTGATTAGCCCTTCTTGGAGCGCCTAATTGGTATATTTAAATTGATATTATCATATATGTTCAATTCTGACAATGATTCATATAATTGTATCAATCTGATGGTCAATAAAACTATCATTATTATCATTATTATCGTCAAATAATATTATTATTATTGTATTTTATACTAAGCACCATAAAATGATTCAATGATGAAACATAAAATTAAAAAATCAATCAATCAATCAATCAAATTATTATGTAGAAGTTATAGGTAAACCTTACGTGTTTTTTGTTTAGGTATTAGTGTATTCATTGTTATTTAATTCACATTTATTTTTTATTGCGGCGTGTTTACTTGTGTTGTATTAGTATTTGTTTTTGCATTTTTGTTTTTGTATTTTTTGTTTTTGTTTTTTGTGTTTTTGTATTTGTTTTTGTACAAGTTTTCAGAAACTTATATTGTGTTTGTATTTGTATTGTACTATGTTTAAATGTATTCATTTTTATTGTATCATATCCTAGAGAGTATTATTAGTTTATTTCACAGTTGAACCCTCAATGGGTTTTGTGGACACTAAAGAGTGAAAAATGTCTTGTAATCATGTAAATTTATTGGATGAGAATAAAAATATATAAATATATAATGCACAATCAACAATTGATCATTCAGCAAAAAAAATCTGATTTCTCTATTGAATGTTCATTTCTCTGACCTATACGCAGCAATTTGCATTCACTTCCAGGCATTTGATTTAAATGCCCTCTTCTTGGTCTTTACCATTTGCATAATATTAATACCAGCGGAAGGCAATCCCTTTTAGCATAGCCGATAGGCCAATTGTCTGCCATTCCGGTCCTGGCTGGACATGGTTCCTAATTTATGATAAATATGCCTTCAGCTACTGTGTAGAAGCTCGTCCTTCATTTCATTCAATCAATCAATGTCCAACTATTTTAGTTCAATCGTAAACACTGGAGCACACCCTCACATTAAGCAAACGAGCCTAAATTAATTAGACCACCCAATATAAAGTTATCGTTTTTACGGGCTATGATCCAAGTGGACCATGCAAATGCATCAAAATTAACATATTCTCATAGGTGTGGTTACTTCTTATGCCTCATACTCAATTACTCTCGTGTCAATAGAAAAAGGTTATGTATTAGCGATATATGACAATAATGTGTATTGCCTATATCGGGCTATCCGTAATTATGAATGTTTATGGATGTTTTTTCTCGTATTACTGAAGGCGAAGTAAGGAGTGGTAGCATCAACTGCCAACTGCATTTACATTCTTGATAAAACGATTGTAATTTTGTAATGCGTTCAGTAAAAAATGTATCTGAATGCTAATTTATGTTGGGATAAACAGAACTGCATTCATTTCGACCTGGGAGTTCTTCAATATAATTGTTTTAATAATGATTGGATAGTGAATGAATCAGCTTTTTATCGCATTTATAGCTAGGGGATGATTTCTATCGTTCGATATATTCTTATGATTCACATATAAGATGATAATATTCCCACATATTTCTTTTCAATCGATATCAAGAAGTCAACCTTATTTTTTTGATTCCGACATGTTTTCTGCTATGATACCATCTGCGGTTTGATGGGAAATTTTCATTTTTCAATAAGCTTTCAAAATCTTTTTTTATTCTATTGTAATTTATACACCACTGTATAAAGGGTTAGTGATTTGTCCTCTTGAGTATGTTGGAATTATTGAAAAGAGGCAGTCTTGGCTCAAAATTGGGTAACCATTCCGATATTTAAATTACCGACAGTGGAAAATCACGGAAAAACCGCTGTCAGGATGGTCGACCATGGCGAAAATCGTACCCGGTCACGAGAATTTGTCTGCAAGTCGGATTTTAATGAAACTAGAAGTGAATAATGAGAACGCCAATGTTTGTGATCTCATGACAGAGTTAACTATCTGTGCCACGATATAATAAAATATTTATTGCTATCGTCAGTATCGCTGCTTCACAAAGTTGGGGTTCATGGTTCGACTCCCGACGCGGTGGCTTATTATTTTTCAGGTAAAATGACTTGGATATGGTCTCGAGCGCAGGGCTATGGCAAAGGTGAATTTGTTCTTATATTTGACCACAGAAACAAAAATACTCACACAAAAGTTGTGATTTTCAACTACTGATTTTAGTTCCATTTAAAAACAGACTTGTAGAAAAATTATCGCACCCCAATCTCATCAATAATGGTTCAGCGCACTATAGCCACTGGTGCATTAGTTTCAGTCACAATCATTGTGATTTGTGATTATCAACAACAACGCCAAAAATATGAATTGATGAATATATATATATATATATATATATATATATATATATATATGTATATATATATATATATATATATATATATATTTATGTATATACATATATATATATATATATATATATATATATATATATATATATATATATATATATATATATATATATATATATATGTGTGTGTGTGTGTGTGTGTGTGTTCATGAAGACACCTTGAGGTGTTTTCATGAATAACCATTTCATAATGGAACGACCAAAGTTTCGCCAGGATTTGTCAGGGCATTATCAGGGTTAAATCAAAATGGTCAACAGGACAAATTGATCAATCTTCCTGACCATTCATCAGATGACAATAATGATCTCAAGGCCTACTTATACAAATTCGGTCATAACCTTCTCTTATAACACTCGGCTTTCTGCATATCCGAGACTCAAAATGAACACCAAGTCATTCTAAATCATTTCAAAAACCAAGATACAAGAAAAAAAATACTAAGAGTGATGACGAATATCACAAACGGTCATAAAAATGATAAAAATGTGGATAAAAATGAAAATCAATAACAATCTGTGGTGCTTCGATGACTTCTGAGGGTCTTACTCCTGCCGGTAATCAAACTATACTCTCTTCTGCACCTTCTTTCCTCCTTTCATCCAGTGGCGGCTCGTGTGTAAGTACTGCAGAATGGCTGCACCCCCTACGATTTTCCCAATTCATGCTATTTTTCAATCAATTTGTCTTGAATAAATCATTTTTTTCACGTGGTTTAAAGTTTGTTCTAGCAATTATTGGTGAAAATATTTAGCTACACAAAAAATTATCACCATAATAACGTGATTTTTAACTATTGAACGTCCGTGGCTTCAATGCATCATGAAATCTACACGCCGTTGAATGCTTCTGAGAATGTAATCTGCTCTACTCGTCCCGGAGCTGCATGCTATGGTTGCACCTAGCTGGCCAAAGGATTTTGGGTAAAGAGGGCACGTGGTGAGAGAGGGAGCGCGTGACGTTAGCCTTGCCTGATGTGCTGCACGGGGTGTCGCACGCTAGCTCGGACTTGTCCAAACAGTGCAAGACACCGTGCACTCCCTGCTCTCGCGGCACTCTCTTCCTACTGACGGCTGGGTGTTTCGAACCGATTGACAAGCTTGTTAATAATTGTGATAGTTCCGTACTGAGATTTTGGCGAATGGCATCAGATAATGTCACGCTGAACAATCATGGTAGATAACTAGATATAGACCCACGAATCATGTAAATCGATTGAATTATGGAACTTTTAATTTTATAAAAACTATATTTTTAAATTATACTTTCCGAATGGATACATCGAAATATTTGCGTTGTGGCAGCATCAATTAGAAAATATATATTTTTAATGAATCCACGCTGACTCGGTTAACATAATCTAGTTGAATCACGGTTGAATTATGCATAAAATGAATGTTAAGATCTGAATGTGGATGTTAAAAGAGGAAATTGCGTCTATTTTATGGGAATAAAATATTTTACCCTCAAGGGTCAATTGTGAAGCTATGGACACTCATTGTTGTGTGGTTTCGTATCTGTGTATATTTGTTTTATTCACTGCAGTGTTGTTCAAATCACCAGTCACCACTGATTTCATCCCTCCATATAGGTTGTGTTCTGGCTCTCTGCAGTCTCTGGATTGACTCTTCTGTGGGTTGTTCTGCGATTTATTCATTCTTTCATGAAGGATATGTTTCCAGGCAGAAGGAAGACGCCTTCCGTCGTCCCTTTTGTTGAAGTTCTCAGTCCTCTTTCCAATTTCAATCGATTATCGGACTAATCGAGGAATATTTTTTTCCTCTATGGCCAATAATTTTGTTCTGGTGAAGTCAATCTCGTGTCCAGTGTCCATGTGAGGTCAGTGCTGATGTTTTTATTTCTCATCTTATATTTCTTTCATGTTTCAACTTTCTCGACTAGGGAATTTATTCGATTTTTTTTGGGTGGAATTTATTCAATCGATTAGGATGGTTTGAAAATTTTTGAAAACTGTAATGAACATTCTGAAATGCCAGAGGTTGACATCGACTGGAAATTTGTTTCTCACAAAAAAAAATGAAAACGTTCTAAAAACTCTTTACTTTCTGTAACTTTCAGATTATCACAATTAATCAGATCAGTCGATGAATTTGTGACTAGAAGTGTAAATACCACGGAAAATATACAGGATGGATACCATAAAACCTAATATTGTGACGAGACCAGAACTTTGTGACCTTATACTGTTTTTTATTTCGTTTTCCAAGTGATTATATAATTAGGTGGTTGAATTATGAATTATTTATAAAATCGTTCATCGAAACTTGAAGAAAAGGCTCGGAGATGTTTAGTGTGAGTCCAAGTACAAGCTTGTGTCTTGAGAAATTCAGAACTGTATGGCTTCAAAGTTGGTGTTTGTAACTTTTATAGAATCAATAAACCAATAAGATAATTCAAATTGTGATTTAATAGTGTCAATACCTATACACAGAAAGCAGATAATATGGATATAGGATACCAAATCGGAGCCAATGTTCTTAAAAAATCTGAAACTTCATGGCAACAATACTATTTTGTTGTTGTAATTTTTGGATTAATTCAATTGATTACGAAAGTTGATCAAATTTTTTCGAACTTCAAAACACTTGCTGAAATGGTCAAGATGAGTATGGAGTCAAAGCATTTGAAATTTATCCAAACACCAACTTCTATTTGGCTATTTATAACCACTTCGATCATTTCAGAATATAGTTTTCCGGTATTTTGATTTCTCAACCCAACTAGTCGAATTTTCAAAAAAAATTGGATAAATTCAGTTTGTGGCCATGACGTTGAACAATCTGTAGGACGTTTGATTTTTCTGATATTCACTTCTCTATTTTCTGTGTTATTCTGAATTTTGATTACAATTTGATTGATTAATCTAAATAATTCGATTACTCTGAAAGTTACAAAATCAACTTTGTGCCCATGAAGATTTGACCCTCTTTGAATATCATGACCATTTCATCTGTTTTCCACACTTATGATTGAAATAACATCAAACATGTATTCATTCAATCACTCCTGAAGTTGAAGGTACTCAGGTTGTGGCCATTAATTTTTGGATCTCTTTTGGTTACATTAGTGAAGTAAGCGAGTTTCCCGCTTTTGTCACGATATGTTCAATTGTGAGAAAAATTGGTAGGGCTACATACTGGTATATAGATAATTGTTGATTCTGTTGCTTTTAACGATTTCCATCCCACAACGGGCAGAGATTTTGGATTCGTCTCCATCTACTGCCTTCCTTTCCGGTTTTGTTCGTTTCCTTCAACATAGACTAAGATCGTCGCGAACGAGCTTAGTTCGTTGATCTGTGTCGTATGCCATCGCTGGCATATTCTGGCAGGCCAGTGATTGATGGCAAGGGTGTTGAAACTTGATAACTACACACCGGCTGGTTGAAGGGATGAAATGATCAGACAATCTTCACACCCCTTCCCCACCTCCCCCCCCCCCCAACATCGTTTCTCGAAAATAGCAAATTGTCGCAAAGAGTTAGCGCATACTGTTGTCTTTTTCCTCATCATTTTCTTTTCTGGCGTGAATGGCTCTGAGGATGAATGTGTTAACGGATGGTGGTGATGGGGATGGTTAAAATGAAATTAGCTGTTATTTAGGACACACAGTTGTGCCAAGGATTCAAAAAGATTATTATAAACTAGCCGGATAACGAATGCTAGCTGCTACACATTACTTTAGTGTTGGAATGTAATGCTATTTTTATAATTTTGAAAAGGAAACAGTAAATAAACAATTGTGTACCGGTACTTTAATCATTAATGCATGGCTAATTAAAATCCTAAGCGTATATCAAAGCATTGTGTATACTGTGTGTATTTGTGTGTACATATATATGTTTATACAGTCTCATGGTAAACAATAAAGTAAATGAGGCAAAAAATGATACTACAATTGGCTACGTTTTTTGTTGTTACACAATTTAAACTTTCACGGGAAATGAAAGAGTAATTTACTCTCCAGTCGTAATGAATAATTAAGTACGAAACTCAAAATCATAATGGTAAGAAAAACTGGGAGTTACCGTATTTATGAGTTCATGGAAGAAGTATTCTTTATCATTTGTAGATGTTTTAAGCCAAACCAGAAATTATACAGCTACAGCCAGGGAGTTATGGGAGTTCGTTTCATTGTATGTGGATTTCAAAAATGTGGGCATCGCATGATTGTGGCAACTATATAGGTCACTCGACTTGAAACATAATAGGATTGAATAAACAACATCTTTGAATCATGAAAATATTGCTCAATTGTCATGTGGCAAATGTTAAAGAGAAAATTAATTCAGTAAATATTGAGGGGAAATATCAATCTCTTCAACTTACACACCCATGCAATTACACTACTTGTAAGAACGATGGATATGCTACAGCGCTTTCTTGACTGCAGATAGATGATTAATCAAATCAGCCCCTCAAACAAATGTGTCAATAATGTATACCTATGAACTGTAAATTAATTGTTCAACGATTTGCCGCTAGTGATATGTCGGACTCGACTTGATTATGGATAATATTGGAAATCTATTAATGTATCACATTTGTCAAAACATCTTTAATGCATGCAAGAAGATATTAATGAATCACTTATTTGAGAAAGGGCATCAGTCTATTCCACAAGTTTCAAACAAATTTTAATAAAATTAAATAAAAACTCTGACTGATGCCCTTTCTCAAATGAACGCACTTAACTTCAGGCCATTAGAGAGCTAGGGTTGATTTGGTATACGTGAACTGACGCCCTTTCTCATTAGTTTGGAAGGTTCAAATATGAATAATTTTCTTAAGTCTTGACTCAAATTTTGCCATTTTGGACTGATGCCCTTTCTCAAATGAGTGATTCATTTGCCGTTCTATTTAATAATAGGGTTTTGTGGGAAGGGCGTAAATGGTGGATTATTCGAGAAGATTTTTTCGATGGAGCTCAACGACTCCATCTACTGCTAGTTTATATGGAAGAATATACATCAGATGCATGGCAATTCGTGAACTTTGCGTGGAAAGATGTGTCTTTCGAATTTCATTGCCAGCAATCCATTAATCTGGTCCAGTTATAATGTTCTTCGATCATAAACTCGATATAGATCTCTCATAATCAAAATTCTAAGGGGCTCAAATGAGAGGGTCGAAGTTCTCATATTACATAACTATTATAATAACTACTTGGCGTGAAAATTAATATATATTTTCTTCTCACTAAGTTTTCTGAATGAAACCAATCAATTTCATCTACCTATGTAAACAACACGGTGAGAAATTGTTTCCAATACCTTATAGTTAAAAAAAAAATTGTACGCCTGTAGCAAAAACTATTCTAAACAATTCCGTACATTTTTTATTATTCAGTTTATACAAAGTTATTGTTCAACTCGTCAACACAACTACTTGCCAGGCCAAACGCAATATCGAGTGACGGTCTGAATTATGGAAATCTGGCACATAACCCAGCATGGATTTTATTTTCACCATCGAAACTTGATACAAAATCATTGTTCCCTAATTAAGGCTGTGGATGAAAGTAGGATCGTTTGGACGAGACACCACAAGGGCGGTCTTATCACCCCATTTTAAATATTCAAAAACAATGTACTTCAACACCAGAACTGCGCTGTCTGTGACCATACTTTTCCGTCGAAGATAAATGTATTTCAGTCTCCATAAGTCCGGAACACATAAGTATAAACCGTTTTTGTGATATCCGGACATCACCAACATTGGTATTAGGTGTAAGCCAAACACACGAATGTTGATATTTTCCACTCTGAACTAAGCATCTTGGGCAGTGTTCAATTTTCGATTCTTTTCCATCAACAGCAGATGTGGAGTTTAGTATTATAGGAGGGAGAAAAAGGAAAAAACGAGTGATAGGCCTTAATTGGCATAATTAGGCTTATCACTCTACTAATCAAAGGTCATGGCCAATTGGTACTTCATCCAAGCATTTGCTACGAGGACTGTGGGAAACTAAGAAAAACGGAGTCATGATGGACAAAAGAAGGTGCTTGTTGATCTTGATTTTGTTTCATCCCCTTCTCTTCTTCTCTTTATTTCTTGTAATGTTCGATTTTGTTGAAATTTGAATTGATCGTGAATTAGACACTTCCACGATTCCAAACTTAATCTCTCATTTTCTTGAAACCTGAATAGTTGTAATGACATGCTTGCAAGATAACACCAAGTGGCAGCGAAATGTAGATAACTATATATTTGGTCCACTCACATTGAAATCAAAATAACTAAAGAACGGTATCAGCACGAAACGGAATTGTTTGCAGCACATTTCAGTACTTTCAGAGAAAATTTGAATTTAACCAAGTGGTTATAGGATGCACCTATAATATACTCACCACAAAGTCTTTTCTCATTGGTTCACTTTCTCCGAAAACTGTGAAATATTCTCAAAATATGAGTAACGTACTAAATATAGACGACATTAGACCAACGGTCGAGTTGTACTTCCTGAATGTTAGATTACCGTTATATTGGTGACAGGCACTCATATAAAAGACGCCTCATAAGAAACTATCTTGATAAAACGTTGAAGCTTCGTTAATCACAGCAATAAATCCTGATTTATTTTCTGTATAAAGCAGTAAGAAATATGTGATATATTGTCTAGTTTGTAAAATGCATCTCCGTTAATCTTTCCCAAGTTTTTCGTTCGCAAGCTACAGTGTTTTATCATAGGTATCGACAGATAGGCAGACACGTAAGGCATCGATAGTGCAAGCGCAACTCTGGCGATTGTCAAAAGGTTATGTATCTTTTCACACGGTGAAAAAGAAGAATGGGTCATACTTAACTGATTTACGAGGAAACGTTAACGAAGAACAGAGACGGGCAAAAATGGAATGGTGATGGTTGGTGGGAGTGGGTGGTAATATGAGGGGACTAAGATGGTGAGGAAGATGAAGGAGGAGGTGTTATATGTATGTATATATATATATATATATATATATATATATATATATATATATATATATATATATATATATATATATATATATATATATATATATATATATATATATATATATATATATATATATATGAATAAAAAAGTGTCATAAATTATGCTCCTTTCACAACAGAAATTAGAGAATGAATTACTTCATTCCCTATGCGACGTAGTAGAGTACTTGGGGCGTTATTAATGGCATTAAGAAAGTGGGAGTACAAGAGGGAGAGTAATTACATTTACTCAATCCCCCCCTCCCCCTCCTCACCCCATACATTCTCTACTCCACGCGTACAATTCGCCCGCTGACAGTTCCAATATGATAAGCATGCTCTTCACACCTCGTGATCACAGGTTAAAGATCACGCCGAGATTAGCGCAAATGACGTCGTCGTTGTCGTCGTCGTCGTCTGACACACAGATCCACATCTCGGATGTGTGACGCCGTGAGGTCTAGGTTCTATCTTCGGTTGTTCAGTTTTTCTAGAGGCGCGCGCGGCACCGCTTTACCCCCTAAATCTTCCTCGAATTGGCTCAGGTGGTGAATTGATGAAATTGCAGACCCCCTTTCCCGCCGCCCCCCCCCTCTCCCCCCCTATCCCTTCCCCACCCCCCACACACAAGTGTAGGCCCTGTAGATCAGGACATGATATATTGCGTCCAGTCTCTGCTGGAATATCAGCAAGGGAGGGGTTAGAGTGACAAACTGAATAATGAATGAGATTGTTGAAGGAGAATAAGAGAAATAGAACAAGAAAGTTTTTGTTTCAGCTTGGGTGCCAAGGAACATGAAGAGAACGCATATATAATACGTATAAAATAACGAAATTCTTTCTGTTATGTTATGGCACAAGTTACAGTTAGTTAGCACAACTCAACAGTGACAATTTTCAATTTTTTTTAATTCTCTCTATATTATGTTTCAAATTTCACCTCTTCTTTTTTCAACGACACTTTTGTCAACACACAGGAGATATCATAAGAAAAGAAATCTTTGTATTTATGATTATTTAGTTTTTTGATGAGTCAAGTTACCCGTAGGAAAGGAAACGACATCGTATAAAAAACTTTTTATCGAAGTAATTAAAAATAATGAGTGCTGCTGCTCTTCTGGCTCAGTCAGTATTAGGCTAAAACGCTCAGAGTTGGAGACTGATGCCACGACGGACATGGGTACGAATCCCGCACAAATCATGGAGGAAACTGTGTACTGTGAACTGTGATCATGAACTGTGGAGGAGGGAAGGGTTTAAGACGGTATTTTTAATAATCTAATGAGTGCTCCATAAATCTATATATTGCTTCTTGAATAGTCTTGAATTTTACAAATAAAAAAATACACGAAACGGAATAATACTCCACTTGAAGGAAAGTATAGGAGAGAAGATAACCTCAACGCTGTTTCATCTGGTCCATAATTTGTGTATATATTTGTATGGATGGAAATTCGTCCCATCATTGAAACTAAATCAACGTGTCTAAAAATAGATGAATCATGCATTCTGCAACGTGAACATACAGCCAATAAGATCTAGTAAAAGTAATGTGTGTACCAGTACCACACATCAACTGTCTCCGGCTTCATTGATGAAGCAAACAAGGAAATTGATGCGAGAAGCCCACGTTTGTATGCTTCAATGGTCAATACTCAATACTGATAATAGGAGACTAAAAGGACTTATAGGAGCCACTGACCGCTGAATTAATTTGATCTCATAGTGCAGATTATGATATGTGAAGCGATTGGAAACTTTGGTTGCAAACAAAATGACTGCATGTCATAATACACACACACATATATATATATATATATATATATATATATATATATATATATATATATATATATATATATATATATATATATATATATATATATATATATATATATATATATATATATATATATATATATATATATATATATATATATATATATATATATATATATATATATGTGTGTGAACGAAATGTTGATTCGACGGTCATAATGTATGAAAATAATAAATATTTCAGGGTGAAACCGTATATATTTTAAATACATTCATTTATTTAAGGAAATTTCATTCTAAGGTTTCCTTAAATGAATAAATTTATTTAAAATATATACGGTTTCACCCCGAAATATTTATTATTTTCATATATATATATATATATATATATATATATATATATATATATATAGCCACCCTCGGTAGCTCGGTCAGCTGAGGCACCGCTTCAGAAACTGAAGTCACCGTTGGGCGTGGGTTCGAATCCCGCATAAGGCATGGGTTTTTGTAAATGTCCTCTCACTAATCATCACTTCATACAATCATAATCATCAGCTCATTCGTACCCCCGTATAACCTAGCTGTTGGTGGGGTCGTTAAGCAAACAATAATCGATATATATATATATATATATATATATATATATATATATATATATATATATTGAACTTTGAACTGTAATCTCTCATTGTGGTACAAGAAAAACATATTACGAATGTGAAGTCACGTTGGGATTGAATTATTATTATTGAAAGATATATGATCAAGCTTGTTTTCTTCTTCATTCCGTACAATGTTTCCCTTATTTTACAGAATCTCATACATTTTCCAGAATTAACTTCGATTTTTCAAAAGAAACTAGAATATATCGTGAATATTCAAAATCATTCAAGTTCCAATTGAAAGAAGCCTAATAATTCTAAGATATATATTTTGTCAATTGAACATTTCTAATGCAAACTCGTTCGCGATGAAGTGAAATCGGAGAATATTCTGTGCTCGCGTGACACTTTTAAACAGGACACGTTGATTGCAGTTTTTGTAATATTTTTTGAAATCTCATTCACACTTCTGGTTGATGAAAGCGAAACTGTCTGGGAGTGTTATCTCACGTGTTCAAATGTATACTCTACGAATAATGATACTGCTATCCCATTATTGTCAAGAAGAAATGAATAACTGTGAGTAATTTAACGCCACTATGTCTTGGGTATAATTTTTAAATAAATAACTTCCACTTGGTTTATTATTTCACCACTTGAGTATTATTTTTTCATGTGAGAAGAACTTTTTCAGAGAGATATTCCTTCCTACCAAGACATTGCTTTTAATAGCATATATGAACTTAATTTGAGAATAGACAATAATATGAACGAGAATTTCGGGGTATTTATGTGCTTCTGTAACTAAAAACAAGGATGTCTATCTCTCTCTTTTGACGTGATGGATAATACTTCATCCTGTTTATCCAATCCATCTAATGTTTTTTTTTTATCTCCAGAGGATATCCGAGTCGGAAACTTAAACGCTATGATGATGACGTCACGACTCAAGGAGAGGTGCAAACGGTACGAGGGTAAAAAGATTTGCTGCGAAACTTGTGTGCGATGCTGTTGTTGTTTGTTGTTCGTTGCTCGTTGTCTAGTCGGTCTCGGTTCGGTCGTTGGGAGTTGTTGCTTTCATTAGTGACCCTCATGAGGCACTTGTGTCCGCGACAAGAAGCAGCTACTTCATCACTGTCAGAACTGGCGCAAGACAAGCCAACCCTCTCATCCCAAAGCTGCCACCAAACTCAAGGGACCGTGGTACACGGGTTATTAACATCCCTCAGATTGCTTCATTAGACTGGATCAACGGGGGTGGTGGGTAGGTGGTGTAACAACGAGTGAGCAATTCCTAAGAGAAATCCTTCACACGCCCCTCAATCTTGACTAATACACTTTTCAACTTTTCTTCCCCCACCCCTTCCCAACCCCCTATCACAACCGTTCTCTAATGCTTATGAGCCGGAGCACTCTCTCCATACTTTAGTAAGGAACATTCGGATACTAAAATGACCATCATGCATCTCATTTGAGACATGCAATCAACTCCGGTTCCTAATCCACTGCTCCGTGTAAGACTGTTGTCAGATACGCCAACCTCGTATCCGCATGTTAAGTTGGCACACGGCACTACTTGCTCGAGTATTAACTTATTACTCTCTCTCTCTCTCTCTTTCTCTCTCTCTCTCTCTCTCTCTCTATCCCGCTCCATCATGCAATCAACTGGTGGCCGTTAATTACAGGGAACTGAATTGATTTACTTGGCGTGGTTTCGTAGATGGTTCAAGTGATATGATTTATTTCGTTCTCAGTTTCCTTTCCCACATCTTCTGAGATTCGTTATATACAATATTAATGATGCTTGCAAGCTCTTCATCATTCATCATTACTTTATATCAGCATTTTAATACTTTCATCATCAATGTTTATATTTTTGAATCTCACTCCTTAACCTGCAATATAATAATTATGTAATGGATCCCTATTTTATAATGTGTGACATATATTTCATCACTAAAACGGCAGCGTATATATATACATTTCCATATCTTTTATTTTTCATTTAGACATAAATAAGAGTTTGGCGAGTTCAATAGCTCAGTCACGTGGATGTTACAAATTGACTACTTCCATTTTGATACTTTGAAATGTGAACAAATGAACTTTTTCTCTGCGAAAAAAAAACGATTTCAGATTAAGCACTATCCAAGCTAAATAGACACTTTTAAATGTGTTCTATTCTGTTTGTTCCTCTTGCCTTGATGACTTCCATTAGGCGGCGCTACGGATCATCTCCCATCTGAAACACGTATACCGTAAAATGAATACTAATGCTCTTCAGCAACGATCAATTTTTATGGAGACATCCGTTATAGAAAGACGCTTGTACTCCTCCAGCGTGAAGGGCTTAGCATTCTCGGTTGCCTATGGCTTGCTTGGCTGTCGTGCTGATATATGCAAAGTGGCTGATATAGATGATCATCATTGGAAATCGATAATCTATCGTCCAACATTTATGTTAAGAAATGACGTTAGATGGGAGAGATTACAGCCATGTAGAAAAAGATAAAGAGTAGAGAAGAAGACATATATAATACTATAGTTGCTGTTGGGATTATCTTCTTTTTTTAAATATGTGTCTTGGGATATGTTGGAGGCGAAAATATTCGCGTTACGCACATGACTGCTCTATGGTGGAGAGATGAAGACAAACAATCTCCACTTGTATGTCAATATAAAATGAAACTAAGGGAAGTAAAGCATCGTAATATGTTGAATTGGATCAAAATGATTAAATTACGATTGAGAATCTTCACCTTCATCAACCATACGTATGATTTGCTCCATCAGTAAACGCTCCAACCGAAAGCAATGTTTGGATTGGTTCTCAACCTAGCAAAATTCAGAAAAGTTTCCGTGTGAACTAAACAATAATATAACATGAGGAAACACTTTGAACTAACGAACAATGATAACTGTCATAATTTATCCACAGCTTGTTTCAATGACATAATGCCCATGATCAAAACAATGCTATTGAGTTTCTTTAAATAGTTTAGAACATATAGGCCTAACCCCAATATTAGAGCTGACTTGTGATAAAAACTATTTCACATGTAAGAAAACTTCTAAGATTATTGTACTGATTGATCTCTTGAATAACAATCTAACAACGTTATACTCATGCCAACCTTGACTTCGTTTTTCAAGCCTCAAATACATACCATAGAACATCTGTAACTAAGGGATACTTGAAATGGGGTGAGATAGGGTGAAGAGGTTGCTTCAAAATGTAGAATAGACGTTTCATCAAATTAATCAACATTGTAATGAAGAATTTCAAAAATATAACGATTCCATTTCACCGCCTTGTTACAGTAGGCCTACAATGAATGCTACAGACGTTATTCTTCCCTCCCCTCATTTTCTTATCAACATGATTGTTTTCATGTTTGTTTTCTTATCAACATGGTAACCACCAGGTCGTTTTTAAGGTTTTATGAATGTAGTGAATTCTGATATTGTCTCATCTTCACCGACATTTTCTATCCAACTATTATTGGAATTGACGCCTAGAGCGATTATTATAGAATAGAAAGCCCATAAATATTCTATTCTATTATGTGATAGTGTTTTATTGACCACTTTGAGTTGATGATTTGATCGGACCTTAAGCCCATCGTCTTCGCATCCAGAGACATCTAAAGAGCGCATACTGGATGGAAAGAAGCATACTAGCAAGTGTGAACGTAGGATTCGGCAAGCTTACTGAAAGAGAGGATTTGAGAGTGGGTGACGAGGTTGTACATATTCGAGTAACACCATCTCTGAATTATGCTTCTTTCCGGATCTGTAATTTTTCAGTTCGTACTTATATTAGCTGATTGATATTTCAAGATGGTGACACAATGATGTGAATGGTGCCCACGAAATAATCTCGATGAAGTAGAAGTTACAGATCAGGTATTTCGCTCTTCCGAATGTAGGATTTCTTTTTTCGGAATGTCCAAGTCCTGAAGAGCATAAATACAGCGAAGAAATATACCGGACAACAGTATATGTATATATATATATATATATATATATATATATATATATATATATATATATATATATATATATATATATATGTATTTTTTTTTTCGAAGGCTCTTTATTAAATAACAAAATATAATTGACCCTGGACATAAATCCACAAAACCCTACAAGGGTTGAACTGTGGGATGGATACACATGAAACAAAACTAGATAATGAACAAACATGTTTTTTGAAATATTTGCTTCTGAAAAATAACCTGAAAAGTAACCTGAATAATGAACCTCATTGAAACTGAAGTTACAAAAATCATAATGAGAATACAAAACATAAAAGTGAAAAACTAAAAAGTAAACATATTAAATTGAAATCAGGGATTTGTTTTTCCAGCCATATACCTATACAAAAATTGAATATCATTATTAGTAGAGATGAGCCACTCTTTAACACATCTTTTAACATAACCATAGTTGTCAAGATTCTGAAGATTACGAGGTAGCTCATTATAATTCAAAGGGATAGCATTCATTAGGCGCCTTTTCCCATTTGTATTATTCCATAAAGGGATCTGAAAATGATCACATTGAACAGGTCATATATATATATATATATATATATATATATATATATATATATATATATATATATATATATATATATATATATATATATATATATATATATATATATATCTATATATCTATATATATATATATATAGATATATATATATATATATATATATATATATATATATATTTATATATATATATCAAAATATATATATATATATATATATATATATATATATATACATATATATATATATATATATATATATATATATATATATATATATATATATATATATATATATGAATGTATATATATATATATATATATATATATATATATATATATATATATATATATATATATGTATATATATATATATATATATATATATATATATATTCATATATATATATATATATATATATATATATATATATATATATATATATATATATATATATATATATATATATATATATATACATATATTTGTATGGATATATATATATATATATATATATATATATATATATATATATATATATATACATATACATATATATATCTATATATATATATATATATATATATATATATATATATATATATATATATATATATATATATATATATGAATACATATAATATAATAATGATAATATGATCAGATATAGTATAAATATATATTCTTCGCTGAATAATGATCACCATGATTAGAAGTGGGGATAATAATTGCAGGGGGGAATGTTCCGGACAGTTGACGATACAATTCCGGCCTACCCGTAACGAACCATCCCAGATAGAGGGAAAACACGAAAAATCACTTCCAGTGTGGTCGACTGTGGCGGTTATCGAACCTTGGTCTCCACCGTCTCCTGAATGAGGATTGAACAACTATTGACATAAAAGTTTTCATTCTTTCTAACACAACCAACAATGAGAAATCAATTTCCTCAATCCTCCCTACTCACCGTTGAGCACGTGTTATTGTCCTTACCTCTGCCTTACGCTGCCCTATCGACTGCACCCATATGCTAGCACCTGGGTGCGCCTACCGATGATAAATGATACGATGGAAGGAGAGAGTCAAGCCTTCGAGCAGTTCGCATATTATATTTCATGGCATAGCGCGTATGTCCAAGTGACAAACAATTCACCAACCTAGCTGTATGATGCGGCTAATTAATGTCAGGCATAAATACAGGCAACTACTGGAAGCCTCAAGCTGAATAGAACCATCATAATAATAAGTCATTTGCATTTCATTATACAGAGATAATACGTTATAATGGGAATATATTGCGAAGATTTTGAAAAAAATAATCAGTTCCACTCCTAATAATTCGTTTGGCAAGGTAAATTATTATAATAGTAGGGACCGATATAAATGGTTTGTGAATTAGGATAAGAAACAGTAGGCTGTGTCATCATTTATAAGGAAGAGCGTGGCAAATCCTTAATCCTCGCTTAATTTGAAGTGGCGCTTCACAAGTTGAAATGAGAAACAATACAAAATTGCATTGGTGTTGACATTTCACTTCTTCTGCAATATCAGCTCGATATTATTTAGTTGGATCCGGTTAGTCAGTCAGTTGGTTAAATCAGTTGGATGGCTAGATCGTTTGATAGTTTGAGTGAGTCGATTAAACATCTTCCCACTTTTTTTATTCATGATATATCATTTGGTTCATTTAATACTTTGCATTTTTAATTAAAAGATATACTGGACATGACAGATAGACACTAACAAATTTGTGTACATTGATACAATCATGATAAAATCATACCTTATTTCACTTATTTTAACAATAGTTGGGTTAGAGGGTGGCTAACATCAAGCCAGATGTCAATTTACTCGCGATGTGTTGGGCTCGTCAGCCACAATAATACAAAATGAAAATTGTTTTCAATTTTTCACTTTATCTTTGTCCAGCTCTGTCAGTTACGATAGTAATATTGATCTATTTCTTCCCATATTTTTATTCTTTTATATCATATGAGAAGCTTATAAGTTCAAAACGCAATTTACCCTGAAAATTGCAATTTGAATTGAAGATAGCAGCACCTTCGAAATGAGCTCTTTCTATAAATGAGAACTACATGTTTCTATAGAAGCAACTTTTCTTATAGTAATTGACTCGAATATCCGTATCTGTTTCAAAACTCTTGTCATGTTTCTAATCACTCTGTTACTTCTCCTCTGCCTTGGTTGCCTTGGTTACTTGTTATCTTTGACCGATAGAATTGCAGGATTTTCGCGCGTGAGCAAAATGGTTGCCATATAATTATAATTTTCACCTTTGAAATAATACAATCAAATCGTTCATATTTTTTTGGAGTCTGTGATTAGTAATGAGCGGGGTTCCAGAAATAGATCAATTAATGTCAGAAAAAAGTACTGGAGCAGATGAACGACAGGTTATAGTACTCTAATTTCAACACGAAATACGCAAACAATTTCGAGTTTAGAATTAGCCAACTCTCTAAATCTAGTAGGAATGATCGTGGTGCAATTAATTCCAGCAATTAATGAATGTTATACCACCCGATTTTATTTACTCTTCATTTTGAATTCATTATTATAATTACTTTATCACTTCAAACTGGAAACGATCTACATTACGGAAAATGATTGTGATTATATACCCAGAAGACTGCGACTGCATGACAGATGGACATCAAAAGAATCGGAATTAGGTGTAATCAGCTGCTAACATTAACGTTTACCTGCATTATCACCAGAATAATATTTTGATACTTCAAACAGCATCAATGCAATGTGGAATATTCATATGTTTAACTTATAAAAATCGTTCCTATATGTTTTTGACTTTCGTTTTAGAAAGCTATTTATCAAACCTTTTGGTTCAAAACTCAACTTATCTGATTTCAAAATAATGACGAGGGTGATTTTTGAAAAATCCAAGTTTCTCTTCAACCTTAAGCTCTTCGTTTAGTGGAGGGCCAGACTATCAAAATTTGAGAAGTATGAATTTCCATGCGTATAACTATCATTCACATTTATGATACTATCCCAGTTGCAACTGAAATAGACAAGTTGCATTTTGGACCTATATAAGCTCCTTATATTTAAAATATAACGTTTTTAAAATGGATTATCACTGAGGTTCCGATCCTGCTCAACATGGTTGGCAGACACTTTTTTCATACATAAAAGTCCATCCAGTCCACCCGAGATTTTTTATCTAGGAAAAACGAGTTTTATTGGGTGTAATGGGTTCGAAAAGTCTTAGAAAAACAGCTGTACAAAGACCAGTATATAGGCCTAAGCTAACTAAAATTGAAGTTTTCTGTCTCGATTCAGAATAAATGTGATTATCAAAGAGAAGAAAAGAAAAATTACCTCATAAAGCCAATAATCCAATAATAGCCAAATGAAGCACATAATGAGTTTCATTGGGTTGGGCAGTTACTAGCAAACCCTGCTTCTCAGAGTATGTTTTTCGTCTCCAACCTTTCATCAGCTTTTTCTATTTCATCATACATTTCTTGTCGCCAATAGTTTTCGTAGCTAAAAAATCAAATGTTCTGACATCTCAAATAGGCTCATATACAAGCCCAACCTATAGCCATATGCTTGCTCCTCGAACAAAGAAACATATTTAATTGAATAGTAAAGTTTCCTATATATTTTATTAGTCACTTCATAATCAATAGAGTTAAAGAACTCTAGTGTTATTTGCCACTCGTGTGTAACGCATGCCTGGCAACAATTAGTGTAATATAAACGTGCATTTAATAAGTCATTGTTCACCGTGTCAAAGGTTGAACAAGTTTTACAGCTGACGAGGAAGAAATATTTATTCATCTCAGAAGAATGACATGAGAAATTTAATGATTTTTCAAAGCCCATCACATCGTGTATCTCACGTAGACACATTTTGCAGTGCATCTATCAGAACTGCGTATAAACTTGCTTGCATTTAACATGTTAGATTATTGTCCCCAATTGTTATGGTGTGAGGTGAAACGCGTCAGATTGAATAGGAAAATCACGAATGCTACGAAGAAAACTATGTTGAAATAAAAACCGTCGTTAAGAAGGTGGAGGAAGGGGGGGGGGGGGGGGGAGGGGGGGATGTAATTCAAAATATTTTGATATGCCAACATTGAGTAATCAGTTTTCATGGAAAATCATATTAAAATTCAACAGATTAATCGATGAATGTTTTTTTATGACAATACGTGTTCTTTATATTGACATATCAGCAACAAGGAGATGGACAATCTATTCCAATCCATAATGTCTGCCATGAAACCTGTTGACGCTCCGCAAAAAAAAAAAATTACTGTTGAAGGAGGTTTTTAATTGTTCGTCATTTTTCAGCTTTTTTCTGTCAATTTGAAGAATTAACACAATCGCCACAATTGGTGGCAATTGTTTACGAACATCTATTATGTACAAATAGAATAATTTCTCATATTTATTCGAATTAATCATGTTTCACACATTATTCAAATATGACTATTCATACTATATAGTATAATGTCACTGGACATTTTTTAAAAGACAATTCAAGTACATTCAAAACTATTCCGAAACAAGAGAAGTGTTTGGTGAGACCAAAAATTGTAAAGTGCGAGGGGGGGGGGGGGGGTGATATTTCGCGATACCAACTGATAGTTGTATCAGCTCTTTAAAGCTGTTTTCCCATATGAAAAATGAGAAAAACTGATTTTGACAAATAATGATGTTATGAATTGACAAATGAGGCACCAAAAAAGTCAAATGATATTAGACTGAGAAAAAAATGGCCCTGATTTTCCCGTGTACCGATGAAATAAATAGAAACGCTTTTGGCCAGAAGGAATTCCACAAAAATAATAGTAAACACTTGAAACTTGCCTTACGGTAGTTAATGATCAAACTATTGAGCAAGTCGTCAGTTAATTGGAATTCTCATGAGTTTCGACGTTCAATTAACGGGAACTCAACCACAAAGAAGTATATATTATATTGTTATTCGTTGATGTATCAATGTTGAAATATTTCATTGAAAATTTTCGAATGGAGGAAAATGTTGAAAATTCCGAAAAAATGTTGGAAAAACTTATTGAAAAACACGTTGAACCATTACTTACAACGAAATCAGTAGTTAACCAGCATGATAATGACAATCGGTACATTGGTTGAGTGAACCTTCTTCCATCAGATAAACTAAATTTTATCAGCATAACTATAACCGTTTTGATGCAAATAAATAGTTTCTGGTCACCTTGATTCACAACGAAAAATGACCTGACTCTCCCCGGTCTAGTATGCCAAGTGTATGTATAATTGAACTGTTCATTCTTAGTTTAGCCTGAAGCCAGTTATTTTACGAACAAATCGATACCATACACGATTAATAATATCAAGACGATATCAAATTATATATGTAACGCGAGATGTATGTTTTGTGACCATTCTCAGTGTGAACTAAAGCATAAACAATCGTAATGGCTTTCCGGATGTACGCATTGTTGTGGAACTGCTTCACACCGTGCAGAGAAGTATACCTCCTGAAATATTGTCGATCCATAATGAACATTCACAATATTCTGAAAAAAAAATCACCCCAGTGGGAACTTTTTGCTCTATGGAGACTGGGGAAGCCCTAATAATAGTGGTTTATAGTTGACAAGAAATTGTTTTTCACCTCAATTGAGTTTTAGATAGATCTATAGCATTAGGATGGCAAGAATTGATGACATTTCTAATCATCTCACGACTTGCTCAATAGTAAGAAGTGAGCAATAACTATCGCAAGTTTCAAGTACCGGTATTTGAAATCATTTTTATGGAATTCCTTCAGCCCACGAACGTTTATAATCATTCTACCGGGACATTAAAAACGGGATAGAATCTTCAAATACATTTTCCTGTTCTAATAGGTCAATATCATTTCACTTTTGTGGTGCAGCATTCGTTAATTCATAGTATTTGTCAAAAATAGTTTTTCTTATTTTCCGTACGGTGAAACAGCCTTGAATAAAACCATATATTTGTTTTAAGACTCAATTAACTGGATAATACGACTTTAATCGAAGGGAGATTGAAATATTGTTGTTCAGTTATTGATACAGTTATGTTGCATGGAAACATTCGAACATTTTTCTATTCATTCTCACTAACCAGATTAAAATACAAAATTAGGGATCCCTTTCAAGCATTTATATGCGATTTCCTCTTGGTCGCTTATGAAAACATTGCACGTCAAACCCATACGAGTCGAAGTCAAAGTTATCAATTCATACAGATTGATTTATGTATACAACCCCATATGATACACTTTCTGCAGATTAACTCTTTCGCGTTATTTAGCTCGTTCCACAACGAAACGGGTGTGAAAAACAGCAATATGGTCGGTTAAATTATTAAAGGGACCTATAATCCAGGCGGGCGTTGGTTGGATTTAATAACTTGGTTGAATATCGCCGAAATAAATAAACATTGTGAATGTGAGCGCTTGGATATTTTATTCTGGAATGCTTTCCAGTTC
>OZ023327.1:63021996-63047188 GCA_964007535.1 Brachyptera risi | reverse complement strand
TTCACCCATTCAATTTTTCAATCGTTGTCATTCTCTTGCTAACCACCCACTGGTTTTGTTATATGTGACGGTTTAACGTATTTTTCAACTTGGTCTTTCAACATTTTCTCGGAATTTTCAACTTTTTTTCTTTTCGAATTTTTCATATCATTTCGAGATTATTTGCAACATCGATACCTTAATGAATGACATATTATTTCACAGATTGTGGGTGGATTCCCTTCAATATTTTATCTTGGAAAGAAGCATCAAATATTTCCTGGAGGCAACATTTCTGCAGAATATAGCTCAAACTACTTGGATACGTATCTGAAATCGAATTGCAATAGATAGTAGGCCTACGTCAGGATGAGCTGAACAGAAGTATTTTAGAATTGAAAAAAGTGCGGTCCTAAAAAGAAATTCAACTTGCGAGAAATGTGTGAAACCATTTGATGGAATGAAGATTAGAACCACGGCCGATTATGGAAAATCAAAATAACGTCCAATAAGCAAATAGTAGAGGAATTAAATGTAATTAATATGAATCACCAAAGAATACCGATGATATATTCATGATGATAATCTCTAGTCTCAGATATCAAATATACATTTCACTCGAATGATTCTTAAAATACCATATATTTATTTATTTCTCTCTCTCTCTCTCTCTCTCTCTCTCTCTCTCTCTCTCTCTCTCTCTCTCTCTCTCTCTCTCTCTCTCTCTCTCTCTCTCTCTCTCTCTCTCTCTCTCTCTCTCTCTCTCTCTCTCTCTCTCTCTCTCTCTCTCTCTCTCTCTCTCTCTCTCTCTATCTCTCTCTCTCTCTCTCTCTATATATATATATATATATATATATATATATATATTTAGGTCTACATGTATCCGAGTCAATTGTGCCAAGTATATTTTCAAACTATTTTGCATACCTACGTCTGAATATTGAACACAAAAGCATTATATTCGAAGGTTCTGGAGTCCAGAAGATGTGATGACTTTCAATCTCTTATACACTAACGTTTACTCTGTTGATCATATTTGTCAAACGCTTTGTACGGTATATACAGCAATACTGTTGCCAGTTGTATTCCAGTTTTTTCAATAATCACGCTGATCTTTAAGCTCGTCTTTACATTTTTTTTTGTGATAGTCCATACTAGTTTGTGACTCCGATAGGTAAGATATCTTGCAATTATGTGTTTTGTGTTTTGAATCAACTGGCATATACATGCTTGTATATATACGGAAGGAGAATGTTCTGATCGACCATTCACCTTATACCACACCACAAGCAAGCGGGTGGTTCGCTCCTTCATCTCTCACAGGACACAAATCTAGTCATCTTTATTTCCATTTTCGAACGAATCAAGGTAAGTTTAGATAGGTCTTATGTAGGTGGTCGGTTTACAGCATTAGGCTTGACTTTGTTGCCTTAAATCTTATTTACATTATTTCAGGAATCTCTCTCCGGGTTAGGATAAGAAATAACAACGTGGATAGCTGTTCATGGGAATTTCATGCAAACAGCTGACCATATTTCTCATACATCTATACCGTGTTGCATTGCAATATATATATATATATATATATATATATATATATATATATATATATATATATATATATATATATATATATATATTTATTTTCACTCCTCCAAATACAATTGATACTTTAACCTACGTTCATGTAACTCCGGACATGTAATTCTCACATGTGACATATGTCATTCGGACATGTGTCGGTTCATGGAATTCTGAAAGCCAGTTAGGCAAAGGTTTGAGTCCCGCTGTACGCATGAGTTTTTGTTAATGTCTTTTTTATGTATGTGTATAGTGTGTAACGTCAAATCATCACTTGGTCGTTTTAACATCACCCGCTCATTTATTCAAAGACTCGACAAGTACCATCAAAGAATGTGATTCAGTGATTTACATATGAAAATTCAACTTTTGCTGTTTATGTATCACAACTGTACATTATATGAATCGCAGTAATTTGGTGAAGGTAATTGAAAGTCAAAACCTTGCATTCTCTTGCGTTTATTATATTATTCATATCCATCATTATTGATTATTTATTGAGGATGGATAATTCTTTGAAGGGAATATATATGATATCCACGTCGTTCATGATTTGACCATGAGTACTTAATTATAAATACGGTCACAAATTTGGTTGTACACACTTATTTTACGGCATCCTACGAAGACCGTACAGAGAATATTATATTTGTGTTTGGATCTAGATGCATTCTATCAATTATACCATACATTATTTCAGTTCCACTCTTAGTTGACTACTGGAATTGAATAATAAACATTCTTTTTTCCGTTTAAACTTGTTATTGATAGGATTTATTCCGATCTTCTCGATATAACAAATGTATGCAGTAGGCCTAAATGGAATATTCTTGAAATTAAATGTGTTCAAAATGGTTCATAGTTGTGATGTTGATGCTAATGATGCAGTTAATGCAAACACTGGTGTGAAATGAACAGTAAATTTATTCAAAAAATATTCAAATGTGTTTGCTTGAATTTATGCAACTATTCAATTGAATGTCATATAATTTGCTGGTAAGGGAAATAGAAATAATAATCGTATTGAATTTCACCTCCGGTCAGAATATTGCAAATGTATATATATATATATATATATATATATATATATATATATATATATATATATATATATATATATATATATATATATATATGTGTATTTTTGTTTATATATATATATATATATATATATATATATATATATATATGAATATATATATATATATATATATATATATATATATATATATATATATATGTATATATATATATATATATATATATATATATATATATATATATATATATATATGTATATATATATATATTTATATATATATATGTATGTATATATATATATATATATATATATATATATATATATATATATATATATATATATATATATATATATATATGTATATATATATATATATATATATATATGGGTATGTGGGTGTGTATTGAATGTCATATACTAATTTTCTCTCCGTCGTTTCTTCGTCAATATCTGCATGAATGATAATAAGCATACTCACCTCATATACCCTCAATCGTATTCTATATGATTGAATACTTCATTAGCCTAGTCAGATAGGTAGAGATGAGCAAGAAATATTATGAATTATCTGTGGCTGGTAGTATATGACAATGACACATCGTGATTGATCATTGCATCACACTCGATTGATGAGTTTATAATCGGCCATTTGAAATAACATTGTAGAAGGCATTGTGAAAGTATAATTACAATAGTTTACAGTCAAAGTCAAGTTACATAGCACAATATGGCGTTGATATTCTGATAAATGAATACGAAATTGACATTAGATGGATGACGAGTGTATCTTGGAGATGAAAGATGAGAAGAGAAAAAACTTCACTTTAGAATCGCTTTCGTAGGATTTGGTTATTATTTGAGTACGAAACGTAAGGAAAATAGAAGTAACTTTGAGGATTAATGGTACAGAAAGTTGAAATGTGCGTGTCTCTCTTCCATGTAAAACTCTCTTCTCCACTCTGTAGAACGTTCACCAGCAATATAATCTGCTTGTTTGTATTTATGTACATCGGGTGATTTATTGTGGTCTGCCCCACATCTGAAAACCTGTTTCTCGATTGTACGATATCAGAGGAATTATTACACTATGAATTCAAGTTTATAACAGCAATTTCGTTCAAACCACCTCTCCGATTCTTCTTCCAACTCGTTCCTCGTTGTTCGACATGAGCGATAGCACAATTTCACTCGTTTCTAGACCTATACATGTATCCAAGAATATCCAAGAAATACGAAGGTCGATTAACAACCAGATAATTGTACGTTTTTTAGTAAATACATATTATTCTGGCTGCAACTTTGAGGATGTAAAAGCCTTTGAGAGAAGCACTTGCGTTTCTCATCTTGTACTTCGTTCAAAAAATTCAAAAATAAACTGGAGATACCACAGCAATTGACATATAAAAGTATAAGCTATATTGGCAGTCGATCGTTTTTGTTTGATTAACGATCCCACCATCACCTAGGTTATTTGGGGGTACGAATGGGCGGGTGATAATGAAACAATAATGACTAATGAATAATGAATAATGAATAATGAAATAATAATAATTAATAATGATAATGACGATAAGTGAAAGGACGCTCACAAAATAACATGCCTTATGAGGTACTTAAACTCACGCTCAACGTTGACTTCAGTTTCTAAAGTGGTGCCTTAGTCGACTCAGCTACGAAGGAACGCACATGCGATTCGCATCTTTGATGGATGGATGCCAGTTTAGCTTATACGGATATCGCCATTATATTATTAAATTGATCGACCTCTTCAAGTGTTTAACTTCAAACTATTCATTATACATTACTATACATTATATTATATTATTACTATTCATATTTTTATTTATTCTTGGCTGGAGAGAAAAATGGTACTATTATTCAGTGCTTTTCTTTTGCTGTGATTTGCTTGTACTTGCCTATAACGGTGTCGATCGTTCAGCTTGCAAACCAATAACATTTTGCTTTGCTCATATAGAAGGAAAAACTTTTGGGCAACTATAACTATGATATCTTTATGAACAAGATACCCAATTATAGCTTTGGCTCGGACCATCACTTGATCGTTATGGAATTGTAAGCTGCCAAATTCTGATACGCATAGCAGGATTGATTGATTGTTGGTTCTTGGAGGCGCGTTGACAGCGAGGTCATTTTGTGCATATTGATCATGTCCTTGTACTTCTCCATAGTTGTCAACGTTTGTGGATGTTTCAAACATATAGAGAAAGCTGACAAGAAATACAAAAGTATAAGTGAAGATACGAAAAAAGCAAGTGACAAGAAATAAAGCAAAGAAAACGATCCGGAAACGCAGCCCTCAGTATCCCTCCTCATACTCCAGCCACCAAAAAGCTTCCAGTCAACCGAGACGGTCCGAACTTGGTCTGGGCCAAGTTCGCCATGGGTTACCCTCTTGGAAGCAAATACATTGCTCCCGACGACAGATGCGGAGTTCACGGGGCCACGCAAGATCCTACACCACATCAAGGGAAGGGGTCTGGATCGTTGGAGGAGGCACATATCAGACAAGAATGGTGTACGTGCTTTACAGTTTCGGTTACAGTATCGCGTGCTGTAGTGAGGGTTTGAAGCATAAGTAAAAGTATATGTCTATCGTTTGATACCTGTTAGAACCTCTGAAATATAACATGGTCGACTGGTTTGACCATGGCAAAGAGACTTTTACTTATGCTTCAAGCTGTACTACTACACCCGGCTTCACCTTGTCCCGTGCACAACAGCCGTTCACAGCCGACGAGTTATCTACGTTTGCAGCGCATGTCGAACTGATCGCCATGCAATGGCTAGTTCACACGAAGCATTGCAATGTCACCGTTGGAGGGCTGTGGTTCCAATGCCAGGTTTTAGAACCAAGCTCCGAATCAACAACTTGGCATTTTAGTGTGAGCCTGATTTTTTTTTCTCAATTTTTCAATTTTTCTTGTTTTTTTCGATTTTTCTGACTTTTTTCATTTTTTCTGACATTTTTCATTTCTTGTGATTTTCTTGATTTTTCGTGATCCCTTAGTGATTTTTCTGATTATTCATGATTTATTTTTCATTTTTCTCGATTTTTTTCGAATTTTTCGATTTCTCTTGATTTTTCGCGATTCTTGCGATTTCTGTGATTCTTCTTGATTCTTGTGATTTTTCGTAATCTCTTGATTTTTCTTGATTTTTCATGTATCTTTTTTTCATGTTTCGTAATTTTGCCATTTCTCATATTTTTCATTTTTCAAGATTTTTCCATTCCTTTTCTTCCATTTCTCAAGTTTTTCTCTATTTCTCGTGATGCTTTTGGATTTTTCGTTATTTATTCAATTTTTCTCTGATTTATTTGATTTATTTTCATCTCATGTGATTTTGTTATTTTTTCCCTCGATTTATTTGGTTTTCTCAATTCTTCGTGCTTTTATTGTATTTCACCTCCAATTTGTCTCGACTTTGTTTCACTTTTCTTGATTGTTTCGTTTTTTCTTGATTTTGTCTGATATCGATGATTTTTGTTGTATATTCTTTGTGATTGATTTAATTTTTTTCGTCGATTTTGGAATATTTTTTTCATTTTTCTTGATTTTGCTTTTGTTTCAAAAACTCGCATGTTTGTGTAGACGTGTTTGTTGTAGGCTACTTCCCCTCTATGCCGCGCCATGCATATACCGTGGTCAGCACCTTTATCTACACCGCGGTCTACGTTTGGTATTTCCATGGTTTGAATGTTTGCAATAATATGACTCATCTTTTAGTTGGTATTCGATGGTATTATTCGGAAAAAAATATTGATTATTCAGATATGAATGTGAAATTCGGAATCATATGGATATTTCATTTAGAATATATCAAGTTGGTTACTACATTTTTTAGTAAATGGTGAAGAAGTTGGATGGTAACCCATATTGTTACGAACTGCTAAAACTGACTAGATATCAGCACGCGGTGAATCAAAAGGTACATTTCGCTGACACCCCTCAAATAAAAATAGGTCAAATTATTTTTTTGCCAATCGTTGGTACTATATTTTTTGTACGTTTGTGCTCGAAACCGCATCGCTTGTGCTCAACTCATCGCCCGCTAATTAGAAATGCATTTTGGGGTTGCAATTGAATAATGGTCCATTTTTTTCGAAATGATTTCCAATTAGCGAGGAAATGAGTGGGGAACAAACGATGCGGTTTCAAGCACAACGTGCACAAACGAAGCACAAACGATTGGCGAAAAAAAATTTGAATTTTTTGTTTCAGAGGTGCTGTCGTTTTGCTGGCACCCCCAAATTAATTCCCAATCAGTAGGCAAACGAGTTGAGCACAAACGATGCGATTTTTACCCATGCATTTTTTTGATTCTTTTCTATTTTCATTTCCAATAACTGATTTCAAATCATTGAAACGTGATTTTTCCAAATTTCAAATTCTTCTTTAGTTATTCGATTTGTCGTCTCATTTGTGATTTCCCATGATTTCCGTGATTATTTTTTTAAAATTCATTTTGATTTTTTTCATTTCTCGTGGTTTTTCGATCTTTCTTGATATTTCGTCAATTGTCGTAATTTCCTTTCTGTTCCTCGATTTTTCTGATTTCTCGTGATTTTCAATTTATTCTTGATTTTTTGTTGTGATTTTTCGTGATTTTCATAACTATTCTCTTATTTTTTTTAATTTTCCGTGATTTTTTCATTTTTTCCGATTCTTTTTATTTCCAGTGTTTTTTTTTATTCTCCGAGATTTTTTTTCATTTTTCATGATGCTTTTCGAATTTTCGTGATTTTTTTCATTCCTCTTCATTTTTTCTATTTTCCGTGTGTTTTTTCTTTCAAGTGTCCACCTGATTTTACTAGTCGTCAGCCCCTCGTCAAGCTCTGAACGTTTTCAGCCCGCTAATGTCAATGTTTTGTTAATCCACACGGCAGCATTGGAAGGCTAACATTTCAACGGTGGCATTGCAATGCCTCGTGTGAACTGGCTAGAAGGATATCAGTCTATAAGATATATCAGTGCAAACCTGTTCAGACATGAAGACCGCGTGGCGATAATATTATTCCGATATTAAACACGACGACACATATTATTAGATCAATAAAATATTATTGTCATCTTATTCTGACTTGAGTTATCGATTAAATATTGAGTTCGATTTCTCAAAGAAGTCACATAATGGGCGTGTGAAAAATAATTGATAGCTTTATCTCTAACATTCAGAAAACACTTAACGAACATTATTTTAATTTTCATTATGTAGGCCTACATTATTTTAAGAAGATTTTGCTCCCTCTCTCGATTTATTTTGATCTGAGTTAAGAACAAATTGATTTCCTTCATTTTCAATTAATCTCATTCGTATTTATTGAATGTTGATAGATACACCTACAAGTCCACTTTTCTGAGACTTTGCGGTTCCATAAAAATGTACTCGTACCTATATGTTCATATATTTATACATGTCCTTTAGAAAAAAACTGTTCCGAAGTACTTTGTATAGACCTAATATATCAATTGATAACAGAGTTCAATCTAAATCTTCTAGTTACAAATTGGTAGTTTCTCTCGAGTGTGGAAATATTCGTAAATTTAATTAGTTCATTAAAATGAAACAGAATCATCTAAGAATAAATATTTCACCGTTATATCACTAACAATTTCGTCTACGTTTTTCAATTTTCAACCATCTGCAATTTCACTAGGTATTTTATGAAGCATCACCTAAACAATTGAAAAATTACTCAAAATATTACTTGCAGTGTACACAAAACTGCCAGTAATTCAAACCTAAAATTTGGCTTCAAAACATTCCTCAATACAGAAAATTACCCAGAGAGGGTGGGGGAGTTGACTCGTCCCCCTCTCCTCGACTCCCTCCCACCGGACCAACCTTTTCACGTGAAAATTGTCCCCAGCTTCGCAAGAATTGTATTTCAGAGTTCACTTTCCCAAAAATCCAAAAATGTATTTTAAAAAAAATATATATATACATATATATATATATATATATATATTCTTATCTACTCAAATTGGGAATATTTATATAAATGAAATATGTATCACACCTAGCTGGATTATATTGATTTTTTAATAAATAAAAGAGTATTCTGTAAATAGAAACAATCAATTAGTTTGTGTCGATAGGAGAAATCAGAAGGTTTCTTCTCATCTATCTTGCTTCGTCCAAGCGTCCACACTTGTTTAATTTGAACGTTGCTGGTTAAAGTACGAAACCTCAACATTTTCGTACTACCTTGAGTAGGCAGCCTCAACGGTTACAGTGTTAATAAGCAATTTTATCAAGTACTTCTCAAATACGTACCTATGTATACGTAATAATTTGTAGGTTAGGTGGAAGCAATGTGCATGGTAACAGCAAGTGGCTCCAAATACAAATATGAATATGCATCATTTCATATTATTTTTGTTAAAGTGCATTTTTGATCCTGAATCGATTTTGTTATATTCTTTATCCGTTCAAGAAATGACCATTTATGTCATATTAGAAATCATTACCATGAACAAACTCTTCAATTAATTCAAAACAAGTTTCAGAATAAAACGAATATCTGTATTCTTCGACATTATTAACAATATACTTTTAAATACATGAGTCACATCATTTTCGATATTTTGATTCACAAAGTATTGAAGACTCTGTGTATTGTATTTCCTTTTTTTCTAATTTCGCTTCATAAAATGCCACCATCCCAACTGGTCAGTCTGCATTGCTGACTGCCTCACGCTATATTATAATATACGAACAATATCAAATGCACAGTCTATGCTAAATATACTCTCTATTTCAGCGAAATATCTCGCCGATAAAACTGAAATCATTCGATTTAAATTTGAGCATGGACTATTGACCAAGAGATTCATAACACTGAAGATAGGTTCGGTCTTACCAGAGATGGCAGTTATGTAGGGGGGGAAGGAGGTGTTGGGGGAAAAGAAAAAAAGGTGTAGAACATATTTACATCTTGACAGATCAATAATTACAAGTAGTGTCTATGATCATCATCTCATATCTAGCAATAGCTATACACATGGTTCTAGCCCTGTCAAATTTTCATGTAACGGATTTTTCATCTGATTGGTATAGGAGTTCATTCAAAACGTGGCCAAGTTATCTGTTCTTCTGTTTGCATGTCATCGCATAGAGAAGTGATGTAGGAAAAATGTAGTTCTTATCAAAGTATCTATGCCTTGAAGCACCGCAATTTGTTTCGATAAGTAATTAGAATACCGATTATTTTCTTTGAAATACAATCGATAAATGCATCTGGATCTCAATATGTGAGAGCCCTACATCATCATTATGTAAACACAGCTTGTCTGTGTATTAACTGAATATTGTTATTAAAAGATCATTGTTATTTCATTCAATATTAAAATATGAAATATTTTCTCGAGAGTGTTTTTGTAAAATTGATGCACAAACATTGAATACCGAGAGCATTTAACGTCTAATTGGATCAAACTTCAAAAAGCTCCGACTGTTTTATTGTTCTATCGGTTCGCTCTGCTATGATCAGTTGAAATAACTTCACAAGCATATTATGTAGATATTATGATAGGGAGAGTAATATTTGGATTGGCAATATTTTGACAGAAACTCGAATGTTTGCGTTCAAAAACTGAGTTCGTGGATGTTGTTGATTTTGAATGTCGATTGAATTTGTAGTATATATATATATACAATTTCTAGATCGATAAACGTACGTTGTGTGTAGAGCACCTTCGTGTATGCTTGGTTATCCAAGTGGAAATTGACATCTATCATACACCGAATAAATTCACATTAATTTGAGCAGCACTATAGTTTTGTCGACAGATGTATCCACAATTCTCTCTCTCTCTAGCTTTCTCTCTCGACTCTCTAGATTAAAAATCATGTTCTGTTCATTAATCAACAATAATAATAGTCATTTCAGCCATGTTGATTCATTTGTAATTGAAGAGTGACCGCATTTGTTTACTATAGCAGTATACGCTTCATCCTTATTTTCGCATCACAAACGTAAATCATGCAAAAATGACAAATGTCGAGTCCAATTTTAATAATATGTGCTCATCCAACCCAACAGACGAGTTATAATTATATGAAAGTAACACATTGATTATCATAAATTAATAATGATAATGGGGAATTACTATTTCTGTGCGTGGTTAAAGTATTATTTTCATGTGATCTCGCACATTTTCATTGTATTGAATTTGGTCTCCCTAAAGTCGATTTGAATCAATTATTTTGAGAATCAACATTCTATATATAGGCCTACTCTCGTTTAACGCCTGGCTTCTACTGAATTAAAGTTTAGTCGGAAGTGCGTGAAAACGATTTTCAAAACGTCTTTGCGATGTTGAATAATTATGTAACATATTATAGGAAAGTACACAAAATATTGATACAAAATTAAAACAATATGACATTTTACAGTACGTTTCTTGCAATTGATAGTTATGTACATTTATTTCAGATGCATCGATACAATATTTCGTGATGCATATGTATATTGCTATAACTATTCTATAGTTTATGGAAAATTAACGCGTCTGGAAACAAAGTTGACAGTTTCATGACAGAATTTTGTCCAGATTATCCACACATCCACTGAGCCAAGATTGGCATGGAGCTTGTTGAAAGGTGATTGCACTGTTCAAACATTCAAAAGTGATAGCAAATATATTTTCGATCATTCTACTGAGTGCAACATACATTTAAGCAACTGCTTTCGAAAGTATCATGAATAATAATAAAATATAATATGATAAACAGATACTTTTATTACTTCTTTGTCAATTTATTCTTCGAAGTTTCTCACAGTTTATGGGTCAAGTATTTCATATTATATTCAGAGTTAGAATCATTGAATTAAATTCGTATCAAATTCAGGCTATGTGCATTCCAGATGAATAACTTCGGTCAAAATGTATTTATGTATTAGATGAGCGCATGGTAGGAGTAGGTGTAGGCATGAGTTGAGTTCGATTTCTTTCAAGTGTCATCATCAATTAAACTGGATCTATTTATACCTTTATCTAATTTATAACACATTGATGAACCCAGGTGTTATACGGTAATAACGTTGGAAATAGTTTGATGTAAAACACAGGGACGTGTATGAACAGTCGCTAGCGCACTAACCGTCATTAAGAAGAACGGGGTTCGATTCCTTCCATGGTCTCTATTCTGACTGAGGTTTTCCGTGGCTTTCCTCTCTCGTGAAAGCAGGTATTGGCATGGTACCTTGATAACATGCTACAACCTCTTCTTTCTCACTGAACAAAATGACAAAATACAAAATTACCTTGAATCTCATCTTTCCATAATCTCACATTCACACATGCCAATTAAAACTTGGTTATTATTACAGTGCGTCATTAAACCTTATTTGATCAAATATGAATCAATTCATGAATACATTCAGGGATTCGTAATTTCGTAGCTCGGAATTAGGTATACCGGGAACCACGAGACTATCAAGACAGAGCAAGAAACTCCAGTTTTACTAGGACAGTTAAATCTATAGGCCTACACCGATCTGAGATACGGAAGCTGATGTATTTCATCACAATTGTGCATATATATTTTTCAAAATATTTGTTCATTCAATTCTCAAATACAATTGAGAATTGACAATGAGATTCATTCGAAGATTCACGATCGGAATAGTATATTTTCTTCACTCTTTGATTACATGATTATACTATTTTTTTCCATCTTTTATCATCGAAACATATGCAAAACGTCTCGTCTCTTATAAATGTCACTCCAGAGTTTTGTTTCTTCCAAAATCATGAATTATAGCAATTTTATAGTAATAATATTGAATCTAACCATTTTTTTCCCAGGCGTTCTTACTAATAATTTTCAGAAGATATAATATGAATTTAAAAAAATTACATATCTAGTTAAAGTGTTATAAAACTCTACAATTTTAACAATGCAATAGCTTGATTTATACCACTTCAACGATGAATTCATACAACTGGGAATCAATAAATTAATAAACATAATTGCATCTTCTGCGCATTCTATTTTGCTATGGCAGATATAGAATGAGGCGTAATTATTTATGCCTCATGAAATTTGATTATACAATCACTATCTACTTTGAAGGAATGTTGAATGAAATAAAACAGTAATTAGTAAAAAGAAAATGACATCCAAGAGGATGGTGTATACGAATCCTGCTACACGACATAGGTTTTTCATTTATTCACTGTCACACTATGTCTTTCAGGATATTCTATCTTACAGACCACAACCGTTGCCTTTCCACTGTCCGAAACAAATAATAAAACGACTTCTTATCTCATCTTCCTATCACCTCATTCATCATTTACTGATGCCATTACATCTCAGTTATCAATGCTATAGTTATCTCAGTTATGCAATGCTTATAGTCGAACAACATATAAATAAATATGAGCAGGTAGATCACATCCAAAGACATAGTCATAACATTTTTCACTTCATAGGTAATTGTCAGTGAATGATGAATTGGATGATGGTATGATGAGTGAAAAAGTTATTTTATCGGGTGCTTTTGGATAATGATACATAGTCGGTCGTGGCCTGTTGTCCTCAACTCAACCTGAACTAGAGAGGAAAACCACGAATAGACTCTCTCAGGATGTTCTACCATAGCGGGAATCAATTCCCGGTCTCTTTGAATGACGGTTCAGTATGCTAGCCACTCTACCACCCGTCTCAAATGCATGAGTTGCAGTTCACGCTGGGAATAAAATAAGTAGCCTATAAGACGGTACATCACATACGTGACTGGCTAACTGACTGACCGAATGCAATTCATCCACATCAACGTAGCACTCTTATACAATGCAGTTGGACGTGAGGTCCGCAGTAAAGTTGTCACGATCTATGATTTGACCTATAACTAGATGGCTGGTCAGACGAGCTTTAGCGAGGATTCAATTTGATATACTGAAAAAAATTGGTGTTAATTTTTTTTTTTTCTATGTTTTTTTTCGGTTCTCCACAGGTCAAACAGCTACAGCTATCAACCTCAAACTTCTTTTCATTATGGTTCCTCATCTAAATCAGATATGTATAGTTTTGTGGCATCATCGGGTGGTAACTTTCATTTTTATGAATTTTAGAAATTTCAAACATACCCATTAGAATAACACAGCGGAAAAAAAAATTATTTTACAAAAGATTGAAATTTTGTGTCAAGTTGAATTACATTTTGATACACATCTCTGGAAATTTTCAGCTTGATTGAGTCAGCCATTTTGAAGAGAAAACATGAAATGTGCTAAATTGGTATCACTCGAAGCAGTTTCTACCCATTTATAACTTGAGTGTCACCCAATTGGCGAATGAAGGCAAAAGGTTGGCAAAAAAGTCGATATACTATTACTATCCGCTCGTCTAACAACGCATATATGGCGTTTTTCTAGTTTATCAAATTTTATCCCTCCACCTTCTTCTACTTGGACTCCGGGCACATCCTACATCTCCCATCCCTCTACGTCACGTCGTTGCTGGGGGTCGTAGGCCTATGTGACTATTACGTCCAAATTTTGGCACAGTTATTTTGAACCTCTTCAGAAACTGAAGTCACCGTTGAGCGTGGGTTCGAGTCCGCATGACTTCTTGTAAAAGTCCTTCCACTTATCATAATTTCTAAACTTCATAATCACCTGCTCATTCGTACCCCCGTATAACCCAGCTGTTGGTTAAGCTATCGTTAGGCAAACAATAAATCGAATAAAATCAAAAGTCATTTTGAATTATTCATATGAGGTAAATTATACAGCCCAATGGAAAGAAGTCATATTCAATCACGTGATGGACAATTACACAGGAGCATGGGCTTAATTGCTATATTAATTTGTATTATATGTGATACATTTCTACTGCTTCAGTTGTAATCAATCTACTGTCTTGTATTGGATATTTATTATTTATGTACAAATGAAAGCTATGTTTCGGAAATATCGATAATGGTTAGCAATTTTATATTATAGTGACGAAGAATTTCAAGTCCTAATAAAATTATAAAGAAGAACCGCAAGTATAAATTATGAACCCATATGATGGGCAAACAGGAAACACTTATTTTAGAAAAGCAGTGCGCAGTACTGAATATACATGAGAGTATGATGCAGTATATGAAAGCATGAAAGTGGCGAAATATCATTTTTTGTGATAACAGACATAAGCCTACATGTTCAAAACCTTCAAAGCGGCATAATAAAAGCAATTCATCTTGTAATGCAAAATTGTCACAGATATAAGCTTAAAAAGCATATTTTTTTCTTCATAACTTCATGTGAAAATGTTGGTGAATCGGAGGTCAACAATGCATGTTATTTCCCTTCGTTCTGAAGTTAGTGAAAGGATGTGTGTTTCTTTCTCCTTCATCGGAATCTTAATATGTTATTGAGTTCCAAAGATGTCACAAAAAACTGATATTGCGCTAAATTGCCCCCCACGCTTGCGCTCTCAATTCTATTAGACGCCTATCGCCTGATTCCAATGAAAAAAAGATGATTGCGAGTAGTGACCTCGTTTGATTTCTACTGTGTACATCTGACCAAATGTTACAATATTACAATTTCGATATTATAATAATAATTTATGTCACTCACGTGTTCTGTGACTGATCATTGTTTGCCTAACGACCCCACCAACAGCTGGGTTATTTGAGGGTACGAATGAGCAGATGATAATGAAACTATATAAAGTATAATGATGCATGAATAGACGCTAGCATAAACCCATACCTTATGTGAGACTCGAACCCACGCCCAATGTAACTTCAGATTACAAATTATTGCCCAAGTTGACTGAGCCATGGATTGCGGCAAACTTTTTGTGACATCTGATTCATATAAATGTTTTTCAAAAGAAATGTTGTACGTATGATATAAGAACACAATTGATGTTTAGACGAGCTGAAGGTACTGTGTCGAATTAGTCAGAAGACTTGGGATCCCAGCACCGCCATGCTTGATCGTCCCGGTGGAATGGTTGAGGTTTTTCATGGTTTTCCTCTGTCCTCAAAGTGAATGCTGGGATGGTTCCACAGTGAGATTGAAAAAAGGCATTCCCACTATTTGAAGCAGCTGATGAAATTGTTCCATCTTATTTTCCATTCATCGCATTCATAATTCACTGACCTCAATAGATCTTGGTCATCTTCACATTGCTTTTTCAATCCCAATTTATATATATATATATATATATATATATATATATATATATATATATATATATATATATATATATATATACATAAATATATATATATATATATATATATATATATATATATATATATATATATATATATACATATATATATATATATATATATATATATATATATATATATATATATATATATATATATATATATATATATATATATATATATAAAATATCTGAATGAGTAGATGAAGGTGTTGAAGTCGAATCTCAGTTCAGAATACGTTGATATTTTTAAACCTCTTATGTGACAGTTTTCAAACGCTTCGAATAAAATATTTTGGCGACGATATTGAATACATACCAATCAAATCAGCTGAGTTTGTCACCATGATCTTACACAAAAACCTATCAACGAATTGTTGATTTTCGTAAGACTATAATTGTATAATTTATGATTGTAAATGTATAAAGAGAACGGAAAAATTATCAAATAATATGTTCTAGGATCGAAACATAGTCACACCAACGTGGTTGTGAGGATTTTAAATATATCGATATTCTCAATGAACTTCTTGGCGATATATACGATTTTGTGTTTTTCGTCTTCTATAATTATCTAATGAACACTTTCATTTGTTCGAGGATCTACCTGATATATACGTATTCACACATTTCATGAAAGGCTTCCATGGAATTGGTTGTTTTCGGTAAGCAGGCCTACAATCTAAAACCGTTGACACAGAGTTAACTAATACATTGCCCAGACAACAATTCTAAAGGCAAATTGGAACGAAATGTTGTGAAAACTTGAATACGATCTTTTCAGCGAAACCAATCGCATCATTACAATTACAAACACAATAGTGAACTGTACGAACGATGCCATCTTCTTGAAAAATGCATCTCAAATTTTAATATTAATATTGATAATAAAACATGTTAATTCAATTTAGTTACATGGACATGACGACATAACGATCACGGCGCTTGCAGGCACAATTCATAGCTAACAAGAAACATACATCATTGCACACTATACTGCCTTAGCCAGCTTCTTGCTCGGGCTATACATTTAATGGATCAGTTACGGAGGAGGGAAACAATGAACCATGGTGGCTATTTTACGCTCCAATGACACAACCCACTAAAGGGTAAATATCGACTTTCTTGACAATATTTGTTTACATTTACACTATAGCTCAGCCGTCCTCCACAACGTTTTTATCTAATTGGCCACTTGATATACTAGATCCGATGTAATTTCCTGAATTCTGGCAAACTAGTAAGCCCTAATACTCCAAATTGAGACAACTGTAATTCAGTCATGCATGTGTCAGTTCACTCGATATTCACCCATTTTCGATGACAGAGAAATCGCGTGTTTATCATGTATTTGCATTTATTAGCATTTCATTCTATACTAATTAACTTGTATGACAACATCACGTGGAACGTACAAAAGTTATGAAAATTTGTCGTAAATAAAATTGAAAATTCAGTTATTGATTCGAAACCATTCGTCTACTTGTTTTCAATTATTCTAATGATAACCCCTAAGATCTTCGTGATTTGAATTGTTATTTGAAAGTGCTGTTATCGTTATGTTCGTATTATTATTATACTGTGGAATTTCGAATATGATATGAATATATGTGTGTTCACTGTTCATATATATATATATATATATATATATATATATATATATATATATATATATATATATATATATATATATATATATATATATATATATATTCATATATATATATATATATATATATATATATATATATATATATATATATATATATATATATATAAATATGTAAAATATGTATATGTATATATAAATATATATATATATATATATATATATATATATATATATATATATATATATATATATATATATATATTTATATATATATTATATATTCATTTTTGTGTGTGTGTTTTTCTCGTAACTTTCCTAAGGATATCTACTTCAAAAACTTTTGAATCACGTGTTTTTCATTTTGTGTTTCCTTCACCTTTTCAATATTTGAATATCAATTGATTACTTGAAAGTGAACGTTATATTGTATTTTTGAATTTTTTGAATTGCCTGAAGCTTTGTATACGGTAGCGAATTATTTGGCTATATTATTTTCAATCCCAACTCACAGTAAAAGTGAAGAGAAAAGTTTAAGAAAAACATATTGATTGAAGTCTCGGTTGAGTTTATTCCATTCCTCAGAAATTATAAATAAAAAATATCCACTTTTTCTTCAACTTTTTCAATCTCCACCCAATAATAATTTCGTTAATAAAATACTCTGAAATGTTATTATATTGAAAATAAAATCAGGAAAGTAGTGGATCACGGAGGTAGGAGTTTCTTATCTTAAAAAGACACGTCATTGGCCCGGCAATAAGCAAAGGCCAGTTCACCACCTTCCCTTCTTGATCTCTTACTGTGCCCATTCAAGGTTCCAAGTTTCAAGGTTTGTACAGGGTTTCTTCTCCAACAAGCTTGTGACAATCATGATTGCACTTCCAACACTCATCTTTCCTCTACACCAACAACTATCTCCGCATACATGAGCTTACCACCACCCGACCTATAAAATTCGTCTACATTTCTGTCACATTGCTGCCCTCGGTAGCTTGGTCAGCTGAGGCACCGCTTCAGAAACTGGAGTCACCTTGGGTTCGAGTCCCTCATAAGGCATGGGTTTTTGTAAACGTCTTTTCACTTACCATCACTTCATAATTTCATAAATCACCTGCTCATTCGTACCCCCGTTATAACTCAGCTCTTGGTGGGGTCGTTAAGCAAACAATAATAATCATCTCTTCTCTCGTCCAACCTACGTCACACCTACCTATACACTTCTCCCCCACTTGTAAACGCCCATCTTCTCCCAGTTTCAGCGATTCACCGTTTGGCCTAACGTTTTGATCTAACGGTTGCACCTTTTACTGCCGAACAAAATAGTGTATTTGCGGGTCGAGCAGTTTGGTGTAAATTTGGGTGTTGTGGGACGTAGATGGGAAAGTGCGGTAATGTGCCTCTCTCTTATAGCTTTAAGCATGTGAAACTAGCGTTGAAGGGAGGGAGTCGGAGGAGAGCAATATAATGGTGTTAAGACCGTTACAGTTTTCGAATACATATAATATTACAGTTGCATAATTGTGCAGTTTCACGTATATGCAACGCCATAAATACTGTGCTTGTAGTAGATCAACATATAATACACATTGTGGTAATCACATGATTGTCCATATGGGGATAATTCAGAGGATCATGATGATATTAAGATGAATCATGAAGGATGTCCAAATACTCATTACTATCATTGGATAACGATCGTAATACACCTTAACAAATGTCCATAATACCCGATCTTATGGAGCCTTCAGAATGTCACGACTTATATCCACTCTCCTTTCAAGCTATACTGCTAGGTCGAGTCTCCCTTCGTTGCTCTATCAGCTGTTTGCAGTGGGTTCGAGTCCTGCATAAGGCATAGGTTTTTGTGAACGTCTTTCCACTTACCATCACATCATAGTTTCCATTATTGGCAGCTCATCTGTATCCCTGTATAATCTAGCTGTTGGTGGGGTCGTGAGGCAAACACCATAATATTTATAGTAATAATATACAGCTATAGGAGTAAAAAGACATCGCTGTCGATGCGACTTGAAACCCTAACGCTAACCAAAGGTATAGCAAGTATCTACCAACTTTTAACGGGTCTTGACCGATACTAAATCAAAACTGAAAATTATCCCAGGCGTACATTTTTTATTTCGTAGTTGGTTTGTATTTTTGTCTGCTTCATTCACTATTTCCAGATATTCAGAATGAAACGAATATTTGAGATGATCGTATCTATAGTCATGAACATTTGAATTGAACTAACACTGCAATCATATATAGGATGCAATATTACTTTGGTTTATATATCAATGAGGTTATACCACAGCTTCAAGGTACATATATTTACTGTATCATGTAATTATTATTTCAGTGAGGTGAAATGGAGTAATTGGTTATTGGATAATATTACTATCAATTTAGTCATGAGTTATAGACACATGGTATGCTCAAACCATGACTATACTTCATATAGACAGCGAAATGCTAGCAGAGCGCAGGATCTGAATGCAGTTCGGCTAAAATTAAGTCAGATAAAATGATTATTGTTTACTTAACGGCCCTACCAACAGTCAGGTAATTCGGGGGTACGAATGAGCAGGTGATTAGGAAATTATGAAGACATGATAAGTGAATGGACGTTCACAGAAACTCACGCCTTATGCGGGACTCAAACCCACTCCTAAAGGTGACCAGTTTCTGAAGCAGTGCCTCAGCTGACCGAGCTTACTCAGATATATTGAAAAAAAATCTCAATGATAATTTTGTCAACTCATTGAATCGCAAAAGTACACATATGGAGAATTTAAATTTTCTGGAGAAATTGAGCATGATGGAGAGAAATAGAGATGAAAAACAATTGTTAACATGAAATTTTGATTATTGATACGATTGATATCTTTCTTCTGTTTCCTCTTGTGATTTGTTACTTTGAATGAATGGTCCGTTCTATTTTTACGAAGGAGAAGAGAACATACAAGTTTCCTCTACTGCATTCGACAAGCGTGATAGAATTTTCTTCCAATAAATATGCGTATACATATATGTGTATATATATACATATATATATATATATATATATATATATATATATATATGTATATATATATATATATATATATTAAATATATATATATATATATATATATATATATATATATATATATATATATATATAATATAACAAATATTATTGGATCTTGAAACTTCTGCAACTCATTCTATCGGGATAATGGATTCATCGGGTGAATTCCAATTGTGAATATATCATAAAACATTTCATAGCGCAACTTTGCATTATTTTGTGATATGACCTTTTTTTGCGAGTTTTGAATCCTTCAAATGAATATGAAAGAAACTATATAACTTCATTGTTTGCCATTATATGAATTTACATATACCCTTGAATATGAGGAAGATAAATTCACATGTATAGAGCAGAGTCATCAAATGAATATATTGGATAATACGTTTGTTCAATCAAAATGGATATGGAAATGAAAATAAAAAGTTCCTACATCGATTGTGTTGATGAGACATTTGTTGTGGTGTATCCTTCCAAATCTTTTTAAACATACGTTACAAGTGGATAAACTATAGCGGGCATGGTGTACCCACAGTCTTCTCTGTCAAAATTGGGTTCATGTTTTTTTTTCTATTTCGAATAACTCGTTTATTGTTCTCGGCTACCGTTCCTCTTGTCGTTCCACAACTGATTCAGTTCAAAAAAATTCATAATATGTACACGGCTATCAATGAATGGTAAGTTCCCTAAAGAATTGATTATCAGCATGAAGATATATGTATATACATATATTTATATATATATATATATATATATATATATATATATATATATATATATATATATATATATATATATATATAAATATTCATTCATTCATTCATATATATATATATATATATATATATATATATATATATATATATATATGATTATATTTATATATATATATATATATATATATATATATATATATATTTATATATATACATACATATATATATATATATATATATATATATATATATATATATATATATATATATATATATATATATATATATATACATATATATATATATATATATATATATATATATATATATATATATATATATATATATATATATATATATATATATATATATATAAATATGTATAGACACGAACACACACACATTCAAATATAACAGTACTATTTCACATCATACATTTGCAAGTGTTTGCTGTCTTCATGGATACAACATATCTTTTATTATTGCCCAACCTCAGAATGCAGGCTACGGCTTATCTGAGATAAAATCAAGTTGAAGTATTCAACCCATATTAAGGCAGATCGGAAACAACGAGTTGATGAGTATCACACGAGATTTGGTTTTCTTCATTATTTAGTCAATCAGGCCTATACTTCATGACACGAGAGCTATTGCAAAAGACCGTCCTCTATATACGAAAATCATCCATCTACATTGGGTTCAACGACTCACTGTACTGATGACTACGATCTATTGGCGTCGGTGATTGATATATGAGATGTCGGGATGATGAGATGGAATGCTATTTCATTAGGTGTTTTTAGATAGTGAGGAGCAAACAGTCGTGGTCCGTTGCTAAGGAACCATCACCTGTATTGACCTGAACGACAGAGGGAAACCATGAAAAACCCCTGTCAGGATGGTCGACCACTTGCCTCAGTACGAATATCACCATCGATTGGATGTGTACACAATGTTTGTAGTTGTGTACGATTAGTGAAGAAGTAGCCTAATAGGCCTACTGATTCATAATTAATTATATTGCTATTCTATTCGGTTCCCATTTTCGAATCATATTTCAAATATATGTGTTCTTTATCAATATGTGGCCTAACGAGAGAAATACCTATGTTATGTTACACGACATTCATTGGTTCCGAGAGTTATAAGTATGAATCTATCCACATCAAAATATGTAATATCAATATATCATTGTAGGCCTATATATATATATATATATATATATATATATATATATATATATATATATATATATATATATATATATATATATATATATATATATATATATATTTTATATATATATATATATATATATATATATATATATATATATATATATATATATATATATATATATATATATACAATTCTATTCCTTTTTTATCCATTATACGAACGCTCGATCATAGCATTTTTCTCTACTGATATAATTATTCTACTATCCAAATCCAAATCTTAAATCTCGATTACTTCATTCTAGTGATACAGTATTTTTTATTTGTTTAACTGAACTTTTTTATACCTAATTTAAATTGGAGATCAAATGTGATTGAGTGGAACCAATGCCATTTTCGTGGCTCACCATCACCTGTAAAATATACAAATAAATAGCAGCGGTATTTTAAATGTGAGAGTCCGACGAAAGCTGCGCGCCTTCGTGAAGTTGTTGAGATCCATTCCGTGATTTATAGATAATAATTCTCTTCGCTCGTCTTTGATTGTCCATAGGTGACGTTACTACATGTCTTTCATTCAATCGGAATTGCTTTTTATTGTTGTTGATCTTTGACAGGTATGCCAAGGTTTATACACCGGTGCGCATATTAGAGACCATCGAAAAGATTGTGCGATGTATTTCCTTTTTCTTAGCTGTCTCACTGTGACTATTGTTTCTTGTTCCAGGATCACGGTATCAACGTTCCCGTTGTCCGTTGTACGTACCTATATGATACAGGTATAATGATCACGGTATATCGAGGATTGCCTGTTAATCAGTAAACTCCCACGCTACATCACGGGGGGAAAGTAATGTGCTCATAGACAAAAACACAAGAGCGGCACCGAAACCAACCATTCACACTACACTGTCTTCTTGCGTGTTCCTTTTACAAATTTCAATTAATTTCCCGATTTGAAACGCTAGTGCATAACTTCGTTCCAGTTAATCAAGGAATTTATCCATTGTAGTCTTTTATACTGATACAATGTGTCGGGGACTGTTTTTTTTTTGTACTATTCGTGTCTCTTTCCGTGAAGATTCACTTTATGTATCGCAAATATCGTGTAATGGACAATGTCCAAGAAAAAGTTGAACAACCTTGTTTTATCATCAAAATCATTTGAAGCTTTTGTTATATAGAATATTACTTATAACTTCCTCTTTTATCAGATCTTTTGATTAAACTGTAAAGAAATTGTAAATAGACACGACGTGAGTCATGGAGCACCAACCAGTATTACAACCAAGCCGCTTAATTGCTATATTATAGCACCCCTTGGGATTACTACTCCCATAACAGAGTGGAGTAGTTTTTTTTCATAGTCCTGTTTTTCGTTCTGCGTTGCCATTTTTCACCGTCGCAAAGTGAAAGATGGAATGATGTAATCGATATCTTATATCAGAATGACAGTTGTAACCAATTTGCAATACTATTTTTCTTATTTTTTGTTGATTTATCTACGACTCTATACCCCATATGTCAAGAATGCTTGAAGTTATAAAAAACACTATTTTTTGGTACTCTATAGTCTGTTTATTTTCGATATGCTCTGAAAAAATATTTGCTGTTTATAAAACTAGTGAATGAATCATTTTATTTTTCAAAAACGTATTCTATTTCCACATCGTGAGTACACGTATAACTCGCATGCACTTGTGTAATCAATTTAGTTCTAAAGAGTAATTTCACCTAAAGCACTTCCGATCTAGTTCAACGTAGGCCCTATACGAAGAGATCAGAATGGAACCCATATGCTGATGCATGCATATACCTTATTCCATAAATACATAGTTCATATTATCTTATTCTCAAAATCCGAATCCATTACTAGAAATGGAGAACTGCGATGAGTTTCGATGGGTTCGATGCTCAGAGACATGTAATGTCCTGAAGTTTCAGAAGTCTCATGGAGTTTCAGAAGTCTCATGGAGTTTCAGGAGTCTCATGGAGTTTTGTCAATCTTCGCATGAATTTCCATGGAATTTACAACTCCATGGGTCATGGAATCGACATCGATTATCGTGTCGATTCCTTGTTAATATTCAAGTCTTGCAACTGTTACAGTATGTGTGCGATAGACTCTGGAATGGTGATTTGTTTGAACTCTCAGTGTGTATGTGTGATGCTTAGCACGCCTGACGTGACAGTTTACCGGGAATTCAATTTAATTGTTGAATGGTCCATCCGATTAGTTCAAAACTGTAGAATAAAAATGCGCATAATTGATGTAATCGAGTGCAGTTGAAATGTTACTTTCCCGAAGATTTTTCAAAGAGTTTTCACCGTAGTATATATTATATTCTTGGACGATTTTTAAAATTTCACACTGTTTTTCTCAAAAGTGACCCAACCCATTCCGCACGCAAAATATTCTGTTCTATAATGGGAAATATCTCGCGTTCAGTCAAAATTCCAAGTTGCTTTCATTTGTACCTTTTCTTGACCTATGCATTGAACGCACAAAAATGCACGAACATTTTCATTATATTTTTCCCAATATCAATGGAATTAATGCTAGCACCGGCACAGTAGCTGAGTGGTTAGCGCACTTGCTTCGTGTGACCTGGAAGGTGAAGGGACATATCGGACCCGATTCGATCCCCGCCACCGACCATCTTTACAGGTGTTTTTCGTGGTTTCCCTCTGTAGTCTAGGCTAATGCCGGGATGGTTCCCACAATATAGGCCACGACCGCTTCCTTCCCACTATCCTTCCCACTACCCATAGAAAACCTTCATCTCATCATCCCATCATCTCATTAAT
>OZ023327.1:63016996-63019496 GCA_964007535.1 Brachyptera risi | reverse complement strand
CTACCACCATCGTTTTCGTACGAGCAAATAATCTGTAGCTGTTGGACTAGAATCTACACAGCTCAACCTATAGTTCCTTCCAACCAAGCCGTTTGCCAACATAGCCGTTGTCAGTTATCACCAACGACAAACCAACTCGAAATCACTCTATATCTATAAAGTTGGTTTTGACTCATTTTCTATGAGGAAAAGGTGTACGTTATGAATGACACGTGATTACCATGTGATTATTCGGACAGATTTCCAATGCAATTTGTTAATCTAACTTAATTCAAAAGATATTCGATATTCCAATTGGAGTTCTCTGTCATCTTTGAACAATTACACTAGCCGTTCACCGACTTTTAGGACTAGAGCTTATGAAATGCAAAACGTACAATAATTCAACAATGAAAATAAATGTTCTTCCAGAGTATATAATTTTATACTGCTTGGCTATAGTAGGCCTACTTGTTATAAAACTAGAAGTGGAAATTCCGCTACCGCATATAACTGCAGTAAAATGTGCATGGGACTGCATCTAATAGTATATATACTCGCCACTTCCTTCTGTTGAATGAAGCAATTATGCATAACGCGAACTAGAACGAGAATAATTTCATTTCGAAAAAGCATGACACGTGAATGATGAATATTCTGAACGCTCGTCAGTTCATACATCCGGGGGCAGTAAAACGGTCTCCTAATTTTTCAAGAGCTGGGGCACAATCCATGTTTCCGCTGCACGTAATTATAGACTACATCTTACATAATACAAATTGCCTTATTGTATATAACGTTTTCAATAATTTATAAATGTGTCATGGTTCGTTTAGAAACTGACTGAAAGTATCAATACCCATTAGAAGTTATTTATTTTTTGTAAATATTATATATACATTTTGAATATACAAATATGAGAAGATTTTTTGAAGAATGAAATGTATTATTTGGTGCTTAATTCTGCTACTTTTTATCACAATGATGTTTTCCGCTTCATCAAAATAGTGATGAAAACACAAATTCAATTCAAGTCATTGTATTTTATTTATAGAACTACGGGAAGTGTCCTTCATAATGCATTGAGATAGATGGTGATTTTTTTGGAGCCTCATCAATTTTCCTCATACATAGTATAGATATATAAAAAAAACTTCTCATCACATCATCCCATCATCTCACATATCATTCACCGAAGTCAATAGATCGTAGTCATCAGTAGAGTGCGTCGGTAAACCCAATATATATATATATATATATATATATATATATATATATATATATATATATATATATATATAAAAGAAGATATGTGTTGTATATATATATATATATATATATATATATATATATATATATATATATATATATATATATATAAAGCATACAACTAGAACTATTCAAATCATTCATCATGTAATAAATTGAACATGGTAATGTTTTAAAATAGAATCATACAAATGTGTACGATCTGCTCTTGTTGGCAAAGTGCATTACAAACCCAAATGATTATTTTTTACATGTCTGCTAACAATCAAGCATTCGTTCACTATATAGTGTTGGATTCCTGTAGATTCCATACCTTGGTACTGAGACGAGTGGCCGAGTTGTTGATACACTGAATTGTCTTTCAGGAGACCGGGTTTCGACTCCTGCCATGGTCGACCATCCTAGCTGACAGGGTTTTTTTCGTGGTTTCCTTCTGTCGTTTGGGTCAATACTGGCATAGTTCCTTAACAACTGGCCACGACCGACTCCTTCCCACTATTCAAAAACACCAAATAGAAAAATCTTTCATCTCATCATGCCATCATCTCTTATATCGTTCACCGACGCTAATAGATCGTAGTCATCAGTCCAGTGCGATAAACCTTATATAAATGAATGAATGAACATATTCTAGTTTCCTGGAATATCAGCACCAATTCATTTTTCTAGATTTCGAAATACCATTTTCATATTGAATTTAATTTTCAAGCAACATCACAGACGAGAGAATTTTCACTATTTGTGTAAGCATTTTGGAAATTCCTATGTAGCATAATAAATAACTTAGAAGTATGATAAGTATTATGAATATTATTATTATGAGTATGTTTTGGATATGGTTTGTTTGATCACCGAGGGGGGGAGTGGATAAGATGAAGATATCAAATATCGACGACCAATAACATGGATGTACATTAAAAAAAATGTATCCCAGGAAAAACACTTCTTCTTTCTCTATTTTTCAAAAACGAATTGTTCTTTGCAACAACCATTCCCGGATCCAGCAGTTTCACATCCAATAAATAATAAGCCGGCCCAAGCGTGCATGCAGGCAGGTAGGCTATATTGAGCTACCCGTAACAGAGCACCACACTGCAGTTTCAAAGCAACTACGCCCTTAGGATTGAATACTTGTCGGCTTACTCTATGATATCTGCATCATTGAGCGGGAGAGAAGAGATATGAACATGTTACTGTGCGTTCATATCATACATATGAATATGAATGAATATATATATATATATATATATAT
>OZ023327.1:63015415-63016796 GCA_964007535.1 Brachyptera risi | reverse complement strand
GATAGTTTATGTACTCTTCAAAGCGACTGTGGCTTCTGATAGATTTCACAACTCGACTGCGACATCCCAATCAATTAACTACATACATCATACACAATCAGTAGCAGTTTCTGAATCGATGAATGCCAAAAAATATCAGTACTGTAATAATTATATGGTTCGTGATAGGCCTATATAACCTAAATCTTGTGATTATGTGTTAATTTCCAGTGTCAACTGAATGTTATGATCTATGCACAAGAATACTGATAATATGAATATTTGGCGTTGGAAATTATACTGTTCAAGATGCTCTTGTGTTGTTGTGTTCAAGATGTTATCTGAGATTATTTCAACGCTAGGTAATTCAGATTACTGACAGATGAGTACGAGTTAGCGGAAAATCACCAAACATTCAAGAAACAGCACTTTATGTGAGTTGTTTCAACGTCTACACATATTATTATTTATTATCAAAGGGGCACTAAGTGACCAATTTTAAATTTCACCATCAAGACATATCCCATTGGGTCAAAGTGAAAAATTCCTTCTAAAATAGCAACCACCAATTCTCAGAGAGACAAATTATTGAGAAGAAATGAGCTGTAGCTCCCAATACTCGCGGAATCTGATTGTATTTGTCAAGTACTGTGAAGCATCTCTTGTTCGGAATTATGGAGCGAAGTCACAGCGAGTCGAGTATCGGCTTATTCACTGTAAACGAATTGCTATCGATGAATAAATTATCCCGCTGGAATATGCTTTTACTTCCTGGATTACAAGTCGCCAATGTGGAATTATATCATGTGTTTAATCGGTCGTTTTGGAGCTACGTTGATGGACTATATTATTTGACTATGATGTTTTGTTTTAATATACTTAAAACAGGACAGCGCAGTCCTGGTGTTGAAGTTTATTGGTTTTAAATAATCAAATTGGGGTGGTAAGATCGCCCTTGTGGTGCCCCGTCTGAATGATCCTACCTTTCATCTACAGCCTTAATTGAGGAGCAATGGTTTTGTATCAAGTTTCGATATTATTTTTAAAAAAAAGATACTTATTGTGAATGCCACAAAAATATTATGATTCAATCATCACATTCACGACAAAGACAGTTCTGTGATTCTACTACCTTTTAACTGCCCTACCAGTCAACTGCAATATAATACGTGACAATTATTATTCTCAATTAATTTCAACTGACCCACCAGAAATCTGTTTTACCAGAATTGAGTCAATGAAAGAAAAATACATATACATAAAAAACTAACCCACCTGCGAAGTGGCCTACCAGAAATTTCAGATATCAGATTATTGCGATTGAATGGAAAATTGAATAGAAAATTGATATATGGTGAAAATGAGCAGTTATATTGTACACATCAAAATGAAGAGGACAATA
>OZ023327.1:62982915-63012915 GCA_964007535.1 Brachyptera risi | reverse complement strand
TATATATATATATATATATATATGAATCTAGTTGACTTGGGGATTTCGTACTAATTCCAATCTACAGAAAGCGAGAAAATAGTTTGCCAATGAAAAAAATTACTGAAACACGAATTAAAGAGAAATACACGGGCAAACAGTGTTTATGTTTGTGTCAGAGACCTCATTGAATGTTATGAGAGAGACGAGTTGTGACATATATTCATCCTCTTTCCCGCTTCTTCACCCTCACCAGCCCTCAGCAACCCTGCTCTCACCGACCGCCTCGTCAATCGTGTTCCCCCACATCCCGAAAACAAAAACATACGAAAAAAAAACACTGTGATTTGTGACTGTATGAAGAAAGTGTGATCGTTAACACTAATGACTATCAAAATAACTGGGGTGCAAAAAGGGATTACCAGGAAGATATTTCCTAGAATTCGGCCACGAATGAGAATGTACGATCGGTTCGTATAGTTTTCACTTGCGATTGGAGGTTATAATGTGGTTATAGATCATAGCAACGAAGTCATGTACCGGTATGTCAATATATAAAGTAATTTGATATAATCAATAGATGGTGGCGGTTTTGAGAAACGGAGTTGCAGCAAACCGTTTTGTGATTTGAGATATAAGTCTTTATATGAGATGATATTTCTAGATTGTGGGCAATTGTGAGGTTAGCTATTAACTTTCAATCAATTTGATACATTTTGAATACTCGAAACGACGAGGAACGTATGAAATGATTAGTGAACCTAGTCATAACTTCTTTCATTTCATTTAAGAAGATCAATCTATAACCACGATCAATCGCTCATCTAGGTAACCTGTGCATATACATTAACTCGGTGACGTGGGCCTATAATAGCATTTTGTCGATATTTGCATCTCGTTGTTGCAAAGAAAATATGTTCATGTGAAAAGATCTCAAAACTCTGGATGAAACTCATATAATAAATTTTGATGACTTTTTTGAAAATTGAAATTTTTTAAATATTGGTTGAAATTATGTGAATGGTGAGTTTTTTGGGGAAAATTACTTGAATTTTTGAAGGTTCTTCTTAATCACTGTAGAACTAGAGAAGAAGTCGAGAGTATATCTATACTTTTTGAGTTTTTGTCAATTTTTCATAGTTACATTTTGGAAAAATTTCAGTATATTGTACACAATATCTTCAACATATCTGTAATCTTATTTTTCAAGTGTGATGAGACACAATTTCCATTGAGTCCACAATGTTATCAGGATATATTAATGATGGAGAGTAAAAAGTACAACAAATAGGCCTAATAATGTTATAACAAAACTTCATATTCCCAACATCTAATAAACGTGATCAGATGTTCTGTTAGAATGAATACACCAAGCGTCATCATGATGATTTCCACTGATTCAATTAGTTCCCAGAAACAATACAAAATTAATAAACCTATTAATAAATATAAGAAATGTTTTCTAGGAAACTGTCACACTCTGATCTCTCCATATTACATACAATTTCAATTTCAATTTCAATTTCAACATGTTTTTTATTCACATTAAACAATCACATGACAAATATGCAATAGAATAACAAACACATGGGGATAATAACAAATAAATTCAATACGGATATTTCCAGTAAAATAAGAAAAATAAAGAAGAACTGCCATTAGTGCGAAATAAGTTGATTAATAATAAGAAGGCCTACTGTACATAAGAAGGCCTACTGTACATATCTCATGGAATGGCATAACATTCTCCAACTTTACGATAACAGTAATCACATTTCAATGTTTGTATGCCAGTGAACAATCATTACCACACAAGAATATGATTAGGTTTATCCTATCTCTCATTAACATGACACACTAGAACATAATTTTCAAAATATCAATTCAAGTGCCTCTCATCTAAAATTGTCATCATCTTAAAAGGTATCTTAGAAATAGAAGAGAATAGAAGAGATGAAAGCTGTCGCAAGTAGTCACAACTTCATTTCATTTGAAAGACATAGTTAAAAGAGACATAGCGGTGGTCTCTACTAGTGGAAAAACTCACTATTTAATAGTTGTAAAGATGTAGTTAATGGCATCGTAGCTAGGGAACGTTAGATCTTATCGTCTATACCCATCCTGCATATTTACTTGTCATTTCACAAATCTCTGGCTAGATTCTAGAGTTGGGTATTATAGTCTTTACCATATATACACGAGATTCTCGTATAATATTATATTCCTGAATCGATTATTCTTATTTTAATGTTAGTACCTATATACGGACATGGTTGACAACATTTAAAGAGCTATCTCAAAATCAAAACATCGACCGTTAAATTCCAACAACGATTATTAGTGGAGAAACATGATCATATACGTGAATAATATTGTTTTTCTTTTTCTGTTCTGGTATATTTGTATCCACTGAATAAGAAATGCGTCTACTAAACAATGATTGTAAGAACTTCGGTAATTGTTGAGAAACTCACTGCAACTTTTATTATTCAAAGTTTTTGAAAGATATAGCTGTGTTTATGATAGAAAATCTTGTTCTAGAAAAATCGTTGATCTTCAAAATATTAATGCTATTCAAATATAAGGCGTTGTTAAGGACCATGGACTTGTCCATGGTTGGACGACCTTCTTGCGTGGAGACATTATATTTAATATATTATTGATGAGCTCAGGTAGGTTGCCGTGCGTGCCTATGGCTCATAACGATCACCAGGGATCTATCTGTTCGAGGTGTTGTTTTAGGGCGGCCTACCCACAGGGTGTAGCATTTTCATTGTCACCTCTACATATAAACGATCATTTTGACTTCCCATTTGAACATACTGTAGTGAAAATGCTTTATACCATCCAGAGCAGAATCTTCTAAAATATTGTTGATCCGTGATAAACATTCTCGTTTGATTACATATTATTCGTACTGGATGGGCCGTAGATAGGTACCTTGGATATTAAAAAAATTGACTTATCAGCAAATTTTATCAATATTCAATTGTCTGTCCTTTGTGATGTATTTGTTCATTTCATATACCGCACTGTTGAAGTGCTACTCATAATCATATAATATCGGTACACGCCAATTCAAAAACAATAAAAACCTATAGGGTAAGAATCCCGTGAATGGACCATTATACCTTGAATGGACCACCATCGTATTTGGCGTGTTTTTGTATGTGTCACGCACTGTGTCAGAAATAATGAAAACTCTCCAGTAGAATAGCTCTGGTCTAAAATTTCGTGTCGATAGCATGATTTTTAGCGATACAGGATCGATTAAACAGTTTAGGCTGACACCGATGTCATTTTTTCGCTACAGCTTCCAAGAGCTCTACAATCACCTTAATTGTGTAAGTATTTTAATCATTATAATTCACTTTTCTTGCTAAGCAATGCTTTGTGAATCTTTGTATCGCAAAATATTGTAACTTATGAACTTGCACTTTTTTAATAAAACATTTTTCATGCAGCCATCCAGTCTCTTCGAATGGACCCACTACACCTCGTGCGTGACTTGGTAACATAACCTCACAAATCAATCCGCAACGCAAAATGTACTATCTGCATGGACTGCCTGTGAATAGTATCTTGTTCATAATGAATTGATAGGTTATGTCAGCATGTGTTGATGTCATAATCATTCCTGAATATCATTTACACTGTTGTATTGTTGTATGTTGAATGTTTTGTAGCACCAATTCACCATTAATGATATTGGTTCAATCAAAGAGCCCACTGGTCCCTTTGAGGCAACCGGTTTCCTTGAATGAACCATTTGTAGACCTCTGCAAAATTTGCAATTATTTCCAAAATGGTCGAGGATAATGATTCAAAAGTTGGTGTCAGCTTTCTTATAGACCCATCCATAAGAGTGTTTTTTTACTTTCCTGCATTTTTTTTAAGACACCAAAAAATTAAAAAGTTAGAATCGGTCAATTCATGGTAACCTTTCCAACCTCAAATTATAAATGTCAATTGATGATACAATGCGGAGTACAATGACATGGACCAAAAAGAGCGTTTGAAATAAATGTCGGCGTAGAATAAGGTATGAAATCGGTATTATATCATACTATTTCACGATCAAAAACGGTGGAATGAAGGTTCTTCTTTGCTTGGAATAATTCGAAATAAAAAGACCGCCGCCATTTTCGTCTGTATTTTACCATTCTCGACATCGACAATGGTTAACGACAGGGTCTTGTCGAGTCTAGAAGATTTGTCGATCAATATCGTGAAGTTGCCATAGTGAATCACACTAGGCAAAGTTATCGATCGAAAACCTAGTTGTCGATTGAAATTACTCGATCTCGATCTACAATATCATAGAGAATCTCACTGCTGTAGTACCTATGCAGGCCATTAGAAATCACTACATGTCCTGATATACTGTCTTAATATAGGGAATCTCTCATTTTTAAGGCCGTGATCATCAGGTTGGATTAGGTCAAGGCTGAATATGTCGCGGCTCTCTTCCGCAAAGCTCAACTTTTGTGGGAACTTACGAGTCTCGATTTAATTAATGTTGGGTCCAGTCAAAGCCGTCTATATCGAGGCTTACTTTCCGAAAACTTCAACGTTTATGGAAACTAGCCTTGATTAACTGAACGTTTGATTGGGTCAAGGGCTCTTTTTCCGCAAACGTTGAGGCACTATATATATAAAGGATTAGTTTAAAATTAATCCTAGCCCTGATGGTGACGGCTTAGATGACTTTTGCATTCGAGGCGAGACAGAGGCTCACTTTCCACAAACGTCAAGGCTCGCTATATCATGGCATATTTCGAGGCGAGACAGAGGCTCACTTTCCACAAACGTCAAGGCTCGCTATATCATGGCATATTTCGAGGCGAGACAGAGGCTCACTTTCCACATACGTCAAGGCTCGCTATATCATGGCATATTTTGAGGCGAGACAGAGGCTCACTTTCCACAAACGTCAAGGCTCGCTATATCATGGCATATTTTGAGGCTCACCATCCGAAAAAATAACCAGCACACTTCGAGGCACAAGCATACACTCGCAGTTGCGCAAAAGTGCGGTGGCCTTAAAGTGAATAATAAAACTTGAAATATGAACAATAATATAATGAAAATAAGTACTGATTACCAGAAATCAACCAATGAAAACTCTCAAATACACTTTCTCAACCATTCCCTCTGCACTACCACATTTTAAATTCTTTATTTGTGAGGACCCCTCCATAATCCGCTTCAAACCATTCCAATCCTCACCACTTCGAAGTTTAAATGCATAGGACTTGTGGTATACAATGTATTCGACTGAGAAAATCATGTCGATAACATCTGCAACGAAGTTTCCCAGATTATTTGTCAATTTAAAGACTTAGGAACAAAGTGAATGTAGATAATAATAAACATGTATATTTGTTCTTATATTCATTCCCAATTAATATACGGATTCATTACATGGGGACACTCATCACATTCTCAGCATTTATTTGTCTCCGAAGAGAAAAATTATATGTATCACCGAATTTGTACAGAGAAATTCTAAGTATGAATAAAGTTTCATTTTATTTGATTCCATTTCAAACGTGAGCTCTGAGATTTATGGCAGGAGCAAGTTCTAACCAGCGCCGTATCAAGTCCTAGGCCAACGAGGCTCGGGCTTGAGGCGGCCAATTCTCAAGGGGCGGCAAATTTTCAAGGGGCATCAGCCCCTCAAAAATCAAATGATAAGTAAATATATTTCCAAAAATCGTATGTTTTCGTATACTCACGTTTTGAGATAGCAACTAATGCATGGAGATCATTGGAAACAATCTTCTGTATTGCTAGTTTTCTCCCAGTGTACAATATAGTAATTGTAATATTTTCGTCTTGCCGTTCAACACATTTGAATAATATTATTTCATCATATTATTCAATCACGATCAAAGTTTATAAAATGATCCTTCTAATTGATGAGTCATAGTAATAGACCAATCAATAATAATAATCACACGCAACACAATAATCATAAATGTGCTTCTGAATGAAAACCCAGTCCTTCTCATAGTTCTGAGACGGTGCACCATACTGTATTAATTACTATACTTTTGAGAAGGGGAATGGGAGTAAGGGGGGGGGGGGGCAAAAAAAAACGGGCATAGGAGCGCAAAATGTCTTATACGCGGCCAGCTGGCTCTAACCCACGTGCAGAAGCATATTTTGAGGACACTTGTATTTCATTATTTCACCGTTTCAATATGTTAACGCAGCCTTGTCTTCATAACTATTCAATACTGTGATATACGTTTATCTTGACAAACAATTGACATTCACTCAAAGTATAATATATGGCCATGACACAATACATACGAATAACTTACTTGAGGAATATACACAATTTGAAGCCTAACACTATGAACCTATCGATTCTGGAGCAGAACTTTCAAATAAACTAGTCAAACGCGAAATATGCGTTGTAAGATGAGCAAGATATCTCAATAAGGTATAAAAGTCCTTGAAGGAGTTCTACCCTTGCTACTTTATCGACTCTTGTATTCTACACACCTTGATATCTGAATAAGCTATAAGAGTCGTTAAAGTAAATCTACTCTTGCCACTTCATTGACTCTGGTATTGTACACACCTTGACGCATATAAAAAATACTTCATTGTTGGTCAACTCTTGAATCTAGAAAGCAGTGAATCTCGACAACTTAATTCTGTCACAATTTGTATGATATATTTTATGAATATTATCAGTCATTTTATTTTTTTTATTTAAAACGACTGATCAGAATTGCTTAAAAAATTGTAATAATGTGTGAAATCCATGTATACACATTTAGAGAGAATTTCATTCCATTTGGAGAGATTTTATTTTTCAACATTTTCCGCTCAGCCAAATCTTATGGGGTTTTTAGAAACTTTGAGATGATGATTCTCAAAATCGGTCCGACCGATTCATCTCAAAAACTATACAGTTCTAAGTTGAATGAGTTTGCGTGTACAAAAAAAGTTTCATGTTGATCAGTCAACCCTTGCGACCTGTGGAGTGCTTACAAGAGAAAAAAAAAAAAAACACACAGACAAAGCCCTATAAGAGTGGGATGGAGACTTCGCTACGCTCATCAATTACCTATACTTCAAGAAAGCAGAGGGATGAGTACAATTTCCAGCACAAGTTGGAAAAATTCCTTATTGACCCTTGTTTGAAATTTGAATGAATGAATATTAGGGTTTTAACGTGCATCGACAGCGAGGTCATTTAGCGTGACCCTTGTTTCTATAGAGTTGGCGAATGCTCTTTCCATATTAAGATAGCTGTGATGTTCCAACCTGTAATAGTTGAAAAACTTGGTGTAATTGTTGTTTTTCTAATTTAATTTAATTCAATTCAATTTGTATTTTAATTTGTAATTGTAATTCTAATTTCCTAATATGTTATTTCATTCAATTTCACATTTTTTCATAGTTATTGTATTGTATATTTCCGATATTTCCTCTAATTCTAATATTCTTATATGTTATTTCATTGTTATTCTGTGTCCTATGGCAACCTTTAAGGCAAAGGCAGAGTCTTTATGTATTAATAAAGATATATATATATATATATATATATATATATATATATATATATATATATATATATATATATATATATATATATTTCAATACGAATTACAATCAATGTGTATATTTATATGTGGATTATGTTCGAGTGTTGAATGTTTGTTTTGCAATAATTGTTGTACAGACTGTCCTATACCGTGTATGATTGATCAGAATGAGAGTACGCATTAATATCATCATCATTATTATTGTTGTTAATATTATTTGTGCTATTTCAAAACCTCTATGTATATATGAAATTGATTTGATCGAACATTTTGTCACGCAATATTTGTAAAAATGAGTTTAATTTGGTTTATGTGTGGATAATTTATTAAAAAAATATATATATATTTATTATTATTATTATGGCTTTAAAGATGCACTGTACTGATGACTAAGATCTATAGGCGTCGGTGAATGATGTATGAGATGATGTGATGAAAGGTTATTCTATTTTATTTTGTTATGGTGGGGAGGAGTCGGTCGTGGTCTGTTGTTGAGGAACCATCCCAGTATTAACCTGAACGACAGAGGGAAACCACGAGAAACCCCTGTCAGGATGATGGACCATAGCGGGAATTGAATTCCGGTCTCCTGAATGACGATTTAGTGTATTAACCACTCGGCCACACGTCTCAGTCTCATTATTATCATACCGATGTGAGAAATGAAGATGTATCATGGTGAGAAGGTCTTCATAATATAGGTAACATAAGAATTGAGATTCTTCACTGTGCTTTCCATAACAAAATAGGCCTATTCCTGATACGTTATTGAAATAATAATGTCACAGCAGTTCTTCATCATAGGCATGCGCACAGGGGCGACCGTGTCTAATGTGTCACCGAAGGTGACACATTAGACACGGCCTGGCCTGTTTGAACTTTTTCTATACTTATCACTTCGACAATGTTAATTAACTACGGATCATTGAAAATAAATAAATACAAATATTACTAAATCATACAGATTGATTTTAATTGGCTCCGAAATTCATGCTTTTCACTAGTTTCCGCCTGAAATCACATTTTAGGCTATTATTCATACCCTTAAATGTTTTTTTCATCAATTAGAGTACCTTTTGGTCCCTCGAGTCTCTTTTCTGTCTACTCCAAGACCCTAAATGTTCCCGAATATGAAAGTGTTGATGAATTTTAAGTTGGCTTTGAAAGAAATGATCTTTGTTCACTCTTATGTATGATTATTCCAGTGTACAACAGCTTCTATGAAAAATGAAAAAAACGCGATTTTCAAAAAATCTCCCTGCGGGGCATAGTGGGGGGCTCTTCCCTCACACCCCCCATTGTGGTCTCGATACATTGCATTCACAGATCGGGTGCCGTACTTAATAGAAGCTCCTGCCCACGCCTATGTTCTTCATCAACGTTGTTTGCTTCTCCAAACATTGAATATTTCCATAGATAGATAACGATGAATTATCATGAGTTTGAGATCACTCTTCGAACCATATTAACCGATTCAGTTGAACAAACATTAAATAACATGAACATTAAACCAATAGCATGGAAATAAATCAATTGTGAACAGATTTATTTACGAGAACTCTTCACAAAATAGAAAACCAGAATCAATCGTGAATTCTGTAACTTTCCATTACAGAAGCAATATCAAACAATAAATTACAAAATACTCGTTTCATTGTTTTATCTGCTGATCAGATTGGATTATGAAACTTTTATGATACAATTTCATTCCGAGCGCAAAATAAAAAATGCAATCAATTGGACGGTGCAAGCAGACTTCTGTTTGGTATGATATACTGTGGCGAGAGTGCATATTACATTATCCAATATATATATATATATATATATATATATATATATATATATATATATATATATATATATATATATATATATATATATATATATATATATATATATATTTATATATATTTATACACATAGAGAGAGAGAGAGAGAGAGAGAGAGAGAGAGAGAGAGAGAGAGAGAGAGATGAACTCAGAACCTCTTGGTACCGAGAGGTCCTGAGTTCAATGTGAGCGCATTTGTATGATTCGACAAAGAATTCGCAGCATATTGGGTGATGGATCGCATCCGTGAGGATATTCCCTCAATATACATATATTCACATAAATAAATGTCAATATATATATATATATAAATATATATAGCCCCCGAAGTCTACGCTACAACATATATATATATATATATATATATATATATATATATATATATATATATATATATATATATATATATATATATATATATATATATACATATATATATATATATACATATATATATATATATATATATATATATATATATATATATATATATATATATATATATATATATATATATATACTTATTTATAAATGAGAACATGACTTTCTGTTGGAACGTATACAGCACGTGATGTTGATAGGATGGATATTATCATCACTTGAATATACCACACCGTCGGGGAATCGAACCACGGGCCTTCTGCTTGATACATGAATTGCTCTCACAATCTGATCATTTATATACGGGTGTGCATATATATGTATACGTACATGTATATACATATATATTCATATATATATATATATATATATATATATATATATATATATATATATATATATATATATATATATATATATAGATATATTTATATATATATATATATATATATATATATATATATATATATATATATATATATATATATATATATATATATATGTGGTGTGTGTGTTTGTTTGTATTATGTTTCATCCGTGCCATACTCACAGTGAACTTGTTATCGAGGGTCAATGTTCAATATGATCAACTTTTAATTTATGTATCAAATAGTATTTGGAATCGACCATTACACTTTGCATACCTCCCGAGCTTTAAAGCTTGTACTTTGACAGTGTTCAATTCGCTCGTATTCTCCATATCTCTTATATTTAAGCTTCACCATTCATGCTTGATAGTATGAACAATGGAACTTTCGATGATATTGTTATGATCCTCATTCCAAGACTCTCTAAGTCTAAGCTATACAAATGTGATATTCGAATGAGCCTTTAACGACAAGATTTTCTATGAAAGATAATATTATATTATAGACATGATGACAATACTCTCATCCAACTTCTCATAAGAAGAAGGGTAATAGAAATACGTGAATTGTCTATCAAATATTTTTCACTCTATATCAATCGACGTTATTCTAAAAGCATCGAATTGAATTTGTTATCTGAAGTATAGATGCTGTCTCTGTTCAAAGTGTATTTTCATTCATATCAATGCATTAAATTAAATGTCTTCATTAAACCATGTGAAAATAAAAAGAGATTATGAATGCAAGATATCGAAGATTCATTTCTTACTGCTTCTACATTGTGTGACTGCATTAACCTACTTGCTCTCTAATGATATTGGTGGACTTGTAGTACAGGAATTATCAACAAGGGAGTAGCTCAAACTGGCAGTTTAAAGTTGTTATCACCATGGTTACTCTGATTTGTTTTCACCAACTGTCGGATGAATGCTAACTGGACCTGATTATTACCGGGCCTTATAAGTTTGGTGTTCGGTTGGTCTATAAAACCACCTAGTTGATATGCAGTTCATTCATTCACCAAGTAATGTCCCTTTACACTTTTATCAAATACCTCATCCTGCATTTTGTCATCACATTTTTATCAGATTTTATATTCAGAATGTAACTGATAGTGCGAGCTATCATGAAACCATAATACAACTTGGACGTACCAACTTTACATTATTGTTATTTTGAGAGAGGTGCCGGGTTATTGAAAAAAAGAATCGATTTCTCGATGGTACTATTCACTGAGATATATTGAATTTCTTCATTTCAAAATGAAACTCCCAGCCCAAATGGTATTTTTTCTGTACTTGCCCTCGTTAATATCAAAATGTTTTCGCCAAGCAACATGGAAGGAAATAAAAATAGCTTGACTGGGGACACATTTTTAAGCGCTTTTTGATTCTGTTTTGAGAATATTTGGCTTATTACAGATTCTTAATGACAACATTTTGCCGTTAATACACCTCCGAAGATATGTTCTTCAAATAAAATCATATTGATTGAACATTCTTATGGGAAAACAGCTAATATTATCAATGTATGATTCTAGACAAATTGCCTTCATGGGCCTTCTATCCCTACTTCATGGTGCTTGATGATCCCACGAACAGCTAGCTTTTATGTGGCTATACGAATGAGGAAGTCATGGCAGTTAAAGGGGGTAGCCACAGCATGAAATTCATTTTTGGAACAATTTTTTTTTCTTTCAAGTATTGTTAACGATTGTTCGAAGAATTCGTGACCGCAGCTCACATTTGTGTTTTGTTTTAATATTTCAAGATTTGAATGCAACACAGACGGTTATGCGTAGGCCTACTGTGCCTATATGCATATTAAGTATTGAAACTTCAGGTACGTTTTCACAACAACTAAGTTTTTTATGACCTGTAACAACATAACTCAAAAACTACTGATCTGATTTTTAAAAAAAATTGTTCTAAAATGTTTATTTTAATTGCCATTTTAGTGTTAAGCAAAACTATGGAAATAAGAAGTACATATGAATATCCAGATGTGAATGTGTGGCCTCAAAATCATATATGATCTGTATTAGATATGAAATGATTGATTATTTTACTAAAAATTGCAATAGATTCTTTCTGGAAGTTCACAAGATAACAGTGTGTATGACAAACAATGTCCACTAAAATTCAACTAGATGGATGCATTTTCGTAGATTCGTGGCTGCATGTTTGTTTTTTTGAAAAAACATAGTATTACTCAAATTATATTATATATATTTTTTTTTTCAATTTTATTCTCGGATTTTGTGAGCAATAAAATGATGGATATAGTGTGAAAGTTTCAATGATTTATGGTGGTTGGTTGAGTGGGAAATAATTCCTACATTTAGTCTTAATTATCCTATTCCATTCTGTGGCTACCGCCTGAAAGGACATTTAAAGAACCCATGACAAATCCGAATCGAAGCATAGCTTAATGTCATTTTCTGAAGCGATGCCGTAGCTAAATGAGCCACGGGTGGAGTTACTTCCCATTTGATAATGCTATCCACTCGCTCATTATATTCAACCAATCATTTTCTGTTCAGAAATGATAATATCAGTGACAAAGATTGAAAATTAATGTTATTTTAAGAATATCTCAAAATGATGCTTAAACCTTAACTAATCTTCATTTATTGTCTTACACTCCATCGACAAGTTTGCTGAGACGTAATGTTCAATGTATTGTTTGGGATGAGCATTCATTCTATAGCATCAAAATCGAGAATTGATAAAATACTGCAAACTATTCGAAAATAGATCCCCGACTGCTAATTCAAAGATTGGTGAGCGTATTGTTTATTTTTCAGGAAAGAATATTATAACGTCTGTTTTGAATCATGGATGTCTCACAGCCGTTTCTGATGGACAAGAATCGAAGAGTCTTCTTACAAAGATAACGATAACACAGCCGCAGAATGAAAGGAGAGGTGTGAGTGCAGTTTGTTATCCACACAATTTTGTATACAGACATCTTGAAAACAGATAGATTTCTTCCAAAGGCAACCCACACACAGAGATTTTTTTTTCATTATCCATCTGTGTATGAATGATAAAATAAAAGGCTTACATTAAAAATCTGGGAGAAAAAAGTAAAAAATTCCGAGAAAAGTTTGAAAAAACTTTTCCAATTCGGAAAGTACGTTTAACCGTTACGTACAACAAAACCAGTAGATATTAGCACGGAAATAATAATCGATACATTGGTTGAGTACACCTTTCTCTATCGGATGAATCAAATTTCATCAGCAACCTATGACCGTCTTGATACAAATATAAACATTCTCTCACATTGATTCACAACAAAAAAATGGCGTGACTTTTTCTGGTCTTGTATGCCAAGCGCATATGATTACACTGTTTATTTTCAATCTAGCCCGAAGAAAGTTGTTTTACGAACACATCGATAGCATACACGATAAAACATCTCAAGAATTAAGTTATCAAATTATATTTGTAACGCGAGATTCATATTTTTTTTTACCATTTTCAGTGTCACTTAAATCGTATAAACATCCATAGTGGCTTTCCTGATGAACGTATTCTTGTGAAACTGCTCAACACCATGCAGAGAAGTACCTTCTGAAATATTGTCGAATCATAATAAACATTCACAATATGTTCACAAATAATCACCCTGGTGGGAACTTTTTGCCCCATGGAGACTGGGGACGCCTTAATTCCAAGAAATAAACAAATGTGTATACACTTTCGGTTGCCTTCAGGAAAGTGGTTGAAGAGTGACTCAAGCTGAAAACGATGCAGTCTAACTACCGTCGAGCCCTCTGAGATGTTACCAGCCGAAGAAATAGGCGATATGTCACTGATCTGTATGTTCTTCACTGCCATTGCAAACTATGTATAATGAAAACATGGTTTCCGTTGCGAGCAACGATGATGCGATATTTTACTCGCTAGAGTGAACCTTGGGAAAGATGTGTGCAGAGTGTATTTGTACTACACATACAGTGATATGGTGTAATACAACATCCAGAATGTTCAGTCTAGGAAAATGAGTTGCCATGAATAAATTGAAATCCTCAAAAGGCTTTCAATCAATTATTGACATATTTAAATATGTAACTACAAAATCATATGATATACTCACGCCTGGAAAGCCTGCATTTGCTAAGTATTACGTGTGAATCAAATTAAACACATAGTGATATGAGATGTTTCTTCAACAAATGGTAAGTGTATAGTGAAAGATATGTGAAACCTGCGACTATTGTCTCCAACTAAAGCTCCAGTTTGAAACCACAACTATCTATTTTACTTCTAGATTCAAGTGTGGATGAGTAATAATCTCGCAGTGGAGGACAGTGCTTGTGAATTTTAAGAAGGAAAATTGTATCAAATAATTCTGTCAATATTCACAGATTCGATAGTATTATTCTCAACCTGGTCTCATCTGACTTAGTAGAATAATTGCAATGTTTATTTAGTATGTCTACTAGTTTACGTTCTACTGGGAACATATTAATGCAGTTGAACGTAGCATATAACGAAATGAAATGAAATGTTTGTTTCATTCTTTATTTGACTTTTGTGTTTTCTGTAACTTGTGATATGAAATGAATGGAGCAGAACGAAAAAAAATTGAATCTAAAAAATGAAATGAAATCTTCGATACATCATGAATTCTAGTTTGTTCAATATTCCATCCTACTTGAATTTTATATTTGACGTATAAAACGTCAAAAATTTCCATATAAGAATTTGGTAGAAACGAAACTCTCAAATTGCATCACTCATCAAAGTATTTCTTGCCAGGCCTGAGTGTCAGTGAAAATCGTCGTTTTCCATAAAGGACAACATGTCAATGAGAACGCCTTATTGCGCTCTTGGTGTGATGATATTCCCATTATTTGGGTTTATCACGATGTAATTGGTCTGGCCATATCGGTCCTTATATTCATTTCATGTTTTTTTTTTTTCATAACATCGAAACTTGATACAAAATCATTGTTCCCCAATTAGGGCTAAGGATGAAAAGTATGATCGTTTGGACGGGGCACCACAAGGGCGATCTTACCACCCATTTTAATTATTTAAAACCAATGAACTTCAACACCAGGACTGTGCTGTTGGTGACCATAACTTTTTTGTTGTTTTTAGTGCCGAGTTTCACCGTTTTTTTCCGTCGCTTATGTACCATACTATGTTTTACTGAGGTTCGTTTCATCTTCATCATCTTTGAAATACAAACGTCATTTATTTCATACCTATAGCCTCCATTCGATCATGTTGGTGGAAGTGCCGTGCTCCGACTGTAGAATTCCTGTTTTGTTGACGCAATATTATCATCGAGTCATTTATAATTGACTTGATGGATGTAAACTTTGAAGACTCACGCTTGAATGAACAAATTATTGAATTATGTTGATTATTTATAATGATTGTGTAGGCCTATTATTATCTACCTGGCATGAGAGGGTAACAGCGCGCTCAATGTGACAAAATTGGTGATAAAATAATGTGTATAGCATCAATTTTCTGGAATGTCATTGAGGTTCATGAGCCATATACCAGTAGCACCCCCCCCCCACTCCACTTTCTTGAATTGTAAACTCTGGAAGCTGAATGTCAATTAGCTCCCACACTCTATTTAACAATTTCGCTAAACCCTCTCGGAGAATTTAAATCGATTCAGAACAATAATTTTATGATCAGTTCGTTTATTTTAACTTTTACTTATCTATTCATATATAATCTTTAGTGTATGATTCATACTATAGGCGACAATCATGTGAATTGAGAAATATTCAGGGCACCTGAAAAGCGTACCGGAATAAAGTCGACTCGGTTGCGTGAAATGAGTTTGGGTGTCTAACCTTACCTGAACCCTGAACACATCCCATTGGGAAGTACTCCAAAGCCAATGTCACACAACTGAGTCGACTTTATTCCGGTATATGCTCTTCAGCGCCACCAGATATTCATGTATTTAATTTTAACAGATTCAAACTTCAAATGTTTCTACTGAACTAATACACATTTACCTCTCACTTGGATGTCATGAGTACATGTATATATATATATATATATATATATATATATATATATATATATATATATATATATATATATATATATATATATATATATATATATATATATATATATATATATATATATATTGGGTTTTAACGACGCACTATACTGATGGCTACGATCTATTGGCGTCGGTAGATGATGAATGTGATGATGGGATGATGAGATTGAGATGAAAGGTTATTTCATTAGGTATTTTGTATGGTGGGAAGGAGTCGGTCGTGGCCTGTTGTTAAGGAAACATCCCAGTATTGACCTGAACGACAGAGGGAAACCACGAAAAACCCCTGTCAGGATGGTCGACCATGGCGGGAATCGAACCCCGGTCTCCCGAATGACGGTTCAGTGTGTTACCACTCGGCCACACATATATATAAATATATATATATATATATATATATATATATATATATATATATATATATATATATATATATATATATATATATATATATATATATATATATATATATATATATATATATATATATATATATATATATATATACATTGAGGTTTGACAAAACGATATAGGTATGGATTTTCCGAATTTTCTGATTTTCCCTGAGAAACCTGTCGAAGCGACATTGCTAAAAAAAAACATAGGGATCTATTCTGGTACCACACCAATTCCAGTGAGTTTCACTTCGTCTGACAATGGTCTTACGATCTGACCTGTATCCCGCGTACAAAAAGAAAACATACAAACGAAACCGGTACGTGGAGAATATGCTATACATGGAATAGAAGTCTTCGCTATTATCATCTATAACTTTCAACCTATTCATACGCTGTAAATATACCTATGATTTTATCAGAGTGGCAGTAGAAATGGTATTGTTGCTCTCATAAGAGACGTTTAGGTTGATCGGTTCAATTCCCTTTGACAAGAAGATTGTGTGCAATACGAACAAACATTTGTGAAACTATAACTAGCTGTACAATTCATTGATATCCCACAACAGAAACAAGCAAACATCTAGTTTATTAATTGATTAGACAAACAAAAACATAGAATAGATTTCTCTGTCGTTAATTGACGTATCGCTCATTCGTGTATCCAACATTTAATATGTGAAACGTATATTTTAACAGAATGGGGATACTGATAGGTTATAATTCATTCTCAGGAACATTTGGCATAGCTTTTGTGAGCATAACTTTTCAATTCCGAAATGGACATTGAAATCAGTGTAATACTTCTTTTTCAGGCTTTTTATCTTCGATCTGAACCCGTACCCAGTGGTTCAGTCTATCATTTCTTTTCTTAAAGAGAGTCTGTCATTTCTTAACTAAAACTGGAATGCCTCTTAAAGATTCTCGAAATAGCCACAGTCAAAAGTGGTGATAAAATGAGTTGTTAAAATGGTAGTGATTCTTCGTAAAACTAATGACTTTTCGTAGCTAGACTCCCTACCACATAAAATTGAAACTTAGAACTAACTCTTCCAATACCAATGCTTCCTCGAGGTGGCATTTTACTTTCGACCTGAGACGTGTAGCCGAATTGTAAATACACTGAACCGTCATTGAGGAGACCGGGGTTCTATTCCCGCCTGCATGGTCGACTATCCTGACAAGGATTTTTCGCGGTTTCCCTCTGTCTTTCAGGTCAATACTGAGATGATTTCCTAATAACAGGCCACGATCGACTCCTTTCCACTATCCAAAAATATATACTGAAATAATATTTCGTCTGATCATCCCACAATCTCATATATCATTTCACCAACGCCAATAGATCGTAGTCATCAGTGGAGTGCGTCGTTGCACCCAATATGAATAGAATTTTCGACGTGTTGTTACGCCAGCTCGAGACGGGCATCAACCCGAACCCTTATCTTCGGGAACTATTAACACCCGCTATTAAATACGGTGGAGTGTAAATGGACAAAGAAGGGGCGGAAAGGTACTGCGCTCAGAACAGTGCTATATATAGGTGGTTCAGATTGCCTGCATGGATGGCCTTTAACTTTTTATCATGAAGTACTCCCCCTGTCGTCTCCACCCCCCCCCCTCCCCCCCCATCACCTAATCGGATACAATCCGCCTATAACTATACGGTACCGAGAAAAAGTGTGGTTCCAAACGCATTCAAATGCATGCAGCACATGTACCATCTGTGATGTTAAGAGCTTTATAGAAGTAGAGCTAAGCAATAATATGGTCCGATGCAATATAACCACGTCGTTGACGCGCCGTTAAACCCCAATAATCATTTATCCACTATCAGGGTGGTAATAGAGAACAGAGTTCTCATCAATAGGGATCGCTCGTCTATATATAGGGTATTTTCCGACTATGTGAAGTTTATATATATACATATATATATATGTATATATGTAAATATATATATATATATATATATATATATATATATATATATATATCATATATATATATATATATATATATATATATATATATATATATATATATATCATATATATATATATATATATATATATATATATATATATATATATATATATATATATATATATATATATATATACACATATATATATGCATTCAATCTATATCTGCATATTTGTTATTCATCCATTATGTAACGCATTCTATCATTATATTTTATTTATATTACTGAATATTTCAACCATCAAAATAAGTATTGACCTAACATTAGGTCATAGTTACGTGCGCACTTCTTCATGTTCCGCGTTTCAGAAAATTTGAGATGATTCAGCCACTTTTGGCAAAAATGATCTTTTTCTCTGCCAACATGTTTCATGGGAATTCAACATACACTATCTCCTAACATTACATTTTTATGGAACTAATTATAATTATGCATCCCATATGCTTTTATCGAGATTTCTATCTTGTGTATATACTTTGTAACCGTGAACGGTCATTCAATAAGTTATCAGTATTTGACCTATCATTCGGTGGTGTATTTTCCGCACCTATATTAATTAGCAGTCATGTGCATACATACTATTGACGTCTCCATCTGGAGTCTTCATTTGTTCATCAGCCTTTCTTCGAAACAAATTGACTGTCCTAATCCATCGAATTCATTCAACTCTTTCGCTATTGTATTATAATCAGAGCGAATAGATACATTCGAGTAGGATAATAGAGTTGTAAAATTATTCACTCTCCTCCGTTGACAGACAATTTCCAATGGAAACGACATCGAATACCGATCATCTTTCGTTGCTGATCTCTTAGCCCAACAACAAAATAACAATCCAAAGTGAATATTAAGTAACTCGATAGCAGGATTATGTTATCTAAAAGTACCTTAGGGGCACTGAACAAAATACACCCCATACTGAAAATATATAATGCACCTTCATATTCTGTATGTTAGTATTGAAGTTCCATGCTCGTTCGAACTATATCCTCCGCCTAAGCTTCAATTTAATGCTTCAGTAGTGAAATGGAGAGGCAAAATGTGATTCCTTAGAGACTGTGTAGGCCTCTTGTGTAGGCAAATTGAATAAAGTAGGCCCCGAACGGAATATGAAATTATGAGCCAGTATTTCAAGAAGTTTTGAATTGAATAATGAAAATGTTACCTCATGTAAACATTGGGCTACGGATCATCTCAATCTTATGCGAGATTTTTGCAGTGGGAGCTTTTCTTTAAAGAACGTAGAACGTAGAAAATGAGGGAGAGAAAAATGTTGTATTTACTTTTTGATACTGTGCTGTGAGTTTCCTGCTTGTTTGTTTTTCCCCACCCAATATGCTAACCATTTATTATGATAATATACTGCAGGGTAAAAAGGTAGACAACAAGTGCAACAATGAATTATAGTCAAGTTTGTATCAACAAATTATAAAAGAGAATGGAGGGTGTATTTTCTAGCGATGTAAAATAATAAACAAGGGTACATATGAAATGATGAAAGGGGTAGGTTTTGTATGTCTACAACACGAATATATTGAGAATCTTTTTTTTTCACTCCAATATAAATACCAAATTATTCTATGCACATTGTCACTTTTTGTAAATCAATCTATTTCGTTTCGCTCAGCAAATACATTAAAAATTACAACATCGTTTCAACAGCGATCTCCGAATGTCACAAAAGTATAGGCCTACACAGATTTTCAAATCCTATTGGAACCAAATAGAATGTGAGCTCAGAGCGCAGCATGTCGTCAATGTGTGTGTGTGTGTGTGTGTGTATGTGAGGGTGTGTGTGTGTGTGTGTGTGTGAGGGTGCGTGTATGTGTGTGCACGTATGCTTTGTGTGTTTTATGTCAGTTATTCTTTTGATATGCCTTGTCAAAGAACTAGTGTTGAATTCCACCGCCGTGGGATGCGACGAGGTTTTGCCAAATGCCAATTAGACATGGTATTTCTAGATCTCTCTGCTCATCACCCTTCCCCCCTTCCCCCCCTTTCCCTCATCATCCCACCCACCCAAGTCCCAACCACAATTCCATTCGGTACGTTTCACGTGAAAATCCCATTGGGTTTTAATAGTAATGGAGAATCGATACAATTCATGTCTTCTACCTTCGGCCCTGTCTGCCTATGCTTGCAAGTCAATTTCCGTCGTGTATGGCTAGATTCGAATGGTATGTCTACTAATTACGAGTAAAAGACAATTTATATCTGCATGCCGAAGTCCGCGACTCCTGTGTGGAGTTAGCGACCTCCAGAATGGATAACAAAGTGTATACTCGGTGTGTAACTCAAGTGTTTAAATATACTAGAATGATAGAATCACCTCGATATGAAACCTGTTGTTTGAAATTAAGTGCAGTGGAATATTTGCTACGTGCGTGATTATTATTAGTGACAAAATATGGTTCTATTTTTCAAATTGAGAAACCTATGAAATGAACAACAAACTTTCAAACTGCATGTAGATGTGTGACAAGCAGCTAGCCAGTAGTATACATGAAATGGAAGCATCAATATGAAATCTGACATTATGAAATTGATTTGATTATAAACATTATTTACTAAAATGAGTCTACTCAAACCTATTTCATTATACACATTCATAGTTGACTTCGTGAGGAATATGATCCCATTTCCTGATGGTTTGCACTGCTGAGTATAGATCTCCTCATCGATTCATTGCATGGTGTCATTGGTGATTGGGAAAAGTGACTACGGATTCAAGAACTGTGGAAATAACGAAAAACATCAGTCAGAAAGACAGGAGGTTGATTTACTTATAAGTTAAACGACCGTCTTTCATTTTCTGAATCTCATTTTTCATCCGTTGCTATGCTAAGTTGAACGCATATGAGTATTTATGTGAAGAGTTATTTCACTCGATGTTTTTTTTATCCGCCCGTGTACTGGAGTGAGATAAAGAGCGGAGAGAGGTCGGGGGTGGGGTAAGCAGGAACAACTATATTCAAATGTATTTTCACTTCTAACTCTTCTAGTTAAATATATGCGATATTATTCGAATCCTCTTAGCATTCGTATCGTCCAGCATCCGGTGATCGTATATATAAGCTTATATATTATTTTTATTCCATAAGAAACTTAACAATAGTTTAAACATTATTTATGTATAAAAAATGAGCGTATAATTCTGAAGTTGAATAATGCAAAGTGTGTTATTTCTAAATCACGTATCTTGTTTCGTATCCTATGACTCCCCATGATCTTGTCATACCAGGCGCCTTGAATAATGCCGTGGTGCTATATGTTGTATTAGATGGCCGTTAGCTATAGTCTTACATAAGCCGTTCCTGTCCGGACTTTAATGAATTACTATAATCTTTCATTGTACGATCTGCTGTGTACAATTCACAAAAAAATCTTAATCGGTAGTTTATTCTATAATCTGTTATTGTAGATGACGCGAAATGAACTCATTGGAGAAGTAAACGTATACTATAAATCTGGGCGTGATTAGACTATAAGCAGTAATGCCAAAAACCTCATTTAGAACATTTCATAATAAGCTACCCTTCATCTTATTAATGCGGAGTGAAAAGAAGCAAGTATAAAGTTATGATATTTCGTATTCGTTCGTATCTTGTTCCATTAGATGATATAATATAATGAAATGAAATGTATATAATTAACTACATCATATTAACCCACAACTTACTTGATTACAAATCCTTTATAAATATAAAACAAAATACAGAGAGCTCAATTGAACGGTGAAGTTGAACATCTAACCAGTTACAATTAAGCTCAAATACCGTAAATAATAATCCATTTCTGATCAAAGTGCTTTTCCTGGTTGAATAATGTGACTAGTATCCATTAGTGATATTTATCATCAAGCGAAGAGTATATCCTCTAAATACAACGCAAATATAGCAGCAGTATATGCATAAAATGTTCGAACGGAAAAATAAATAATTATTTTGAACATTTGAACGATTCAAACTATTATAATAATAATGATGATAATAATAATGATAATGATTATATATTTCTTTATTCAGCAAAAAAGCAAGTACATATAGTTCACAAAAACCTCCACAAAGCCTATAACACAGGCTTAACTGTGGAAATAAATGAATAAGTGCATGTCTTGCATAATAATAATGCATAATATGCATATAATAATATTAATAAATAATAATAATAATATATTTATCAGTCCAGAATATTATTATTAAACATTGATCAACAATTGTAATTGTGAATAATTTTCAATCAATAGTATTGGATATTTATTTTTTCATCTGTCTGCGTCACAAATTGCAGCGCACATGCATATAAGCATGATAATTTGTGAGTTGAATAACCACTCTTGACCCATTTTATTTGATATCTTTCAAAACCCACTCAGGAAATACCATACTGAAGGGTTAATTCTAAATTGATTTCATGTAACTGATGCAATCTTATTCTCACCAATAAATATGATATATCATTTAATCAGTGAAAGAAAGCGAAGGGAGAGAAGTCAAAACGGTGACTGAATCGCTCAAGGCTTGAACCTGAAATTAGCTCACTTTACAGTTGAAAGTGGACAAATCTCTTCGAGAGTCATGATATTGGTAAACTTCTGTTGCAATATTATTTTCCTGAACACATACACACATGAGACGATGTATCAACTATCAAGGAACAACCAATTTATTGAATAGGTTTGACGAAAGACGATGTCAAAGTGTGAACTGGGAAAACGCGGGATTTGCGTTGTGAGATGAGCTTAGAAGTATGGAAATCTAGAATGAAAAATATTTCGTCAGATCAATCCACATCAATGGACCTTGGATTACTCTGAACGTTCAAAAACCTTATACCTGCAACTTGTTGATATTTATAGTGATGCCACCTGTCGCATATACATTTTGCAAAACTAATTGTTCCCAACCTTCAATAAAATGGATACTTTTATTGCGTTTTCTTTGTTATTTCTCATCCGAATGTTGTCAGTCACTGAAAAGATCCGTAATTATGATTTCCATATTCAGTGGAAATTTTGAAGTTTTTGAAAATTATCCACATTTCAAGTATTTTCCATCCGTATTATTCTTATGAGGATTACTCCAACTTTCTGATTTCTTTCCGGAAAAAACTTGTAACCAATTTTTCTGAAAAACAATCCCAACCTATTCTGTATGACAGAAATATGTAGAAAAAGTTTCGAATCGATAGGTATTTTTTCCTGACCTGTATGCCGCGCACAAAATTACAAACAAAATAAAAACATGAAAACGAAGCCCATTTTTCTCGGTATGTGAAATGGAATCTTCGCTACGCTCATCTAATCAGAATCGTCATGAATGAATGACACTTTCAATCCACATGACAGAAAATGTCACATCAATAAATTTCCATCCGTCACATCTTGAAAGATCTTTGATCAGAACTCCTGTATTTGATGTGTCATTGTTCTAGTATTATTGATTTGTTAGTGTTGGCCATATACTGTACTTGTGGGTGTGAGTTCATCTCTCATCATCCCTCTCCCCTCACACCACCCCCTTTATCAACATCTTATAAACCACCCTAGCTCCTTTCTTGCAGACAGGCGTGACCTCACTTCACACTTGGCTACCCCTTGGGAGTGTTGATCCAGTCGCTCCTCAGACCATACGTCGCCAGCTTAGAGAAGCTAAAGGTGGCGGTCTATCTGTCCCTAAGGCGGCGAATGGTAAATCCGTAGTGGATGGTATTTGTCGTGACATCTAACCCGGAATCAAGTTTTCGAAGTTCAGTTTGGTTTTAACTTATAAGTATGTCATTGGATAGTTTAAACAAATATTTTCAATCCGTATTTTTATTGAAGAAAAATATTCATGGTTCGTTTCTTGATATCTCAAAAAATGGTGATTTGACAAAAACTGGTTTCGTGTTGTGAAAAATACAAATCCAATACAAAATATATACAAAAATACAAGAAGCCTACAAGGCTATAGGCTACACGAGAAGCCAATACAAAATACACAACGTAAATACGTTTTGTATGAACTTGACTAGTTTCATGAAATAGATCAACTTTTGTCGTCGAAACGTCACCACTGTCGTCGAGATGTCACCACTGTCGACGTCGTCTCTTATCCAACTGTGACCTTGACGATGGAAGGCTTGTGTTTACCCTGTGTGGCCCAGCCAGTAAGTGTAGTAGATCTAATGTGAATTTTCCTGAAGGTGAACGTGGCGACGCACTGTGGGATGATCACGAGCATGCCCGCTTTTTTCTCTCTCTCTCTCTCTCTCTCTCTCTCTCTCTCTCTCTCTCTATGTCTTTCTCTCAGTGAGTCAAAAATATTGAGTCATGTCCGTAATAGCACATTCACATCAAAAATCTGTTTTCACTTTCTATTTGAATGGAGAAGAATATAGTGCGAAAGCAACACATCTTTCTCATATAGACCTACGTACACTGTGAATGATATAAGTATGTGGATGTCGACTATTTATATATGAACATATAAATATATATATATATATATATATATATATATATATATATATATATATATATATATATATATGTATATATATATATATATATATATATATATATATATATATATATATATATATATATATATATATATATATATATATATATATATATATATATATATATATATATATATATATATATATATATATATATATATATATATATATATATATATGAATATATATATATATATATATATATATATATATATATATATATATATATATATATATATATATATGAACATCGACAGAGGTGTCGATCGTTACTATATATAAGAGAGCTCGGTATAAGCTCGGTAGGGGCCTATCTGTATGAGTATCGGTATAGCTTAGAGGAAGAGTAGTCAACCTGGAGTCAGAGGGTACTAGGTTCGTATTCCGGTCTGGATAAAACTCACATTGCTCGACTATTACATATATGCTTATGACTGTATGTATATACATATATGAATAGTATATATACGTTCATCTAAACTTTTACGAATTCAGTACTCATTCGTATGTAATAAATTAGCAGAAACTTCATTATATTCAGAAATGATGGACTATGTTACGGTTGAAATTGTCATGGAATACTAATGTACTTTTTGTTATTGCATTCTGAGTAAATGATAAATATAACTATGTAGGCTCATAAGTGGTTCTACGTATAACAGTAAAATGCAGCCACCCCATTGGCTCAGTCAACTATAGCACTGCGCTAGGTAGGGCGTGGGTTCGAGTCCAGCATAAGTCATGGATTACTGTGGGTGTCCTTTCACCTATCATCACTTCATCGTTTCATCATCTCCCGCTAATTCGTTCCCCCCGTATAACATAGCTGTAGGTGGGGTCATTGAGCAGGATTGAAAAAAAAATTGTGGTCTGTTCATAATCATATAGGCCTATTCATAACTGTTCTCCACATACTGATGAATAATACTGGATTCACCAGTAAACAAATAGAATCGTTCTTACTGCATGTTCAATTTTTTTCTCAGGAACACAGCATAAACCATTCGAAAAGGTATATACAAATATACAACAATAACAAGTTTTTTTTTGTGAGAGTGGAGGGATTTTATTTTATTCATCGAGATATATCTATCTTCCTGAACGTGAAATAAACTTATTCACAGATAAGCTCAGATTTTATGAAATTGACAATGATTCTATTTGACGCCTGATTAAAGCACAATGATGTGTGTCATATAGTATGTCAGTTAACGTTTCTAGCGCTGATAGTTTATTACCGTTGACTTCTTGAACGTCTGTTTCTAATCATCGCCTATTTTCTTTTCACCTTAGTTTACGTTATAGTCTTTGTATTCTTTGTATTCTTTCACCTTATATTCTTTGCTTTTGTGTGAGAAACTATTATATCATGAGAAATGAGAATCACTTAATAACCTATTGAAAAGATGTCAAGTTTATTGCGGTACAAATGGTATTAGGCTACATTTATACTTGAACAGTGTCTGGAAAATTATTTCAGAATACAAAATATCTACCTACTCACATGTGTGAAGCGAGCTGAAAAAACGGATCGATGTCAAAGAGAACACGAAATACTTAGAATTATCAGTAATAAACCACATTCATGTAGGCCTAATAACATGATGATATTCTCAACTTCTCATTCGAAAAGTTATTCAAGCCAGCAATATATTAAATATGAATCCCTTCTTCTTTCTTGGAATTTTTACAATCTCTCCACTAATGTATTGCTGGTGATCTATCCGTCGTCTACCATGTGTTTATTCTGCTACATTCTGAACACCATGCATGGCTGAACAAACCTGGTATTGTCAATGTAATATTCTTCAACATTATTAACATGCCGAAAATGTCGTTTCTAAAAATGGAATCTGCATAGAAATACATTTCAGAATGAAAATATAATCAAAGTGAGGGATGACCAGTTGATTTGATCATAATCAAACATTCAGTCGTCAGATTGCATTGATTGGCATCAGTTTGAGACTGTTCCTAAGCATATTCCAAAGATCATAAACATAACGAATACACTATAATATATTTTCTATATTCTCTATCCGGTGTAATGCCACGAAGATAAGCGCTGAAATATATAACATTGTCATTCGGTATTAAATTCTGTGAAAGGACTTAACAATATAAGACGGTATTAAATTTCAGTTTTCCTTCGAATCACGTTTGTTCATATGGTAGCAAATGTATATTAAATATATAAACCAATTGATCAATCCAATCAATCTGACACTGAGCCTTAACCGGCAGATTTAGTTGCAACGAGTGTCTCATTCTAATCTAGTTTATATCGGAGATCACATATGAAAAGTTGCTTCATATCAAAGTTGATTTTCATTTTTGTATACCCTTTCTTTAATCCAATGTTTTGACATATATAGCTTTTATAGCTTCTGAACCTTTCGTAGACGGGACGAAGTAGTTCCTGCTAAGGGCTATATATGCGGTGTTATATAGAAAGGATAGTAAATCATCACATAAAATTTAGTATTCAAGTTTAGGAGATAGGTTTTTATTCCATGGATTGCATCTGTGGCTGAGCACATAACATGCAAGGGCGTGCTGAAGATATATACGCAATAATTGAAAGGATAGATAATATATTAGTTCGGCTGATATATCCTCTCAGTAATGATGGGAATGATGGATGAATTGCCTATGTTAAATAATAGAATTATACTTCACTGTTTCATAAAGAATGAATATTTACATATTTTTCGTATTACTAGCTTATAATAAGGTGAAAATGAAGACATTATATTCGATGTGATAACATTTACATTTCAGAATTACCAATAAGCTTGCGTGTTTATTCTTGAAGTATGATGTATATATTTTCATACCGGTGTATCGTGGAAATATGGAATACTTTTGATCATTATTTTTGTTCCACTCAACTTGACAATGAAGCATTATTTCAGAGGGATACGCGGATGAAAATAACAATTTTGAAGTGGTTTGAAAAGTAATCGTGAAGTGGCATATCGACTAAAAAGATGTGGATACCAATCAAGTTTGTGAAGCCGCATTTACATTCATATATGAATATATATATATATATATATATATATATATATATATATATATATATATATATATATATATAAATATATATATATATATATATATATATATATATATATATATGCCTATATATATATATATATATATATATATATATATATATATATATATATATATATATACATATACATATATATATATATATATATATATATATATATATATATATATATATATATATATATATATATATAAACATATATATATATATAAATATATATATATATATATATATATATATATATATATATATACATATATATATATATATATATATATATATATATATAATATATATATATATATATATATATATATGAACATATATATATATATATATATATATATATATATATATATATATATATATTCATATATATATATGTATATATATATATATATATATATATATATATATATATATATATATATATATATATGTATATATATATATATATATATATATATATATATATATATATATTAACATCACCAATACATATCATCATGATATCATATATATATATATCATATATTCAATATGATATATAATATATAAATATATAGGTTTCCATAAATAAATACATTCATTTATGATATATACTGTTTCATCCAAAAATATTTATTATTTTCATGAATATATATATATATTAAATACATATATATATATATATATATATATATATATATATATATTTATATATATATATATATATATATATATATATATATATATATATATATATATATATATATATATATATATATATATATATATATATATGAATATGTAGTCACTAGTCATTGTTGGGGGCTGGGGGATGAGAAGTGCTGACAATTGCAATTTAAATAGTCGATTTCTATCGAACGGTATCTGAAACGTAGGCCTCCATTACAAATTAAGTCTGAATCGCTCAAATCTTGAATAGGGACCTACTGGAAAGTTTTCAGAAATTTAAAAAGTCCACGTACTACTAAACAGATTGAACGCAAAATTTTTCCAATATACATAGTTTATACGAACAACAGATTACTTTTAAAGTGGAGTATGTAAAGTTTGTCAAGTATGAAATACGTATCATACTTCCGAACCTTATTCAACTTAGTTTCAGCACTTAATAGTCATTTCATTAAGACATAGTCGTACCTTGATAATTCAAAAAACTAAAACTTGCTGTCATTGTCAGAGAGATAAAAACAAACTGGATGAAAATAGCTGGGGGAAAAGTAGTAGAATATAAATGAAGATATTAATGAACTCACACTCTTAGTTGAATCTCAATAAATTTTCGTAATTAAATATATTCGGTCATTTATATATAGTATCTATGGTGCACAACTACTACAATACCTTCCCTCGATCATACATTCGCATTCGCTAGCTTTTCACTTGTTTTCAATAGTTAGTGACATCAACCTTGGAACTTCGAAGTCACAAGTCCAAGTCATATCCCTAAATATGATCTCGTTGATGGAACACAAGAGGGGGTGTTCGCGATTGTCTGCAAACTCCGATGATATTATCGGGGAATAATATCTGAGATGCTTGAAATCATAGTTGGATAAGGCAGATTAAACTCGAATGACTTGGCAATCTCCAAAATAGCTCTCGTACTCTCATATTTCATTTTGATCGTATTTATCCCCCTATCGACAATTGATGCATCCTCACAATGATATGAAACACTGTTAATATGATGATGGCTTCAAGATAAGAATGCTCCATGGAACGTAAGCCTATTATTCGCAGTACAAAACGAATATAAAATCATTGGCATGCGTAAGAATAACATTTATCATATAATGTGCATCACGAACATCTCTCTCTCTCTTTGTCTCTCTATCTCTCTCTCTCTCTCTCTCTCT
>OZ023327.1:62942355-62982715 GCA_964007535.1 Brachyptera risi | reverse complement strand
TGGCCCTCGAGCGCGTGGATGACCTCCTAGTCTTCATTGTATGGTTACCGCAGTTATTTTAAGGGATGGAGTGGGTCTGACAATTTATTTAATACGGATACCACATCTCTCTCCCACTTGCACATAATAAATACTGCCTTGTGATAAGTGTTACCAGACTCATCGTAACGTGTCAACATCGGAATGTTATCATAGGATCGAGTCGATGATATTATATATAGGTAAGCACTAAGGGTGGGGACATCATATTTCTCATATATGCGTATGCCTTTTCCAGTGAAGGATGATACTTGTGTAGATGACTAAGCCGACATGCCATGTATTATACTCGTTCGAGATATAAAAACGTGCACAACATTTGGTATTACTGACCCCACCTTTCGACGGGTGGGCATCTCAAGATCTACTGAGGCCTAGATTCAGATAGACACGCCCACGTGTATCAAGCTGTAACTATCAGACGTTATCAGATGGAGAAAAAAGTCAAGTTGAGCTCACTTATGCATGAACTCTGCTCAATTGTGGAGGTATTGAAAACGAATGGCGACAATTTTCGCTGAATTAATAAACTGTCGCTGACGTATGGTTCCGGTCACTTGAAGTGGTTTAATCCGAAATTTGAATTTATACGTGAACAAAATCTACTCACATTTGAGCGCGAAATTTTGTATATACTATGCGTGGATTGCGTATTCACATTGTCTTATTCTAGTTTCAGTGCGTATAATATTATGATACTTTTTTCGGGATGCATTTTATTATAGCTTGACCCATCAAATCATGTGACATATATATATATATATATATATATATATAAATATATATATATATATATATATATATATATATATATATATATATATATATATATATATATATATATATATATATACATATATATATAAATATATATATGTATATATATATATATATATATATATATATATATATATATATATATATATATATATATATATATATATATATATATTATATATATATATATATATATATATATATATATATATATATTATATATATATATATATATATATATATATATATATATATATATATATATATATAAGTGTGTGTGTGTGTGTGTGCTGTATGTGACAACCCTGTGATTTTGGTTCAGTTCAATATTGGCTTGAATCAGTTAGAATATATATTTTGTTAGGTCAAGTTGGATTGATTAGGTGACATAGAATAGGTATAAGTATAGATTAAAGGTGGTGCGCGCAGCAATAACAAGAGCAACGTCAGCATGAGAGGGGGGAGCATTTTCAGAAGGTAGTCTGCAATTTTCTTATTCAGCCAGTTATATTTGCATCTTCTATGCTTGTGCTATTTATGCATTTATTGGAATTGGAAGTGAGACTGACCATTATTCAAATAACTTCATCACAATAACAAATCTCAAGTTTTCTATTCTGATCATTCTTAATCTAGCATAGGTTTTACCCATCCAACTCGTATATGTTGACGCATTACCATCAATTTAAAATAGACTCCCAAAATATATAGAAGTGGAGGTATCTTCAGAATTCAGATTTTCAAGTAACAAGTGCTATTCTTCTAAGTAGTTGTAATACAGTCCCCTTCTCACGTCCAAGTTGAAACTTTCACGCAGCCGTACAGCAATAAATGAGACTTTGGAAGTTTTTATGGGGGATTTTTTCTGGAAAATGTTAGATCAGCTAAGTTCTTTTCTTCAGTTCAGAAACACCATGAAAAGCCATTGAATGGCGTGCTTATTCTTTATTGGATCAAAGGATCATATTCAGAGCATTGTTCTTTGCAATCTGTCAGATGTATATTCTTCTTCGATACTATTTGAAATGATAGAATCATGCCTATATATTGGCATGTCTATGGCATTACCCGATGACTGTCCATGTAAACTGAATCTATGTTTTTCAAGCTGTGTTGTGTTTGATATTGGTAGCCATCACCAATACATTGATTCTTCATTGGTCCCTCTCGCTCTTATATATATATATATATATATATATATATATATATATATATATATATATATATATATATATATATATATATATATATATATATATATATATATATATTTATATTTATATAATTTTTATTTTCAAGCTTATGTGCGTGCATGGTTACTATAAAATTCAAGATTAAAGGGTAGAATGTGCAATATATTCGATGTACTCTCAATATACTGGTGACATACTGGCTCCCTCCACCATGGAAAGGGTCAACAGTACATCCTTGTTCATTGATCGATGTGTGATCGTCAACCTTGGATCAATTTAATTATCTTCAGGAAAAAGTTATGTAGTTTTTGTCACTGTAAACTACATCAATGTAGTTATGTAGTCACTGGAAACTTTCTGACAGGAAAAAAACTTCTCAATTCGCGGATAATTACTAAATATGGAAGGTTAAATGGAGTGTCTGCAACACATAAGAAAGACACTGTATATAGTCATTCTTATGATTCAAAATGTCTGTTGATTTATTGGAGAAGCTTTATTGAGACAGACTAGGAAAACGCAACTTAAGTTGTGAGATGAGCGATTTAATATATATAATGAGCATATAATATGATAGAAACGTAAACACACACACACACACTGTCATACACCTTGATTTTGAAACTATTACCTCACTCACTGCCTTCCTGTTTTATAAGTTGTTCATTCTGATCGCATCACGATTCAATTGGTTCAACCTGTTGTTTGTTTCTCTAAATGGCTTCAAAACGCTGATCGATGTAAAAATACTAACCATATTTTCCCATTGAAACAGCTGTTCCAATTGATGTAATTCTCTCCTCGGGATTATTTTCTTGAGAGTAGTTTTAAAAATTTCGAAATACTCTCTCAAAAAACATTGCAGCGTTTGAACCTCAGAAAAACTGTACAGTACCGGTATCGAGTTGGATGATGAAACATGTGAATGCCAAGCTTCATCAAAATGTGTGCTTCCGTTTAACCTCTCGAACGTGAATGAATTTTGAAAAAGAATCGTTTTTTCAAGTAAGGTAAAATTGAGTCTTCGCTTCACGCATACAATAACTGAGATTCAAAAACTATGGAATTACTTGAGTGATGTTCAAGGATACAAAGGGATAAGGCGTCAAGTTGGCGGAAAATTACGTCATATCTCATACTAGACCTGTCAAGTTAAAGCTAGCCACTTTAGAATAATCATCAGCATAATATATCGGTCAAAGCACAGTGGGAAACCAAATTACATTGGGAGGTAAACAATTTTGTTCTCGTCCTATTACCTCGACGCTGTATTTTTTTCTGTTAGTATTTATAGTATACAAATCAAATATCTAGTAGCAGTCAATTTCAAATATCTACTTAACAATTTGTTTTCGATCTGCGGTGTTTTCATTCAGTTCTCATTTCTATTCCATTCTCATATTCGATATGCATTTCTTCCTCTTAGAGTGACGTAATATTCAAATCAGTGGTCAAAGTTATAGTTGAGTCAGCAAATTGTCAACCTTTTTTCTACTTGATGCACTGAATCAGAGGACTTGACACGTAGAATTGTGATCCGACATGCTGAAATCTAGAGGAGTTATTGGAACGTCGTTTTGACATTGCTAACTTAGAGCCGACATGGTGCTAACTTGGCGCTTTACTTTGGGCGCGCATAGTTCCTTCTTTTGTTTCTTTTGTTTTATTATATGGCGATTGTGTATGACGTTTCTAGCAAACGAAAGTGCCTATACCTTGCCAATATTATCTTTGTGAGATGGTTAGACCAGTTTGGGTTATTTGGGAACATGATGTACAACGAGTTGACGCTCAACATTACCTGGAAACTTTCGGGTACAGCGCAGTCATTGCGGAAACATACAGAAATATTGCCTTATACTCTGACGGCAGTGTGCCAGTGCGCCTTTGAAGCAGAAGAACATCGTACACAATTTTACTTCATTTCCGATATTACATTGTTCCGTTACATTTCTAATCCATAACAATATAAAAAATACAGTTCTCTATTTATTTCCCATTCTTGGTGTTGACCGAACACTGTATTCGACATTAAAAAGCGTATCCGGGTTTTATTTTCAATGAATCGTCGATAACCGCAATTACGGATTCAGATTGAATCCTCGAACCGCAATTTTAATAAGATATCAAGTGTGAATATAGTTTCAACATATATGGTTTTCAATAATTTAGGTTTGGAATAGATTTGAAATAATATTGTAATGTGTATAGTTTGACAAATTTTCCACTTCCATCTGCTGTTTTCTATTGTTTAATGCGGCCCTCGGTAGCTCGGTCAGCTGAGCCACCGCTCCAGAAAGGCAGAAATTGAAGTCACCGTTGAGTGTGGGTTTTAGTCCCGCATAAGGCATGGGATTTTCTGAACGTCCTTTCACTTAGGCTATCATCACTTCATAGTTGCCTAATCACCCGCTCATTCGTACCCCCGTATAACCTAGCTGTATGGTGGAGTCATTAAGCAAACAATAATCATAATCCCCTTTATTGTTTCATACCACCTCGTTAGTTGTTCAGCTATCCACCTAACCACGAGTGGAAACGATCGTCTATCGACAAATAATTGTGAAAAGAGCTCCATAATTCCAGTGGGCTTGCGCAGGACTTTTCAATAGGTACGATCTCACTGCGAAAAATTGAAAATGCACTGTTCATTTCAATTTTTTTAAGGAAGATAAGGTTCATCACCTTATCCACATCGTTTTATTTTATTCTATGTTACCCCAATGTGCGCAATTTATTTGTGAAAGAATAAACTGGAATTCAGTTTGAAAACATGATTGTATGTAAATTTTGTACATTTACGTTCAAATATAGGTACTAGAATGATATGTCCAATTTTGCCTACACTCCTAACGGCAATGAATTCAAGGCAATAAGATACACAATCAATTACCACAAGAATGTATCATTTTTGTTTGTTATTACTGATGTATCAATTTGGTGGAATAATATATTACAATTTTAAAATGAAAAAAGGTTAAAAATTCCAAGAAAATTTTGAAAAAACTAGTGTAAAAATACGTTGAACCGTTACACACAAGAAACCCCGTAGATAGTCAGCATGAAAATGATAACTGATACATTGGTTGAGTGAACCTTTATCTATCAGATAAACTAAATTTTATCATCATTCCTATAACCGTTTTGATAAAAATGAATAGTTTCTGTTACCTTGATTTACAACAAAACATGGCGTGACTTTTCCTGGTTCTGTATGCCAAGTGCATACGGTTATACTGATTATTCTCAGTTAAGCTCAAAGGCATGTGTTTTACAAACATATCGATACCATACACGATAAAATATCTCGAAAAGTAATCAAATATTATGTTAGTAACGCGAGATGTGTGTCTTGTGACCATTTCCATTGTCAATTGAAGCATAAACAATCGTAGTTACTTCCCGGATGATCGTATTATTGTAAAACTGCTTCACACCATGCAGAAAAGTATTTTCTGAAATGTTGTCGATTCATAATAAACATTTACAGTATTTTCACAAATTATCAGCCTGGTTGAATTTTTTTGTCAGATGGAGACTGGGAACTCCTTAAAGAAGAAAAACTCAATTTCGCTCCACAGGCAAATGATTGAAATTTGAAGGGTATTATGAGTGATTTCACAGGTAATCAAGATGCAAGAAATTTTATTCTGTGACAATTGTTAGAGATTGCTTGGGATAATATAGTCAGTGTCCTCTTCCTTGTAATGCATTAGCAACGGCCTGGGTCGCCTTCGTACCCTGTGAGCACTTTATGGTAATCACATAATCTCACTGCAACTTTGGGAATTTAACGCTTTTGAAAGACCAGTTGCGTTTCTTATCGAAAACTTCATCCTGAAAATCATCACAGTATCCACCCTAGACGTACTACCTAGCTATACAATGCTGTATATGACAGCTATCTGTGTTTGTTATGTTGTAGAATGTTAATGGCATTTTTATGTCGTGGATAAAAGTGTACCACATGCACTAGATACATTTCCATATGTATTGAAAAATCATGAGTCAATAGACCATTTCCGAAAAGAATGAGCCATCTAGCGGCGATCATTTGAACTAAAACGCGATGTTATTACCCGAGTTCGAAAGTCCTATGCTGCCAATGCTATTCAGCACGTTTGATTTATATTATTGTGCGTTACAGTGAACGTATCAAGTTATGATATGATAGTAGTTTCAACATTTATATGTTTACTAAATACTGAGAGATTTACACACTGTTAGAGTGAGTAAGATGAGAGATGATGCAAGTTATATATCTTGATGTTTTGCCTTCAATCCTGTGTATAAGAAGGCCGACTTTTTGAACAGTACTAAAACTCCCAGAATGCAATACCAGCGATCTCGGCTGCTAGGAGGCGGGCCGCGCCTGCGCATTGAATAATGAAAATGGTCTATTGGCCACAAAGTTTTCAGAAACTAAATATATGATCCAAACAACGATTGTGTGCTTCTGGCTTTTTTCAATATCAAATCGAATTCGCTGAAAGTGAATCACTGATACTCTTCAGATATTGTGTCTCATTTGGTTTCAGTAAAACTTTACTAACAACTTCAGACTATCGGGTTGTCTTCCTGAAACTCACAGTAGATACAGTGAAGGTCCATTCACGGGTAAACCGTAACCTCATTCACGAAACTCCTCTTACTCATACTTTTGATAAGCTGTTGAAACTGTTCTATTCGTTAGTTGGCATATTGAACCCAACATAATTTAGAACTTATTTACATAAAGTGTGGTGAGCTTTCAATCATTTTCCCGTGGTTCATAATCAGTTCTACGTGGTTTATAATTCAGATCAAATGAGATATGGTAGAACCATCACAGTTTTGTTCATTGACACAGCAAACATCAGTATTGTATTCATTTTTTAATGTTGTCAATAGTTGTGATTTGTGAACAGAGAATACTCCGGACTCAATTCGCCAAAATGAGGCGTTTATGAACTTGGACGCTATGATTGGTCGATCTAGTACCTTTTCCGTAAACTTGAAAAATTATGTTGTAGATGTTTGCAAACTTTAACGTTATTGCCAAGTATAGGCCTACTAATTGTGGAGCCATCATGAACGTGCACTTTGAGATGTGTTTTACAAACATATGGATACCATGCATACACGATAAAATATCTCGAAAAGTAATCAAATATTATGTTAGTAACGCGAGATGTATGTCTTGTGACCATTTCCATTGTCAATTGAAGCATAAACAATCGTAGTTACTTCCCGGATGATCGTATTATTGTTAAACTGCTTCACACCATGCAGAAAAGTATTTTCTGAAATATATACTTCTACCTCAGCATCATCCAGAGAGGAAGAGGAGAGCAGTGGTATGATTACCAGAAGCCAGTTGAAGAAAGATAAATTTTCAGTAACTTTGTATTTCATTATGAGCCTGTTGAAGTTGAGTTTCTATGCCTTCTTTACCTGACAACATTTGCGTTTTTTCTTTTCTTTCAATTTTTTTCTCTCAATTTTGATTTTCTTGTTTTTTCATTGTTATTATTCATAATCTATCATTAACACCTTGATAATGACCACAGTGAGGGGGTCGAAACGTTGGTGGGAAAATAAATCAACTAAAGAACATGCTATTTCCGAAAATAATTTTATTCCTCATATATATATATATATATATATATATATATATATATATATATATATATATATATATATATATATATATATATATATATATATATGTATGGATATAGACACCAATTAGTAATCCAATCAAAGGAATCTAAATTGAGAAAACGACGAGACAAGAGCTTTTGAGTTGAAGAAACGAGTTGTCTTTATATAATTATTTAACAATGTATTTCTTTATGTTTCTCGCTCAATCTTTTTTGTTGAATTCCTTCACGTTTACCTGTCTTGCCTTTCTAATTATAATGCTAATAGCTAAACCCAGTGCAATGCTTGATCCTAAACTCTTAATGCATTGTTTGTAACCATAAGGTGGCTACTGAACGAATATGTTAGTGAGGTGAAAATTGATTTCCTGTGTCAGACTGATAAAGAGAATAACTTTCATCATACAGCATTAATTATATGCATCAGTACGGTCAGATACAAAAGTTTGTCGTACAATAGTGTTACCATTATTATATAATCTGTATTTATTCATCCTCCTCCACTCAAGCTCCTTCCCACTTCCCCCACTCCAACCACAATCAAAATCTACAATGCGTTCAACACTCAATTTGCATACTTGAAAATTTCATGAAATATAACGATTTTGTGAACCTTTTGACAACTCAACTGTGGCTACAGTGCGGATAATAATAAAATGAATGGAATTAATAATTTCATCATAACTGCAGCAAGCATATAGGCTATATACAGGCACTTTTAGTTATACCTAGGTCACCCAATTGTAATGTTTCACTCATTATTGAACTAAATTCATCAAATTGTACATTTCCAAGATTCACCAGGCGTTTCATCCTTTTTCATTATGAGCTTCTAAATCAATAAACTCGGTACTGTAGCTTTTGTAATTCGGTGAAATTATTTCTAACTGGATCGGCAGCATAAATAATGTTTAGTATTTGAATGCTGTAAAACATTTGAGCAATCATAATCCTCAGCTATTATTCCTGAATACCGCTTAAAACCCTGTAATTGTCATCCAACTATTACCAACTAGCCAGCCTTCAATTACATCTCTATTCTGTTTGCTCAGCTATTTCGTGATAAATACCTTCTCATCATCATCTGATTAGATTCCTTATACTAATTACTTCTCACTCTTCTATAATGCATTTGGGCAGAGATGGTTCGAACACATTAAAGCAAAGTTGGTGATTATCACCCCGGCTCTTGATTTGGTTGGCCTTATCACTTTGTGAATATAATATAATTCCATGTTCTGAGCAATGTACATTTATGACTACCATTCAACTTGAAGGGACGAATGGTGCCGATATTAAATAGAACTTATAGTCCTGCATCCAGAATTTGAGGTGTCTCCAGTCTCCTTGGTGCAAAAAGATCCCACCAGGGTGAATATTTGTGAAAATATTGTGAATGTTCATTATGGATCTACAATATTTTAGAAGGTACTTCTCTGCACGGTGTGAAGCAGTTTCACAACAATAAGTCCATCCGGGAAACCATGCTACGATTGTTTATGCTTTAGCTGACACTGAAGAGGGTCACAAAACATGCATACCGCGTTACATACATAATTTGATGAGTCCTCAAGAGATATTTTACTGTGTAGTATCTATGTGTTGTAAAACAACTGCCTTTCGGCTAAAGTAAGAATGAACAGTTCAACCATATGCGCTTGGTATACAATACCAGGAGAAGTCACGCCATTTTTTGTTATAAATCAAGGTAACAGAAACTATTCATCTGCACCAACCCGTCATGGATTTCGATTGGTTTTCCGTTTTCGATAGGTTTCGAGCGATGTATCGATTGTCATCTTCATGCTATATATATATATATATATATATATATATATATATATATATATATATATATATATATATATATATATATATATATATATATATATATATATATATGTATATATATATATATATATATATATATATATATATATATATATATATATATATATATATATAACTCATTTTATTGTATGTATCAGTTTACCTTACTTTTCAACTAGTTTTTCAAAAATATTCTCTGAATTCTCAACGTCTCTTCGTTTCTGAATTTTCAATATACTATTTTAACATTGATACATCAATAAATAACGAAAAATGTGGAACATTTTTGTGGGTGGGTTTACCTTGAAAGATAATGATATCAAATGCCAATATATACTCCATCCACTTCAGTAACCGAATAAGGCACAGCACATAACCTTCATCTTTTACTATATGTATGTATACCATAATTGTATAAATCAGTACGGCAATTACAATTTGTACGCGTTTTCAATTTCACATATTGGTCATTTCATGGGCTGTGACTTTACAGATCAACAGATTCCAAGGTGTAGGGCCTAACGATTGCTCATTATTGAGAGATCCTTGTTTTTATTCTTTCAACTTATACTTAGGCTTGGGAATTTTCATTGAACAACATTTCTTAATGGACGCGATCAATTATCGATATGGAGGAACGCTCTCATAAAAATCACACGAATGCGCTCACTCTGGGCGCATTATTTTCATGATCTTTTGACTTGTATCTGTGTGCCTGCTTATCGCAACAGTTTGTTAGAGCTTTTGAGATCAAAACAAAAGGTCCTGAGACGGGAACTCTGGACCTGTATATATATATATATATATATATATATATATATATATATATATATATATATATATATATATATATATATATATATATATATATTTATATATATATATATATATATATATATATATATATGTATATATATATATATATATATATATATATATATATATATATATATTTTTATATATATATATATAAATATATATATATATATATATATATAAATATATATATATATATATATATATATATATATATATATATATATATATATATATACATACATATATATATATATATATATATATATATATATATATATATATATATATATATATATATATATATATATATATATATATATATATATATACATACGCTTGGCCTTATGTTTGAAAACTCGGAACAATGTTATTTTATTCTATTTCATACCACTTTTTTTTCTTCTTCATTTCTTACGGTTTCATGTGATTTATTTGTAATTTCAATAAGTTCATCACAGGTTCTTCAATTGCTTTTAGTGATAATTTTAATGCAGTTCTCTGGATATGAAATATATTGCCACTCTCTGTAGCGTTTCTCCATAATTATGTGCCATTACTCATGACTGAATGGAATTATACGTGGTAGATGGTTACTGAAGTTTTGATATTTGACAAACGTGAAATATTTCTGAGCTGAGAGCATAGCATGTTGTCGTAAGTTCAGTGCAAAGTATATTGAATTGATAATTCCATTTCAGTTCACTGTCTCCAATAGTTTCTGGAAGGTTTGTACTTTCTGAGAATGTTTATATTCAATATTCATTATTTGCGTCAAGTAGGCTATGTTCACCTGATATCTTTGTCTGAATCATACATAATTAATTTAGTCTGAGTTAGATTGAGAAATAATTTTCCGACAGAGAACAAGTTGTTTTGTAATGTTATCGTTTGATTTGTTATTGTGTTCAGATCTGGTAGTGTCTTAAATTCATGACCACATCCGGGTCATCGGCGAAGAAAATCAGAACTTCATTTGGAATACCATTTGCATGGGAGGTTATTTATATATATATATATATATATATATATATATATATATATATATATATATATATATATATATATATATATACATATATATATATATATATATATATATATATACATATATATATATATATATATATATATATATATTAATGATTTTTAAAACTGTTTAAAAATTGCGACCTCCCCCGGGACTTGAACCTGAACCTGCTCAAGAAGATCTTCCTCTCTGGCGTAATGGGTAGCGCGTCAGACCGGCAATCTGGAGATCCGGGTTCAAGTCCCGGGGGAGGTCGCAATTTTTAAACAGTTTTAAAAATCATTAATTATAATAACCTACTGGTGGTCAACCAGGAAGCTATTGAAATCATATATATATATATATATATATATATATATATATATATATATATATATATATATATATATATATATATATATATATATATATATATATATATATCAACAAAAGGAGTGGGCGTATAGGATACTGTCATGTGGCGTACGCCATATTTATTTTTCTCAAAATCCTGATATGTGGATTTTTTGTTTACTTGTTTACTCGTTCAATTTTCATCACTTGCATGGTCCTTATGTTTCAAGTACGATTTGAACCGTTTCGCACGTGTTCCTTCCTCTTCATAGTATTCCAGCTTCTCAAGTAGAAGGGTTTGGTGCACCAGGTCAAATGCCTTTGAGGGGTCACAAAAAATATTGTCGTTAACATCGATTGCATTGAAAACCTTTTCGTCAATGAGAAAATCGCCGATGTTGTACTTTTTTACTTTCTGTAGCAATATTGGTCATCAGTGAGCGTTTTATTGTATTCTAACAATGACGTGACTGAATTATGAATACCACTAGAATATTTCGGAAAACACTGGTCAATTTTATATTGATATATAATTATCGATTACATTTTTGTTTTCACTATTGGTGTGATCTCAGCTTTTTTGTGTTAATTCGGTAATACACCTCTTTCAGAGAATTTGTTCAATAAATATGAAATGGTGTCGACTCATATTGAGAGAACATTGTTAGATGAGCGTTTTGGTAAATTTGTACGCGGCATACAGGTTATAGAAAAATACCAATCGACTTGGAACTGTTTCTGGACGTTGGTGTCATACCAGAATAAGTTGGGATTGTTTTTGATCGGAATCGATTTTACGGTTGTTTTGTCAAAAAATACTAGAACTTAAGAAAATCCTTATGATAATAAAACTGGGTTGAATTTTCAAATTCTCAATTTCATCCGTTTGACATGAAATTCTCGCAGAATGTTGATATTTTTCCAATAAATATTTCCAATAAGTTTATAGAAATTTGGTTCAATTGTTTTCAATGAAATAAATTATTTTAATGGAGGAATGACCAATATCCAGATTAAAATTTGTCATTGTGAATCTACAGGTTGCAAGTTTAGGCACGTTGTGATAATAAAATCATGGGAATGAATGAATTGATTAATGACAAAGCAAAATATCAATTTGTAAATCAAGATGTGACCGGTATAAATCACTCGAGTACTGTACATTTTATAATTTATATAAACGTCTCACTCATCTTACAATGCATACGCTGCGTTTTCCTAGTTTTAGTAATTTAAATGGTATTTTTTATTTTATTTGTATTCGCTTGTTTTATTTTATGATTGGGAGACTATTTTCTCGAATTCTGTTAGAGATGTGAGGAAATGAACAGTGATTCATTTGATGCTACCATTGGTTCTGTTAATTTTTGATTGGCTATTTTATTTAGAGATTCAATTTACATTATTCATATCACTAGCTATACCCATGATGAATGTATCTGATCTATTTGCAATTACTGATGTTTTTAAAACTGTACCTCTTTTTGGACGAATTATCTAGAATTCCAATATTTATATCTTCTATTTTATCCCAAGCTGCTTCTTTCTTTGTTAAATTCTATGTTGTTCCAATAGTATTTTCGGATTGATTAATTTCATCATACATTTGTAATTTTCTAGCAGCTGAAACTTTTTTCGGAAAACTTTTTGTATTGATTATCGAAGTTGTTCGTTGTTTGAGTCTCATCGTTTGTGAATTTTTCAGTTGATGGAGAAATTTCGATATAGTACACGATGTAGATATAGATCCAACGACTAATAGGAATAAGATCCAACTAACATTCTTTTTCTTGGAAGACAGTTTATTGATGGAAATGTTCTCTCGCAGAAATTAATAAATGTTCTGTGGAATTAACTAGAACTTCCGTTACTTGTCGAGTATCGTACGTGCAGTACATTTCTTTCGAATGTATAGCAAATTGAACTTTGACATCACTCAGAGAACTCGATACTTATTTCTATCAACAACAGGTCCTTTAATCATCACATTAGTAGAAAACCAATACTCTATTCTTTCTTTCCACCTTGAACTATATACACTCTTTCCGTGAATAGATCTCAGTTACTAGCTAATTGAACCCTATTGTTTGCCGAAATAGACTTATGTACTAGGCCTATACAAGTTTCAAAACAGTTGAATGATGGAAGAAATGGAAATGTTATCTTGTTGATTTATAATGTACAGATGATATATAGGCTACATATATATATATATATATATATATATATATATATATATATATATATATATATATATATATATATATATATGTATATATATATATATATATATATATATATATATATATATATATATATATATAGGCCTATATATATATATATGAATATATATATTCATATATATATATATATATATATATATATATATATATATATATATATATATATATATATATATTCATATATATATATATATATATATATATATATATATATATATATATATATATATATATATATATATATATGTATATATATATATATATATATATATATATATATATATATATATATATATATATATATATATATATATATATGTATATTTATATATATATATATATATATATATATATATATATATATATATATATATATATATATATATTTATATATATATATATATATATATATATATATATATATATATATATATATAAATATATATATATATATATATATATATATATATATATATATATATATATATATATATATATATATATATATATATATATATATAAACAGATTCTTGTGGTCAGTCGGTCTCACTCACCGACAATAATCGAATATTGGAGGAGCCATTCGCAGCAGTATACGAGAGACTCGGCACTAATATGATCGTTGTCGGGTATCCTCATCCTCAACGATGTTCTTTCGACTCCCTCCTGTTCTCAGGAGAAAATAAAAAAGGCATGGAATAAATCAAAGATCCAAAGTCAATACAGATTGTGTCATCCCTCTTCCGCTCTTACTTCCACTTCCACTCACTCTCATGAATGTTTCACAAAATTTGAATAATAAATCATAATATGTTATAAAAACATATAAATACAAAAAATGCATTCAAAACTTCGATATAAGTTGAAAAATGAAGTGAAAATCAGCCTCCTGCCAAGAAAAAATTCAATAATCATTCAATTCACAATACAAACCATTTGAACCATTCAATTATTACATATTCGAATCAATAATTGTATTCCTCAAACCATATTTGTAGGCCTAAATGTTTTCGAATTATAATAATAATGTTATTATTGAGTACTCGAACAAATTAATGAACCCTTTGTTAACCACCTAAAACCTCGACCGTTCAATTTCCATGAGCAATTTGATAATTTGTAAACTGAATGTCTTTCATGTGTGGCGATCTGCGGCGACGAAGTGTGATCAAACAGTGCCGTTATCAAAGTGTGTTGTTTTCATTCAAAGCGGTCGATACACAATTAATAATATTTGATGCCAAGACCGCTTCGAAGTCAACAGTGTTATACCCGCTTCTAGACGGTCTTATTAACTAAACGTTTGATCAAAAAAAGGTTTGATGCCCAACAAGTACTATTCACACGGAAAAAAATTATGAAACATCGAAATAAAATCTACATCAAAAGTGACTTCTCAAATTGATTTGAATGAAAGTATAAACGAATAAGATATACCGGTACTGCAATTCGAATTATTGTTGTAGAATTAGTTATATTCTTCGCTCAGTTCCGGTGAGGTGTGTCTCCACAATTTCCACGTGTGCCATATGTGTGTAAATGAAACCCTTTGTCGAGTGTCGCGCGTGTCCCTACAGCGGCACACCAATTCTAACAGTAGTATCGTAATCTATAGCATGTCTGTTGAATTTGACCGTTTGGACGACGTCGTGCTAGGTGGTCCCCAAATGTGTGGGCGATGGCTACATGCCAGTTGCATGTCATCTCAACGACGCTTTTCACAGAACAGATCGGTGTATATATAGTTTCATATATAGCGGGTGTGTTTTGTGGAAGCTCGAGAAGTCGGCCGACCTCTTCGCTAGACGCATCAAGACGGTCACGCACTGTCGAACGCCACACAAAAACTAGACGACGGCTTTCGTATAACGAGAATACGCATAGAATTTGCTAGAGTGATGAGGAGCTGTTTAGAAGAGTGATCTAAACTCAATCGTTTTATCATTCCTTTAACCAGAGAGTCTTACACAGTAGACAACTTGAAGTAAATTTATAGTACTTGACGAAGAGGGGGAAGGGGAGTCAGTTGGCAAAATGCCATGACTGAGCCGGGTGGACCAGTGACTAGCATGGCGATCCGTCACTAATGAGATCAGGGCTCGATTCCTGGTCGGCCCTCTGACAAAGGTTCTGAGTAATTTCCCCCTGTCGTTGAAGGAATAATTCAATTTTTTGGAATTCTAACTTCTTATAATGGGTGCATTCAATTGGTAGTATGTTAAAAAAAAGAAGTCAATCGGACATACAACTTGCATGGCCACGGTGTTTTCCATGAACGCGGTCTGTATCACGTAAACCTGGCCGACTCGCTACCCTCAGTGACGTCATTGGGGGGTATCGATACCTATATCCATCCATATATCAATAGCTGGATGAAGCTATACACTATATAGTCATACTGTTCAGTACGAAATAGTTATATTCCAAAAAGAACATGAATGATGAATATATGAATTGTACATAATAATGCGCAGGACCAGTGAGTCAAAATCTAATGCTTGGGAATGGTAAATGAACAATAGATATGACTTTAACCATCTATATTTCTGACATCTCACGACATACGTTTGCCAGCCCGCTCGGCCGCTGTACGGTCAGCAGCGGGCGCTTCACTAAGCCGCTCCATACCCTCAATGCCGACACAGGTTTGGAAGACAGGCACTTAAAAATAAAATCAATACGATTAGAGTATAGGAATAGAAAACAAATACTTGTTCAATAATGATTACGTGAAAATTTCATACTACAAAATAAGGAATACCTGTTCAAAAAGGGGAGACGGAATAGCTTATGATGGCACCCAAGTCATTATTCGATGGTGAAATGGTGTTCCACGTCAAGATCGTTCTTAAGATGTACCAAAAATATTGACCCAGAAACGCACGAACCAAAGTAAAAACAATGAATCTGAAAATAAACTTAATATATTTCTTAAAATTTTATTTTGTCTCTCCTCACGATATTGCATGCAGAATGGCGTGCGCTGAGGATCAGAACAATCCCGAGCTATATGACCATTTCTATCACAACTGGAACAGTTAGTTTCAGTAGAATTCGGGCGAGGTCGACTGTTGTACCGTTGTGGTCTGGTGTTGCTGATGGTCTGACTTGCGCGTTGGTTTCCTACTTGCTGCAGATTCTGTGATGGAGCTCTGGCAGTGGAATCCGTCATGCTGACTAACAAGGTATGATTTTTTGAACGCTGCCGGCTGTCTCGATGGTCAGAACGATTCCCAACATTCTTGAGTTTTGTCTTCTCCACCTCCTCAAATTCTCCCAGGTCGCAACACAGTTCATTCAGGTTGTGCTTCTGAGCCATATGGTGCACTCAACTTGCCAAAATGTGCGTCTTGGATGAAGAATGTCAAGTCAAGGTTCTTACAGTAGCGTGCCTCTTCAAAATGGAGATGCGTACTCTCATTCTCCAACTGCACTCTGTCTTGAAGTCTTTTCCACCGTTGAGGCAGTTCAGAAGATCTCATGAAAAATTCTCTGAGAGCGTAACTAAAATTAGCTCACTGAACTGTACTTGTACTCATGCGAGCAAACCAATGATCAGATGCACCCACAAGATGTGTTTTGACTGCCTGAGCGTGTACGAATCGGGCCAGCGATGTATGGTCTTTTGACACTGTCTTCAGTGAGCGTAACTTGTCTTCTGCTTCTACCTTTCCAGGAGAAGGACAGGATAATCTTCGCGAGATCTGGAATCATCTGGTATGAATCGTGACTGATTCTATATCCCTGGCTTTCCTGAGATGGAGTCGATCTACCATCAGATATGATCTCATATGATCTACTCATAATTATCTGCATCATTTGCAGAATCACGTCTTCGCGATATTTACTTTCTGCCGTCATCATAGCCATGAGTGATTCCGCAGTTTGGTGATGCCGGTGGGGGTACATTACATGCAGTATTCAAATAAAACATGGGTCACCATTCATGAGCTGTGGCGGAACTTTTAGAGAGTGATTTGTCCTTTCTTCTTCGCTTATGTTGAAGTCTGGCATCACTTGCAAATCTTTATTAGATTTCTCATAAAATTTCTCATCTTGATCCGAGCTGTTTGGGCCAGCAATATACTTCGAATTACAATAGCCCCAGCGATTAATCACGTCAAGACTGTCATTTGTTCGTCGCACACAAGTCAAAACAACAATAGGCATATTGGATCGCTACGAGAGGCAAGGCAATCCAATGCAACGGTAGGACACGGAAAGTTCTCAATATCCCGGCTGATTAAACATAGCTGAATACCGAAGCGGTGCGATCTATGTTGCTCAGTACAACCACTACGATTTGGCGCCCTAAATAACTATGTTGGACTCCCCAAAAACACCCATGATATTTATGTTGGTTTATAAAATGTTTACAAAACTATTGCAAGCTCACACCTGGTCATTAAAGATGCAACAGGGATCAACATAACACCAGAACTTTTAGATTTTGTCGAAGGTTCATCTGCAACTGCAGCAATATCGCGAAGTACATTGGATGGTGTCGCCTGAGCTGAAGTGGTTCATTGCCACGGTAATTGAATAATCATTTCACATCTGATATGGAACTTCTACCTTCTCAACACTTTCTCAAAACAATCATTCCAAAGGATCTCCGAGTCCGGCCTGTATTTCGAAACAACTCCTAATGTATATGTGATAAGCGCTACACTAGTGTCAGAAGTTGACATTGAATTCAAAAAGAGAAGGCAGAATATATAATAATCGCCAACAAATGTAACATCATATACTTCCTTGTTGCAATAAAGAAACTTGAAGAAGAGTGATCATTGGGTGTTTTATATTTTTGGTGAGTATTTCATCTATTTCATTTTAGTTTTGATTCAATTGCAATATTTCGATATTACTTTCGTACTATCATTATATTTATGCCCTGTCATATATTGAACGTTACTCTGATGTTTGTATTTTCACTCAGATCAGGTATGTATCAATATATCTGGATGAATGAATAAAAGAAATGAAATATAATGTAATTAACACAAATATGTCTAACGGTATTTTTCCTCGCCAAGTTTAAATTACATAACCATGTAATAATATCATGTACCATGTGTAATGTGGTTTAATGTTATGTAGTTTCATTATGTATGGTTAGGTTTGGTTTGAAAATCGTTTTCTTCAGATCTTATTTGGATGAATAAATAGATTAAATCAATTGAAATGTGATGGTATATTGACACAAATTAAAGTCTCCACATTTTCCCTGTATGGTTATGTATTGTTCTGTATCGTTTTCTTTTCTTGAAACTGTATTGCTATTGACTTATGCTCATCTTCCATGCAAATAACTGTATATACATGAAGTTATATGGATATAATAATGCATTCCAGTGTATGACCTATCTAATGGTGTATGCGGACCCTGACGCGTTTGGGTGGCACTTAGTTAGAGCTCATTTTGCCCATTCCCTTTTCTTGGGTAAAACTTGTTCATGTATACATTAAATACTTCTGTCAGAACTGTGTCATAGTTTTGTACGAAGACTCAATGGCATAAGCTTGATGAACATTAATTCTATTTTGTTCCAACTTCAGTGATTAGCAGGCTGCAAATTTAGTTACATATTGATTGATTTTATGATTCAGATATGGATCAAAACGATGAAACTCCATTTTGTTTATTATGCTTGAACGTTTTCGCCTTTGCGAGCTGATTGAAATGGTGTTAGCACCCCTCTACCCCAAACCCTATATTTATTAACAGGTTTGACAACCTTTCTACATTGAACCGCATTGGTGAAATTGCGATAGCATAATTTTTTTTTCGAAATGCATGTTTAAATAAAACCCAAGCACATTTTATCGCTAATTTTCCCACAGACTTACGCAAAGTGCGTATAGACCTATATGTACATCATCTGCCAGTTTTAGTGTATATATGATGTTGATCAAATTTCTATGGGATACATTTCAATGTGGCTTGACCGACCACTTTATGTGACCACAAGTGTATTTGTATTTGTATTTATTAGCATGTCATTACACACCATTCAACTTGTATGACAAAATAACATTTTACTTACAAAGGTTATAAAAAGCTTATACCAAGCTTACAAAGATTATACTATTGTTTTACGAATATACAAACATCACTGTGTCTACCTATAATATAATGAAATGAAAACTAACAGAATTTGGGATTTTCACCGCTTATACTTATTCAATATATAGAACAACGCACGAAGAGCACTTTCCTCTTACGAGTGGTGTAACTATTCATAATGCGTTTATATACCGATTCTCTTGAGCCTCGCAACCATATATCCATCTTCTTTTATTGATTGTAATTGTAAATATGGAATGTAGGATTCTCTTTTTTCGTATCAATTTATTCACTTTTTGAAACTCTGAAAATGTAAATTACAGCTATATTTAGTTTAGAATATAGCAGCCTGTATAATACGACCATCAGAAAAAAAATGAACCTGACTGAAAGATAAAATGTGATGTTGAATACATTTTTTCAGATCCTTCACAATGTTGTTGTTGATCGTATAATTATCTACATTTCATTATAAGTTTCTTGCTTCATTTTTATATTTTCGGATTCCATACATGCTCTATATATGTATGCAAATATGCGGAGACCTACGTTTGCATAACTCGATCGGTTCTTATTACTAACTGAATACAAAATATATATGCGTACCGGTTAAAGATACTCGTAACTCATCTATACGGTATACTCAGCTGAGAAAGTTGATTGTTTCTGTCATATAAAAATAGAACGTGTTTCAAATTTGAATCAGTATTAGGGCTAGAATTTCACAGTAAGCCTACCATAATTATGAATTTTGTCATTTAATTAGCAACAAACGGGAATGAATATGCGGAATATGAACGAAATGTGAAAATCAATGGAAGACAAAATTTTTCAGATTGATATTCTTCATACATAATGAGGTGGGCGTAGCGAAGACTCCCATTCCACTTACCAAAAAGAATAAGCCTCCGTTTCGATGTGTTTTTGTATACGTCTCATTCTTTACGTGGCATACAGGTAAAAGAATGTAACCAATCGAATCAGAACTTTTCATGAACATTCATCTGATACCAGAATAAGATGGAATTGTTTTTCATCAAAATCCAACGGTTATTTCGTGATAAAATTCGTAAACTTTGGAAAGTCCTAATAACAATAGCACTGCTGGGTAGAATTTCCAATTTGTCTATTTTATCCATTTATTGACACAAAATTCTCACAGCATGTTGGTATTGTTCTAATTCAAAGAGAATTGGTTCGAGTGTTTTTGTGAAAACAAATTATTATATTGAAAAAATGACTAAAATTGAGATCAGGCCTAACGTTTGTTCCTGAAGAACAATCAATGGTCAATTATTCGAACAGAGCAGAAAAATTGTTGAAACTACTTCATTTCAAACTATTCTTGGTGCAACGTTGAAGTGGACACATTTGTAGCTAGATTATCAAAATTGTTGAGTGACCTCATGACCTGACACAAGATCAAAGGCCAACTAAAAAAGTGACACCAATCGATGCATAATCTTACTCTGCATCTGGATAATTCATCTATACAAATCAGGAGGCAAATTCAGGTACATTTTATACTCTTCTAAATGTAGTCCTCTAAACGTGTCAAGTACGGCAGCTGCACTATATCGTAAATTTACAAATCAGTATTGCTCATATACAAAAGTAAAACGTACTTAGTATATATATATATATATATATATATATATATATATATATATATATATATATATATATATATATATATATATATATATATATATATATATATATATATATATATATATATATATATATATATATATATATGCCCATATTATTATACTGTAAAATGTACTCAGATTATCTATGTCGTGTATTTACGATAAGACAGCGATTTAGGTGAGTAGAGTGTATCTGAATTCGCCCACAGAAAATTGATTGTGTTCTCACATTGAATGTGGTAATTATGGTATTTTTTAAATGAAGTGTGATTATATCGAATATGAGTGTATAATAATGTGACGAATGAAATCAATTGATAATTTGATTTCAATATTGATTCGAATGGTATTTACATAAATGAATAATAAATATCGATCGCTCGGTTCCAAGTCAGTTCGGGAGGTGTGGAAAACCATCATCTGGGGCCTCTCCAAATGATACCGATCGGTCAATCCTGTCGCATCATCTTTCTCTATTTTGGTATCAGGATTATGTCCTGAATGTCCTTATGTCCTGAAAAATCTGTATCACTTCCCGGTGGATATGCATAAGTGATCGCTAGCCATGGCATTCAATCATCAAATGATGTTGTGCAAATTTCATCGTTGTGTCAGATAATCTCTATTACGCGAACAACCGATGGTTAGGAATGGGAGACGTAAGGTTTGTGGTTGACTGTATGTAACAGGTGTCATTTTTTTCCCTGAATCAACCGCCAATGCCAATCTCCCGTGCGTAGTGTTCAACCTTTTCATATTTGTGGGTAAAAGTAAAAAGTACAAACTAGTCACAAATAGTATCAATTTTTTGTAAGTGCTACTTATTCATTGTAGGCCTACTGTGTGAAGTGAAGTACTGGTGACAAACTCGAGATGTATGTCCTTGCCTCTGCTGATCTGGGTGTTTTAACTTTTGTTTGATGTGCGAGATTTTTCTTGAAATATTTCCATGATAAGTGGTGAAGCTGTGGGGGAAATGTTCAACGTAACACCCCCTAGACATTTCAATACATAGACTAGGCTAGCTTTATAACGTACTTAGCAGAGCAGCGTTGAGGCTAAGATAGCTTGTAGGCGCGGTGGGGGGAATCAGGCAAGAGACCATGTGACTCGGTGATAGGGAAATCTTCCTACTACACTAGTAAATTTATACACACAGGTCCGAGATACGGAAGTTGATCTATTTAATTTTCATCACAAAGAAATATAAATGTTTTTTTCAAAGGCTCAATATATTGGAGCATAAAATTGGGAATTAATAATAATATTCATTTCTACACTTATTAAAGAAATGGTATATAATCCTCTCTCTTTGATTCTATTATTTCGTATTTGTCTTTACATTTCAACATGATAACGTATACGCGAAACGTCTTTTGTCTCCTGTAAGTGTTTCTTTTGTTTGTTCCAAAATAAAAAATAATGAAAACCATGGAGAAATTATATTGAATATGACGAATTTTTCTTCCATTCCTACCTGTAATTGATTTTGTTTTCAGATAAGATTGGATAATATCTTGCAATGTTCGATGTTGCAGTGTTCCGGACTTTCGGAAACTGAATGACTTTTATCTGCGGCGGAAAGTTATATGGTCACCAACAGCGCAGTCCTGGTGTTGAAGTTCATTGGTTTTGAATAATTAAAATGGGGTGGTGAGATCGCCCTTGTGGTGCCCCGTTCAAACGATTCTACTTTTTATCCATAGCCTTAACTGGGGAACAATGATATTGTATCAAGTTTCGATATTATTAAAAAAAAGGAAAAATAGGATAGGAATCAACGAAAGAATTGCATGCCTTATAGTATTATGGAAACTCAACTATACGATTAGTTTGATTTACCACTTCAATAATGAACATATGACTGGGAATTGATTGTTAATTTGTGTATTTTGTATTTATATTTGGTTCAACAATGCACTGTACTGATGACCACTGTCTATTGGCGTCGATGAATGATATTTGAGATGATGTGATATTGAGATGAAAGGTCATTTTGTTAAGTGTTTTTGGATAGAGGGGAAGAGTCGATCGTGGCCCGTTATTAAGGAACCATCCCAGTATCAACCTGAACGACGTAGGGGAACCACGAAAAGCCCCTGTCAGGATGGTCGACCATAGCGGAAATCGAACCCCGGTCTCCTGAATGACGGTTCAGTGTATTACCCACTCGGCCACTCATCTCAGTTTGATTTGTATATATCAGATTATTTTAATAAACCTATCACCTCATTCATCATTCACTGACGCCAATATAGTCTGGTCATTACGTCATGTGCTTGCGTAGTTAACCAAATATATATGAATGAACCAATATGAGCAGAGATGGATCACATCTTAATCATGACCTTTTTCACCTTATGAGTTATGTATTACCTCAAATTATTGATAGATGTTCTATTCTCTCCGACAGTCAGACTATGGTCTACATTTTGTACCCTGTATTATACTGGTTGTGGCTTAATTTATCGGTTTATAGGCCTATATTCCATCTTGATATTTTTTAAAATTCTTCAATAATTGTTAGGTATACAGAAATGAATATTTCTAGAATTATACTGTACAAAAAAAAAGATGAGATTAAAATGTATTTATATTTATGAATAGCTGCACTCGATAACTGACGTGTGTTTTGTCGTAAAGATCAAACGAGCAAAATAACACTGTTAAAATATGTGAGAATATATATATGTCCTATATCATAATCTACATGTTTTCCTTGATGTTGTCCATCGGCGTGTAGTAGCAGAAGGCCTTAGTAGTGTCGGAAGGGGTGGGGTCGGGGGTGTGACGGGGGTGGCAGTTTCATGCATACTTGTTAACCCATGGGGATAGCACAGGGAAAGATAGACATGTGGCTTGTATTTGCATTTTGATGACCTCCAAAACCGACATTATTGAACGGGCTAGCTTCATATTCGCTTGTCCCTTTTAGAGATTTGAATAAAGTGGTCATATTGGCTTGGCTCTAAACTATATGTATAATGTACGATTATCTATATGAAACAATAACATACAATATAGCAATCATCAATGAAAGCAACAAAAAAGACCTATTGATTTTGTCATTAGATGAGCGTAGCGAAGATTCCATTTCACATACCGAAAAAAATGAGCTTCGTTTTTATGTTGTTCTTTTTTTGTAAATTTGTGCGCGGCATAGGCCCCACAGGTCGGGGAAGAAATAAAAATATACCTATCGACTTGAAATTTTTTCTACATATTTCTGTCATATCAGAATAAGTTGGGATTGTTTTTCAGAAAAATCGGTTCGTAGGTTTTTCCGGAAAAAATTCGGTAATTTTGAGAAATGCTCATAAGAATAACACGGATGGAAAATACTTGAATTGTGGAATATTTTCAAAATCTTCAAAAATTTTCACTGAATATGGAAAACCTGATCATGGATATTTTCAGTGACTTTCACAACAATCTGATTAGAAATAACAGAGAAAACGCAATAAAAGTATCCATTTTATTGAAGGTTCAGATCAATTGGTTTTGCAAAACGTATATGCGACAGGTTGCAGCAATATGAATATCAATAAGTTGCAGGTAAGGTTTTCGAACGTTTGAAGTTATCCAAAATCGGTAGATGTGGATTGAGCTGACAGAATATTTTTCATTCTAGATTTCCATACTTCTTAGCTCATCTCACATAAAAATCCCGCGTTTTCTTAGTCATAATAATGATTTGCATTGTGTTAATTCAAAAATCATAATAGCAAACGATTGATGGTACGATATTTATAGTGTGCAATATGAAAACAGTTCTACGTTTATTTAATGAGGATTTGATAGTAGAAGACTGAGATCCATGCACTTCAGTGATAAAGAAATATACTGTATTCATAGGGTCGGAAGTAGATTTCATATTAATAGGTTATCAATTGTTTAACATATAAATTGCAGAATATTCATACAGAATCTTTGGCTTCTCATTGATATCTTCAACCTTTTCTACTGTAATTAAAATTTGTATCATTTTTGTTCTGATTTAATTAGATTGGTTCACTTCTGTTAATGTATTCTGATATACAACAAATAATGATTCATACCTATATGTTCCAGACAATTTGAGAACGGTATGCCTTTCATCTGGAGCGAATAAGGCCGAATTCACAAAAGGTCATAACTTTGATCCGGCTCAAAGTTACGACGATTTCTAGAGATAATACCATAATTTTATTCATTCTTTTTTTCAATAAAATCTATTATTACCATCAATCTATTATCATTATCTTTGAGACAGTATCAAAGTTGATCGGTAATATCTTTGTAGCAACTTTGAGCCATGACCTTTTGTGAATTCGATCATATATAGCGGTAGTTTTTCACCATAATATCAGAGGTGAAATTATTTGCTATCCTGTTTCTGCCGCTTCACAAAAGGTCATATCTTTGATCCGGCTCAAAGTTACGACAATTTCCAGAGATAATACCATATTTTTATATATTATTTTCAATTTTTTAATCTCAATTTTCAATCAAATCTATTATTATCAATCAATTATTATTATCTTTGAGACGGTATCAAAGTTGATCGGTAATATCTTTGTAGCAACTTTGATCGGGATCAGAAATTCATCCCGATAAAAGCTATGACCTTTTGTGACTTCGGCCCCTGGTCATACTGGATGATTGATTGATTATTGTTTGCTTAACGACCCCACCAACAGCTAGGTTATACGGGGTTACGAATGAGTAGGCGATTATGAAAAGATGACGTGAAGATGAGTGAAAGGACGTTTACAAAAACCAATACCTTATGCGAGACTCGAATCCACGACCATCGGTGTCTTCAGTTTCTGAAGCGCTGCCTCAGCTGACCGAGCTACTGAGGGTGGCTGGTTATATTGGTTACAGAGTGTGCAGTCCGGGGGAATTTTTAGCCTCGACGAAACGGTTGGAAGTGCTTTTTTGACGGTTTCGGAATCGTTAGCTATTTGGTACTTTTGTTCAGTGCTAGCCTCGACGATAATTATCGTCAAACGATTCCAGAAGCGTTCGAAAGCTTACATAATCACACGAACGATTTCAAATACGTTCCGTACGCCACTGACATAGGAAAATAGGCCTATTGGCACAACAACCAATCAGAGGATAGGCAAACATAGTGAACCATTATTGGCAAGCAAAGAAAATCTATTCTTCATTTTAACAAAAATAAATATAGCTTTTGAACGATTCGAGCTGGAAAAACAATTGAAATGTGTATTGATGTTGTAATTTTGTTATCAAAACAAAATTTTGTAACAATACAAAATGTTCTTATATATATAAAATATAAGTGTTCAGACAATTTTAAATATCATGTCCACCCAATTTCATGAATTTCTCACTAATTATGTTTTGGTAACATAATTTTGAAATATTGTTAATAATCATAATGTTATATATAATGTGAAATAATGTTATGGGCCTAATTGTGATGTGCTTTTTGTTTTTATATAGTTGCCTATAAGTTCGTACTCATACATTTATACATTTGTTGATTTCCGGATCAATCAGAGATCAGATAAATCTATCGACTTCTTCCCGCTCATCTTATTTATCTCTTTTCTTTCTAATTATTATTACCAAAATTTTGCTGTTGATAGGCTCTCCAGATTTTTTTTTTCATGCTACATGCAAGAATGAGTGACGAGTAGTTTTATTATCAAGACATGACCAACTTTCAGCTACGATGGGACCATAGCATGAATAATTCCAAGAGAATATGTGATTCTGTTTGGCATGGTACATATAACAAACATGTCAAATTTCACAATAGAATAGCCCAACTCATTGGATTTTCCAATATATTTCTGATTAAATATTATTGATCATCAAAATTGTTAAAGTCTCTCAGGCCCAATATATTATCTAGAATGAATAAATCCATACTGTCTTTGAGATCTGTTTTGTAATTTAAATCATTGAAAAAGTCGAGCTGCCCATTCTATTATGTATTACGCTGAAGCTTCATCGTTATTGTACGAGCGGTTTGAACTTTAAACTGCAAAAAACTGGAAATGAAATGAACGAACATAGAAACAGAACACCCAATTGTCAAAATAATCGAATAATAATCACAAATGAGAACTGAATCATTTTAATCACCATAGTTTTTGAAATAATCAACCATAAATAAGAATCAAAATTGATAATCATGAATCGTGTTCAAACTTCAAATGAGAGCACATTGTTTGCAAAAAAAAAAAAAAAATCGGTACAAAATATAAGTTTCGAGACGTAGGGTTATGTCAAAATATTTTCTCTACAGTATTTCTCAAATATACCATTATGTTTATATACATCTTCAACATATCGCTTATAATGCTAAAAATCACTTCACCGCATAAATTTTACTCGATTCAATATTTATATCAAATCTTGAAGCGATCTGGTCTATCAGAGGTGGAAGTGAAATCACGTTCCATCTACATAAACGGAAACGGTTTTGAATTTTCGTTGACGATATTGATATTGATTTAGCGTCGAGGCTATACGGTTTTTGTGATTTCAGAAAAATTGTCACCTACTTTGGGGGCTAAGCCCCCTGCTGTGAAAGCTGATTGTTTCCAATTTAAAATGGTATGTTCACATAATCATTCATTTTCTTGACAAGACCACCGCAAAGTATTGGAACATAATATTGGTGTCGCTTCTTAACGCTGATATTAATTCATTATTAGCCTTCGAAGAACATTAATTGTAAATCAAGAGACAAGATTTCGATGTTAATAGTGAAAATGGATAGTTGGTATTTGTAACATCATTTTCAGAATGTATCCGTTATGGACATCAGAAAATATATTATTTTAAAATACTTGATATTGATGTATTTTATGCTGATTTCAATTTTATCATGCTATGACAGCGTCACACCTTGCGGATAGACATAAATAAAGACATTTCCTCAAATAAAATACTCATTCCTATCATTTCTGTGAATTCGAACCCGCTATATGAATTTAACAATTACACAGCTGTACAACAATAATTGCTATCTCTGTGAAGTTTTGTGATATTATCATAAACCCAACTACAGCGTGACATCGTGTCAACCAAACATAAAAACTATCGAAGTGACTTTCCTTTTGAACATATATTGAAACTGTTTCACGCCAATAAGGAAAAGTATCCTCTGAAATAATTGCAATCCATGACAAGCAATCACATTATAGGTTACGTTTTGGACCAATCCGAACCGATCGAACGTGGAAACGAGACGTGGTTCAAGGGAACGATCCGTGATGGTGACATGAAAATCGATAGCAAAAATATTTGATATTGCTGCTGCATATAAATGATCTTTCCACCTTCGTTACTATAAAATTTTACTTGGCATTTTCTACAACATTATCTGCATCAGCGTTGAGATTCTCTATCTCAATCGACAACACGGTCGATAACGATGTGGGTCGACAACGTTGACGATCGGTATCTCGGACGTCGATATAAGTAGCGATCATGTAACACGAAGCGATCTCGATCTTTCACGTTATCGACTCGATTCGCGTCGAGAGCCATGGTTAGGATTTTCGAACCATTTCATATGGACTATCAATGATGTCAAATATGACGAGATTTCTTGGCTGATAGGAAGACGAGATTTTGACGTTTGTGGTGGATATTATAAGTGTTTTTCAATGAGGCAGTTGATAGTCAATGTTCAAAGATTTTTTATATATATATATATTGGGTTTTAACGACGCACTATACTGATGGCTACGATCTATTGGCGTCGGTGGATGATGAATGAGATGATGGGATGATGAGATGAAAGGTTATTTTATTAGGTGTTTTGGATGATGGTGGGAAGGAGTCGGTCGTGGCCTGTTGTTAAGGAACCATCCCATCAACCTGAACGACAAAGGGAAACCACGAAAAACCCCTGTTAGGATGGTCGACCATGGCGGGAATCGAATCCCGGTCTCCCGAATGACGGTTCAGTTGTAATTACCACTCGGCCACGCGTCTCAGTATGGTCAAAGGTGACAATAGTCTTGAACGACCGGGGGAATACCAGATACCGTGTGAATGTGGTCTGAATTTACGTAGGCCAAACAGATATCGATAGGAGAGAGATTAAAACAGCACAAATATCACGAACTATTAGGAAAGACCAATCTATCTGAGGTGGCAAAATACGGGTGACAACATTTTATATGAGGTAACCAAATTCTCAATAAGGGAAGAGAAACGTTGGCCGAGATTCATCGCGGAATCAATTGAAATTTGGAAACGACCAGCAAATTTTTTAACAACGACTATGATCACATGTATATTATCCAATGGATGGTGTGCATCTCAATTAAGGTACTTTATCTAAAAAAGATTAACTTAATCAAGGTTGCCGACAGCTATCGATTCAACAACAGCAACAGCATCAACATGATATAATCTGAGATCAAGGAAGCCTCACCCTCAGCCACAATGATTGAGAGAGTAACCCAGCTTTCAAAACGATGATCTTCAGCGCGATGAATTTTTTGTATTGTATGTTTTGTCATTAATTGTTCATATATTTTCTTGATTTTGCGAAAGGAACTTCTTATTTAACATATCTTTCAGAAAAAGCTTGATAGGCCTGAAACGTTGAGAAATACATATTTAACTAATGAAATGTCGTCTTTCAATACACGATGAAAATACCCTGAAAGAAAATAATAATAATGCTATATATATATATATATATATATATATATATATATATATATATATATATATATATATATATATATATATATATATACATATATATATATATATGTATATATATATATATCTATATATATATATATATATATATATATATATATATATATATATACTAATATATATATATATATATATATATATATATATATATATATATATATATATATATACATATATATATATATATATATATATATATATATATATATATATATGTATATATATATATATATATATATATATATATATATATATTGTGTTTGTGTGTGTGTGTTATGTTGACACTGAAAATGTTACGCAAGGTTTCCCTAATCTATGATAATATCACGTAACTTCACAGTAATAGCAATCATTGTTGTATAGTTTAATATCAATTCACTTTCATGGTGCAGCATTAGTCAATTCAGCACACAGCTATTTGTAAAAAGTAGTATTTCTCATTAACAGATCGATGTTATTCTTTAATGTGATATGATAATTTATATCTGTGAAATCCCTCTGACCTTTTGATTTTGGTCTCTGTGTGCTACTTATTTTTCCACTCTTCTGGTTGAATGAAAATAAAAGCACGTGCATACACCTCCATTCTTCTCACCTACATCTGCAATTAGTACCTACCCAGACCACTGAAGGAGCGGACTACGATCTGGCCGATAGCCAATCACAAAACTGGCAAGCGGGTCTGGAAAAACTTGCGTCAATTTGTGATCGTTTAATTCGGACATGTCAAATACATTGACTGAGAAATCATCGGTGTTTTGGTTCGTAAAAAAATTTAATGGCTCATTCCAATAAGCTTATTGAATAGACACTAGCTATCAGTACACATTCAATTAATTTTTTCACAGTAGCCTGCAGTAAGATACAAACTACGGAAGTTTAATCCATGAGCTTTCATGACCTAACCACTGGGCCAATATGCCACAAAAAAATTCAGTTCAATTTCTGCACATCAAGTACAATTTTACCATCGGTTAGACAAAGTCACACGTACGAAGCACGACCGAGAACACCCAAACGGAAAGTTGTTTAGCAACAACATTTGTTGGCCCAAGTGAGAATTTGACCGAACAGAATCTCAACAATCGCCTACAATGATCCAGCAAAACATAGAATAATCACCTTGCAACCCCCCCCCCCCCCACACACACACACACACACACTAGATGTGGAATAATTAATGAGCGGTAGCATCACAAAACGGTATTTAAACAGCACATTATAGCACAAAGCAGGCACTGTATAGAAACACTATCAACAATATACATTTCAAATGTGGAGGTATGGCATTAACTTACCCCTCCCCAGCCCCCCACATTGAAATTGGAATGATTAAAAAATGATAGCAGCAAAAAACGTTGTTTTTTTAGCAGAACATTTCAGCACACAATGAGAAGATATCAATAACTCGAGAAAAAATACACATTTCAAATGTGGGGCCAAGTTGATGCACCTAAACTACATTATACGTAACGAATACATGTTCCACATACACAGACTTGCATGAAGACATGCCGAAGCTTATGGTTATATATATATATATATATATATATATATATATATATATATATATATATATATATATATATATATATATATATATATATATATATATGTATATATATTCATAAATTTATATATATATATATATATATATATATATATATATATATATGTATATATATATATATATATATATATATATAAATATCGAGAGAGAAAGAGAGAGAGAGAGAGAGAGAGAGAGAGAGAGAGAGAGAGAGAGAGAGAGAGACTGTGAGTCGATATTTCTTCATTACTTTTTAGTGCCAAAATTCCCTTCTGTTTTGCGTGCTATATTTCCATCACACCCATCTAGATAGATTCCTGATCTTTCTGAATCACTTTATATACTCTACGGGATTTTAGTGTTATTTTATGATATGGGCTATTTAGTCTGACGTTGTGGAAGTTACACTCTTGGGCCCATTTTTTTTTTTTTTAGGAACTTTCATCAGTTAACGACTGTGGAGATTGAAAGAAAACGTCTCAGAGTCAGAGTTTCCCATCAAATTGGAAGATCACGTCGATAATATATGTCGCTGTTCTTTGTACGACAGTTCATTGTTCAGCCACTGTACCACCTGTCTCTTGTATCTATCTTTGGATGATCATTGTCGTAGTTTCCAAATGAATGTCGCTTTGAATTCAGCTAGAGAGTCTAGAAGAATAGAGGAGATCTCAGGAAGTGTCAGTTGTTTGTGGAACAATGTAAATTATTAGCGTGCTCTTACCCTTCACTCACAGAAAATGAGGAGAAATAAGAAAATAAATGAGAAAACATCATCATAGAATTTAATCACAATGCAATATTTTTGTTACAATAAAAGAGATTGTTGTAGTACTGAGAAAAAATCTGTTTCTATTATCTAGTTGATAGATGAACTTGGTGCATGTAAGAAGATTGTTTCATTTGTTATCTTGAGCTTGAGTGAACATTTGTAAGGTTTTATAAATGAACGTTTGTAGTGAGCTTATATATATATATATATATATATATATATATATATATATATATATATATATATATATATATATATATATATATATATATATATATATATATATATATATAAATATATATATATATATATAGAGAGAGAGAAAATACCAATAACAGAAGTATTCATTTGAATTGTATTTATATATAATATAAATATATGTTACATCTTATGAGGTTACCAAGTAGCACGATACAGAGTAGGCCTATTGGATGTTGTAATCGATACCGATATCGATGGATCGACAATGTATCCCAATACATTACGATAGAATAAAATACATTCTTTTCCTCATGTCAGTGTAATCATTAAGCAGCCACAACCAAAGTAAGCAATGTCTTCAATTAGGCATTGCATTTGGACTTCGATTAAACGTGGATCTCCGCACCCCCTCCCCTCCCCCTCCCTTCAGTGGTGTACAAGTTTTGAAGGTCAGGTCAAAACACATTGTTCATTTCAATTGAAATTTGAAATTTGTTTAATTGATACAAGTTGGCCAGGTAAGCAACTAACCTTAGAAGTATCAACCTTCGATTGATATCCTACTATCAGCAATTCATATTAATGAGCGAGAATCACTTTTTTAACGCAAAGCATGTCATCTCATTTATCTCGTACGATTTGAATTTTATTTCCAAGTTAAATGAACAAAGAAAAAAAGCCAAACCAGAGGAAGAAGCATTATTTTATTCTATGAGAATTTTGCCTCGAAAAATAAAAACTGAACAAGAAAAATATTTCTACCTCGGTTTTCATACACAACACATCACCAACGTTTTGTTTTTTTAATGGGTTACGTTTTAAAGTCTCCACAGCGTTGTGAGTATAGCCATTTAGTGCTTAGTGGGTTTCCTGGCCGGGCCTGGAAGGAGGGTGTAGGTTTTGTTCAAACTTACTGGCCCAGGGCTATTATCATTAGAGACAACATTGCCACGAGAAAATGTCCAATGTTCAAAAATATGAAATATTATAGAATAAAGTGACAGCATATATACTGAATATACACGTATATATCTATATATCTATATATATATATATAAATATATATATATATATATATATATATATATATATATATATATATATATATATATATATATATATATATACATATATATATAATATTCAGTTTTATTTTCACCTCATAACACGTTACAATGTTAATGGACTTTTTTAATTGTGCAAATTAAAAATAATAGTGTAGTAGAAATGGTTCATGAAGCTCATTCATATTAAAAGTGAATACAAAAACAATCAAATAAATCAAATTTTCCGTGAACTGAATCGTTAGCTGTCGCTCATCCAACTACCTAAACTATAAGCCCACAACTGATATTCACACATTCCAAATTGTTTGCAATATGAAATATATTTGAATGGTTGTTGATTGCTGTGGCAATTGTAAACTTCCCTCAAACTCTCCTTTGCATGTGCATGTTGTGTCAGAATGTGTCAAAACGGGTGGTAAGCCTTGTGGTGCCCCGTCCAAACGAGCCTATCTTTCATCCAAAGCCTTAATTGGGGAACAATTATTTTGTATCAAGTTTCGATGTTATTAAAAAAAAAAGAATTAATTTATATCAATATGGAGTAATTGAAGGTAATTGCAATATTTTTCAAGGACATTCGTGAATGTAATGATCCTGTTCTTACCTCTTCAAGCAAGGAACCTATCATTCTGAAACTAGATTATTAGCCTCATCCATATCCTTTATTTGGGAACAAAGATCTTGTATCCAGTTTCGATGTTGATAAAAAAAAAATCACTCCATGGTATTACAGATCACTCAGTAACAGCGGGCCGATTACATTATGTTCATATATGCTCATGTATGAGTGGATAAGCCTCATATAATCGATGTACCCACAAAAAAAATAAACAAGTAGAAGTGAGTTTTCCATACGATTGCAAATTCTGTAGATATTGTTTTTTTTATTTTATTTAATGGGTTTAATGACGCATAGTGTTGTTGACTGTATTTTTTTACTGTTTTTTACAGATCAGTGTGAGGCTAATCTATATAAGTAAATAACCGTCTCTAGACTGTTGAAATGATAGGTAGAGAAGGCCGAGGCGTGACCTAATAATTAGATAAGCTTAGCGAAGACTTCCATTCACTTACCGGAAATCCCCCGGGTTCGTTTTCTTTGCGCGACTCACTAAGTCGGACAAAGCATGAACAATCAGTTTATTAGTTTTTTTAAATCATTTTTCACATAACAGAATGAATCTGTATCGTTTTTGAGCAAAATTAGTTTGACAGTTTTTTCAGGATAAAATCGAGGGCTTAGAATAATGTGGCATTTTGGTGTACACTTGATTTTTGATTCCGAAGTCACGGATGATTTTTTCTGACTTTGTGTGATCTATTGACTTAGAGTGATTTTTTTATTCCACTTGATTTTTCCGATTTCGAGTGATTTTTCCGATTTAGAATGTTTTTTCTGACTTCGTGTGATTTCTCCGATTTTTAGTGATTTTTTTATTCCATTTCATTTTTTCTATTTCGAGTGTTTTTTTCGATTTCGAGCGATTTTTTCTGACTTCGTGTGATTTTTTCTGACTTCGTGTGATTTTTCCGACTTCGAGTGACTTTTTTGATTTCGAGTGATTTTCTTCATTTTTTTCATTTCGAGTGATTTTTTTTCATTTCGAGAGACTAAACTGTCTCCCTGTGATTTTTCCAACTTCTAGTGATTTTTTTATTTCATTCGATTTTTTTGTTTCGAGTGATTTTTTTATTTCATGTGATTTTTTCTGACTTCGTGTGATTTTTCCAGCTTCGAGTGATTTATTTGATTTCGAGTGATTTTTTTGATCTCATTCGATTTTTTCGATTTCGAGTGATTTTTTTTATTTCGAGTGATTTTTTCTGACTTCGGGTGATTTTTTCTGACTTCGTGTGATATTTTTGATTCCGAGTGTATTTTTATTTCGATCAATTTCTTTGATTTCGATTTGATTTTCCGTCATTTTTTTTAATTTGGTGATTTATTTGTGATTTTTCTGACTTCAGTGACTTTTTTGTGATTTTTTTGCTTCGGTGATTTTTGAGTGATTTTTGGGGATTTTGTTTTAACTTCGGTGATTTTTTGGTGAGTTTTCTGACTTCGGTGATTTTTCTGTGATTTTTTTACTTGGATGGGTGATTTTTTGGTGATTTTTTTTATTCCGAGTGATTAAAAAAAAATCAAAGTGTACACATGATTTCGGGAGTTATTACCCCTCGGGTGAGAACGAGAAGTTTGGGAAATCCCCATAAAGATGTCATGGATTAAATTCCCAATTTTTCAATTTTATTCAATCAAAATTGAAATGAACTTTGCACAGAATGTTTATATTGTTCCAATACATGTTTCTAATTCTGGAAATTTGGTTTGGTTATCTCTAAGAAAATAGTGTATTGTGTAGTAAAAAAGTAAAATATTGCGTTTCAAGTGTGTTTGGAGTTGAAAATGATCAATAAGTTTGGCTGTATAACGAGGGCGATATAGCCTCCATCTCAAGGTGCATGTGTATATGTATAGCAATCGAGTATATTCCATGTAAATATTTCGCTCATCTTAAAACGCATATGCTACGTTTTCCCAGTAAGGACTACCCCAGAATTTACTTCAAGTCGTTGGGACTAGAGGAAACCACGAAAAACCCAAGTCAGGATCGTCGACAATGACGGGAATCGAACCTCGGTCTCAAGAATGACAAACTGAGACAAGTGGTCGAGTGGTTATAACAACTGAACTGTCATTCAGGAGACCGGGGTTCGATTCCCACAATGGTCGACCATTCTGTCAGGGTTTTTTCGTGGTTTCCCTCATTCGTTCAGGTTTATACTGGGATGGTTCCTTAACAACAGGCCACGACCGACTCCTACCCACTACCCAAAAACTCCTCATAAAATGACCTTTCATCTCATCATCCCACCATCTCATATATCATTCACCGACGCCAATAGATCGTAGTCATCAGTAGAGTGCGTCGTTAAAACCCAATATAAATAAATAACTAAAGAATGACTGTTCCGAGTGCTAGCGAATGATCCACCTGCCTCAGTTTGTAGTTATTGTTCACAGCTATTTTACTACAATATGCAATTAAATAAATGTCTCTGACCACTCGTTTCCTATATTGATCCAACTCAACATCTAGGCTGTGCTTATCGTGAGTTGGTAAGAATTATACGAGAAGAACAACATACGTTTTGATAGCAGAAAACTAAACAGGTTATAGGGGTAAAGAAAAACTAATTGCTTACTCAAATAAACTTAACTTACTCCCCGTTTATAGTTAATTCAATAAGTGCATTGGTATAAATAATAGAGTACTATAGTGGCTATGTTTTCACCGCATTGCTATCTCTCAAGGGATTCGCTTACCAGCGTGTTGAATGATATTTCCTTGTCCTGCACAACCCTTCATTCCTTATACAACCCTTATTACACCCAGACTTGGTGAGTTAGCAGAAGCATCCGTCGGTTATTTGTTACACCACCTGAGGGTTAATGGAGGAGGAAGTACATAGACAAGGGTGCATAATTATTAATACATGTACTGGCAAAATAGATGCAAGTCAACCCCTAATTTGCTTAGATTCGAATTATATTATACTTGTATAGACTATACAGGAAATGAATCAAGTAATGTGCGCTGAGAATGGCAGGGGCATAAATATCACGAATAATTTTATTTCCACTGCATGCAAGAGTTTTCTTCGTGAATGATACAATGATAATACCAACTTGAAAAGTAGAAATCAATCAGCATTGTTATGAACATGATGGTATTTTCAGAAAGTTTTCATTCAATTTGGAATGTTCATGAAATCTACAATATGCATATAAACTCATATATCAAACTTTTGTTGCCACGTAAAAGAATTCTTGTTCATAGTGTTTACGTCATATTGGCTATATAACACCGATAGTTTTCACAGCGGTATATATAATCAGTTTTGGAGAAAGATCGCGCTAATATAAAAAGTTACCATCCGATGTTGTTGTTTTTGCTGTTCTTTTTCCATGTTTCAGTGTTGTTGATTTTGTTTTTGTGTCGGAGCTGAGATGGTGGAATCAACGATGTTAGTAATGGTGATTGATAAACAGACCATACTGTAGTGACGGTAAAAGAAGGATAAACAGGTACGGTATATCGTTGGGGTAGAGCAAAGTGCAAATGCAAGTGCAGTGCAAAGTACAATGGTTTATAAGTTGTATTCATCTGGTATAAGTTTAGAAACTCACGTTCATTCTCCATTACATACAAGCTTGATGAATATTAGAAGTAATACTGATCTTGTTCAACTTCCTTTCGTATAAGCTTCGACGAGATGAGTGCAACTAAGAATTCCATTCAATGGGTGAGACCTGTTTCTTTAGCTCTGTGTTGAAGTTCTATGAGAGACAAGTAACAAAACTGCATATTGTGTCAAATCTTCAAACAATATTCACTTCATATATTTGAAATATTGTTGATATAGTTCTTATCGTTACGGATTCCCCATCAAATTGTATGGAACATCAGATTATATGTAACATTTTGCTTTAATTTTACTGCAATAAATGTGCGTGTATTTATTCACCAACATCAATATATCTTTGTGATAATTATTCATAGAACCGTTCTATATTCTACATTTTGTCATATCCACCATCGATATAACTTGTCTTCCTTCCCAGACGTTTTCACTTTTCAACGTCAATTAAATTCATGAAAATAAATTATTTTGTACAGTATAAATGTCTATTCGATTGATGTAGGCACGCAGCAGATCATTTTTCATTCATTTTTATCACCACAGAATTGATAGTTTACCCTTGAATTATCATCATCATTGAAATTGTTATCATCATTCAATCGACATTGCCGTCCTTCGAGTCAAGTCGAGCGTAGGTTGCAGTCACGCATGAGGTACTGATTTTTGTTAACATCAATCATCTATCATAAGCTCATTCGTACCCCCAAATAACTCATCTGTTAGTGGAGTCATTATAAGCAAACAATTATCTTCATCGCCGTCGGTGTAATGGTTATTGGACACGAACAATCATTGAAATGGCCGTCATTATAGAATATGCACAGATATTTCAAGTTTAAGCCCTAGTTTATTCTCCCTTGATTAATTATCACCAACATCATGCATATCTAAACTTCTATTCTTGCCAACTCCGTCATTTACTTCATTTTCTATCCATTGCTGTTCTATTCATCTTACGAGTAACCACGGCTGCAAACATGGTGTGCTGCCTCAACTCTTTGCCTTGCTTTGCATATGTGTATTTGTGTTTACCCCCATTGTGAACTCTGTACATTATTCAGAAGAGATGCTTCTGCCGCACTGCTCCCTCTAGTATGCGATTTCACTTCAGCACATTTCTTCATATTGAGAATCTTGTTTTGTATGTTGCATTACCGTGCTGTCTGTGAATCTACAGAGTAGAAGTGCAAGCGTGAACAGTTTGAAATATATATATTTAATATGTGTAAGATGACCATATATATCTATATATATATATATATATATATATATATATATATATATATATATATATATATATATATATATATATATATATATATATATATATATATATATATATATATACAGTCTAATATATAACATATAACAGTGTAGATATAACAGTCTGAAATAAATATATATTTAATATGTGTAAGATGACCATATGTATATATATATATATATATATATATATATATATATATATATATATATATATATATATATATATATATATATATGATTCATATTTATCCATATATAAATATTTATATACACACACATATATATATATATATATATATATATATATATATATATAGAGAGAGAGAGAGAGAGAGAGAGAGAGAGAGAGAGAGATTTGGGATATTAAAGCCATGTGATAAGAGATACGCCTCGACCGGGACTCGAACCCGGGACCTTCTGATAACCGGTCAGGAGCTCTTCCAATTGAGCCACCGAGGTATTACTCTTTAAACAGTGACGGTACTTCCATAGGGCTAGCTCTATAGAGGCTAAGATTCTCCCAAGGTGTAACGATTGTTCGTTACCACATATCCTTTTGTACTCTTCTTCACCTTCATCTTACCTAGGCGAGAGGAACAATTTCATAATTAAACTTCTGGTTTACAATCCTATAACTAAATATTCATGATGTTATAGCCATCATAAAAGATACGCCTCGACCGGGACTCGAAATCGAGACCTTCTGATTGGCCGGTCAGGAAATCTCCCAACTGAGCTACCGAGGTATTCATCTTACTAGGCAAACGCAACATATGCTTTGTAAGATGAGCGAGATATATGAATAAGGTTTAAAAGTCGTTAAAGTAGTTCTACCCTTGATACTTCATCGATTTGGGTATTCTACACACCTTGACGTATATGAAAAATCCTTCATTGTTTGGCAAATATAAAATCTAAAAAGCAGTGAATCTCGGTAACCTAAATCTTCATTTATTTTCATAATATATTTG